>OY723385.1:5696364-6296364 GCA_963210295.1 Ophion ellenae | reverse complement strand
TCAAACGGATTTAGTTTTTGCATGGAATTATCTAGTTTTTGAACGGAGGATTCAATAAAATAACGATTTTTGAAAAAAAATGCCACAGTCCATAGGGAAAGTATCGATTTTAGGTGAAAATGAGCTCTATTTTCGTTGATAAAAAAAAAAACTATGCATCTAAAAAAAAATTCCTTAGTTCAAGCATTGCTTTTCGATGTGTAAAATAAGTTTGGAAAATTTGAAGTTTATCGGTGCAGTGATTTTTGAGATATCGTGCTCACCCATCTGGAAAGGGGCGTCTGAAGTTCGCAGGTTCGGAGAACCTACCTACGGATCGACTCGAAATTTTGAGAGAATATTTTTGCAATGTTATATTTTGAGAATCCGTCGAAACCCAAAAATCGATATTTTCAACACCTTCAACTACGTATGTACCCTTAATAATGAATTTTGTACCAATTATTTGGATTATTGAAAACATCTTCGTACCAATTGCTCGTTATTTGGTTAGTGGGTTTGCAATTTTCATCAGCAATTATCTTATATTTAGATGTTATCGATTTTCTGTCAATGGAAAAATAGCATGTCGTCACTTTTAATGATGATATATAAATTTAAATGTGTGTGTTAACAAAAATTTAATAGCCGCTGAAAGACTTTCAGTTATCTGCCTCTCGAAGGACGAATAAATTTGAGAAATCCTGACACTACGCTGTTCTACATAGAGCACTACGGTTTGGATCCGAACAATATACCCGAAAGCCCGGAAGAATTGTTCTTCGGTCGTTGGGTGAGTCTCACGGATCCCTTATCCCCAAATTTTATTACCAACGTAAACACGTTCAGTTATCCTTCCGGCGGGGTATACATTTGGACGAGAAAAAATAAAGCAATTTAAGACATTTTTTGGACTGAGAAATAATTATTCTACATCAAGAAGAATATACAGAAGGTTGCCGCGGGAGTTGCGAATCGGCGTGCAATCTAACTTCCCGTAGATTTTGATTTGCAAAAAACATCAAACATTTTTTCAGTTAGAACGCGTCGACGCTGCTTACGAAAAGTAGCACGATTCAAAGTTCTTACGAAAAGTGGCAACATTATGCTTTGGCCACGGAAACTAGCACGTTTCCATATTCACCGCGAAAACTAGCTTGTTTGATTTCCACTGTAAAAACTAGTGTAAAAAGAGTAAGTTTAACACCTTAAGGATCTCATCGCTCGTACAATCCAACCAAAAAGAGTTTTGGTGAGAATTTAAAGTCCTTCGTGCTCAGGTAAAAATCTGGAAAAAGAAACCATTAGTATTTCTTTTTAATATGACATTTTTATTTTATACTCGTTGTTTTTATTAACATTTTTTAAATAATTAGCAATTAAAATTGATAGTAGTAATTATTATAAAAAAATAATATCGAAATTGTGAATATAATGGAATATTTATTGTGATTGTCTATTTAAAAAATACCGTTATTGAAAATATCATTCAACAAACTTACTGTAATCTTACAGATGGTTATCGTCGAATATGTTTGAAAAATCTTGCTGATGTTCGATTGGAATTAAGCCTCTGTCAAGCATGGCCTGTAAATCTTTTTTTTCCTTGGTGCAAGAGGCAATTTTTTATCTGACGTCTGTTTTAATTGGAACATTCGAAAATCATCCATGTTTTTGTTTTTTTTAAGATTTTCATCTCTCGTCCTTCTCGGTCAAAATCATATTTAACGTGGATTGTATCGACGTAAGGTTGGATGGATATTTCCCGATTACTTGCAATTTTAATTAAAGTCCAATTAAATTTTTTTGAGAGGTCTAAAAAATCGTAAATTTCTGATTGCGGTCAGAGGAATTGGAGTAAAAAAATAGAGGCAAGGCGTAAAAAAGCATGGAAGAAAAGTCGGAAACAATTTCAGTGTTAACGTGCTTGTTTTCGTATGAATTCTAAAACATGCTACTTTTCGTAAGCAGCGTCGATATACAGTAGGTAAAAAAAGTATCCGTACATCGCACACGAAACTGTTGTTAATTTGGCTTTATTTGTTTGTTTGTGTTTTCCCAAGATTTTTGTAAACAGACATCATGTATATTCAGGATAAGCTATCGAACCCAGCAACTTAATAAACCTTTTTTTTCATAGGATAATTTGAAAAAGACATGTACAATAACTTTTTTTTGCCCACTGTATATTTTATATTCGATAGTAATTAAAACGAAGAAAAAGCAGATTTTAGAGAATGGCACGTGTTTACCAAAAAAAAATCAACAATTCACGCAAAATTTCTGTAAAATTTGGATTGAAACAGTAGTTTCTAAAAATAATTTTTCAAAAACAATTCTCGTCAAGTAGAAGGTAGCAATATTATCAATATTTCTACCAAGTTTCAACTCAATCGGCTTAAGGGATCATCACAGTGTAACAGGTCGAAGAAGTCTGATTTTTTTATGTTAAATCGAAGCATTCATGAAGAAGTGAAAATAATGGTTTGAACGTTTATTTGTTTTACATTTTTTAAACGGTTGAAAAAATCTTTGAAAAAATAAATTTGTAAAAAGATTATTATTCAGTATGAAAGCCGCTATCTTGTTATGGAGGTTTTTTAAAAATCAAAATTGACACAATGGCGGCGGTGTGAAAAAAAAAGTATCGATTTTAGCCTAGTTTTTCGACAGTTTTCCGTTAAAAAAGCTTCCATAGCATAATAAAGAATGTTGTGTCAAAATTTGAGACCGAAGGCTGGAAAACTCTCCCTTTGAGAGTGTACACCGTTTTAAAAAACGACATTTCGAGAAAAACGAGTTTGAGGGACCACTCCACTTTGGAGCCACGAAAAAAGGCTATTTCCTCGATTTTTTTTTAGGATTTTATAAAAGATATGAATATAAAAATTGTTGGGCTAAACAAAATCTTGAAATACATTTAAAAAAAATTTAATTAATTTTTATTCATTTTTAAGTACAAAAACTATAGTTTAAGGGGGGATTGTCTTTTTTTTTCGCAAAATTTGGCTCTTTTTGGGAATTTTTTTGTGAAGAAAGTATACAACGGAAAACTTGTGAAACTTGGCATATAGTTTTATTGATCTATTTACTACATACAAAAATTTTTTTTAACAATTTCATCAAAAAATCCGCCTCCCACCCCCCTCGACGCGCGATGGTCCTTTTTTGATGGTGTGCACGATTGCAGCCTTCACGTTCCTCCTGCAACAAAAACCCAAAAAGCATTTTACTTTAGACACATATAGCTATCGTTCGACGAAGGAAAAAAAATTGACGATTTGGTGACGTTTTGAACTTGAAGTATCGATTTTTCGAAAAAAATTGATCGATTTTTTGTTATAAATAAAAAACTATTAAACGTATTGCTTTTTTGCTTCATGAAACGATAAAAGGATGTCAGCTGAGCATTCTGTCCAAATTTGAAGGCAATCGGTTGAATAGTTTTTGAGAAATCGTGCACACCATCAAAAAAGGACCATCGCGCGTCGAGGGGGATGGGAGGCGGATTTTTTGATGAAATTGTTTAAAAAATTTTTTGTGTGTAGTAAACAGATCAATAAAACTATATGCCAAGTTTCACAAGTTTTCCGTTGTATACTTTCTTCACAAAAATATTCCCAAAAAGCGGTAAATTTTGCGAAAAAAAAGACAATCCCCCCTTAACGTAACGCCTCAAAAATAGGTGGGCTAGGTAGCTCCATCACAACTCTGCAACGGCTTGTCCGAAACAAAAAAAAATCAAAGTCCATTAGATTTAGTATGACACCAGCTATAAAATGACACCCGGATATAAAGTTTTATCAAAAAATAAAAAAATGGCAGACGACAAATGAAAAAAGTTTTAAAAAACGCGTTTTTTCGCAGTTGTTCGCAAAAAAAGAGTAAAGATAAAAATTTTAAAACCATCGAGGGTCATCTTGTTGCGAATCATGTTTACAATATGTGGTTCAAATTTAAAGAGAATCGGTTTATTAGTTTTAGAGATACGATGGAGCTAGATTTTGAAAACGTTGTTTCAAGAAAAACGCGTTTGAAGTTTCCACTATGAAAAACTCTTACCTAAACTCGATCGGTTATTGCTACATCGTACAAAATCCCTTCTGATTGCTCATCATCGTCGATTTCTTCCACCGTTGCTTGCTTTCGATTTTTTGAAATTTTTAAAGTGGACTGGCCCCTTAAAGTTTCGAGTGTAGAATTTTCATATAAATTGTCTACTTACGATCAATCGGCGATGCCAGGTTTATATTTACAACCGTCTATACTTATCGGATAACGCAGAAAAATATCAATTTTTTGAAAATCTTATGCAGTGATGATCCCTTGATAGTTTTTGAGTAATCCTGCACGCCAATTTCCAAAATGCAGTTTTGAGAAAAACGGGTTTGTAGTTTACTCCAAATTCGAGCGATGAGGCACAGCGTCGGCGGGCTGTAACGTTCGAAGTTTTTGGAATCTCGTTTTGAAACCCTAGAAAAACATTCTACACATATAGTTCCGTCGTTCAAAAAAGAAAAAAAAATCAATTTTTTTATCGTTGTAAATGTATGTCCCGCCTTAATCGACATCATCCGCAATCATCCACCAGATCACGGACGGCCAGAGGGATTTGATACAAAAATTGTCGCTAAAAACGCGTAAGTTCATCGGTAACACGTCGATGGATCCTCAATTATCGTTGATAATGGCGAATCAGGCGCAAGTGAAGGAGGGCGACATAGTTCTGGATCCGTTCGTCGGCTCAGGATCTCTGCTGGTGGCTGCCTCCCAATTCGGCGCTTACATACTCGGCACTGACATCGACTTTTTAATGCTACACGCGCGCACGAGACCCAGCCGAATAACGCAAAAGGTATATTACACTCTCCGGACTTTCCAATAAGGTATTTGACTATATTAAAAATATGGTTCATTCTCTTGTCATCCTAAAATAATATAGTGTTCAAAAAGCATTTTCTATCATTTTATCGAAAAAATATGCATTATTCGCGTTTATTTCGATTTTTAAATTAGATAAATTTGAACGTTTGGTCACGTGAACGAAAACCAGGATTGGTTGGATCTCTAGTGACGTCACATGCCAGTAAACAGATTGTCATTACGAGTCATGTGACGAGTAATGAGCGATTTTCTAGTTTATTTCACTGTATTTTCGTGCTTATTCTGTTCATTCATAGTTATTTGTAGTGATAGCTACCATATTATCAACTTTTAAATAATAATGGAGAGGAAGGTTTGCTGTGCGACAACTCAGCGGCGATATTGGGATCTGTCATATGGGCGGAGCCCAAAAAAACATGGCGGCGATAAGAGGATCGTCAAACGTAAACAGTCGTGTAGTTTAGTGCAAATTTCCGTGATATTATGATAAGTATTAGTGCAATTTGTGACTGGGCCGGTACCAATCCGAAACAAGGCAATTTTGTGGAAGGCGAACGTATTTTGAAGGCAGAGCACATTTTAATATGTGGTAAAATTAGCGGCGTTTGCGATACCGGTGCTGTCACACACTGCAATGAGCACACTTTCATGTCTGAATTCACTTTTTTCATTTTCAAGGCTCTCATTCAAGCCTCTAATTGGTCGGTTTTTTGTACATTTCCGAAATAATTTTTCACGTACACGAAGCGTTTCCCTGCAATGGGAAACTTGTGGAAACGGACTTCCAACTCCTTACTCGAAGTGCTTTCGCAATCTTTCACAGCACATTTAATGTTCTTTCGGTAGTTTTTACGCGGAGAAAACTTCGCGCATTCCATTTACACCGATTTTATGTTTTTAATTGAAATTAAATATTTTTATCGCACGGCTACGTATAATTGCTATTGAAGGCTCTGCCCCGAATGTACTTTGATTTTCCGCCACCAGATGTCACATCGCCATTTGACAGATCCCAATAAGTCCTTTGCCTTGTTTACTGGCATGTGACATCACAGGCGTCACGTGACTACATATTTGACAACGGGAGCGTTTTGGCGGTCTGGTTGAATATTTAAATTTTATTGTCGATTTATATCGTAAATACTGACATTCACGAAAATAAAAAAAATATTGTGAGCATAATACAAAATAATTAACCATTTAAGGGGATGGGATTATGAATACACCTAGGAGCCAGGAAAAAAGGTCATTTTTGTGAATTTTTCAAGGAAAACTATTTGAAATTTCGGATTGGGGTTTTAATTATCTAAAAGTATATACATTCAAAAATATATTTAATTTTCTTTATTTAAAAATATCAAAAATATACAAGGATATTGTATGATCCTTGGAGCGTCGTAAAAAAATCTGCGTATACGGTACCCACTGGCGTTTCTTCAAAAATCATCTGAAAAAAAAAACCAAAAAGATTAGTAAATTAGATACTATAATCTAGTACTTGTCACAGTCGATTTTAAAAATATTGATTTATGACAAAATGGCGGACGTTTGAACATAAATAGTGATTCCTGGGCCAAAAATTAGTTATTATTTTGCTTATAAAACAAAAACTAAGTAACGGAAAAAAAATCCTATGACAAGTACTAGATAATGGTGTATAGAATAACCACAAAAAACCTCAAGGCAATCGGTTCATTGGTTTTCGAGAAATTTTGGGTACCGATTTGAAAAACGTGGTTTTGAGAAAAACGCGTTTGAAAATTTGGGAATGAATAAATCATGAAATTTGTCAACTCACATTGAATCATCGATACCAGGCCCATGGTGTAGGTCTTCCACGGTCGACGGAATGTAGGTGTATCTATAGGTGTATATCTCCCCTTAAGACGATTTCCGTACAACGGTCAAATACCTTATTGCGGTTGGAAAGAGAACAGTGCAAAGTTGACGATAAATATTCGCGTTTATTCACGCAGACGAGAACGAAGGACGAGAGTGTCGCGGCGAATATGAAGCAGTATGGGAAAGAATCGTATTATCTGGACGTCGTCGTTTCGGATTTTTCCCGACCTCTGTGGAAATCCGACATGAGGGTGGACGCGATTATAACGGATCGTAAGTGCCCGATGAAAAAATATACACGTTTTTTCAAGACTTTTCGTAAAGTGACGTATTGAAAAGCTGAATATTATTGGATAAATATCGTAATTATCGCATGAAAATTTCATATTTTGGCCAGCTCCGTACGGCATAAGAGAGGCGACCGAACGCGTCGGATCAGCAAAGTCGAATCCGATAATTGAGGAGCACCAAGCCTCGTCGCACATACCCTCGAAAGTCGAGTACAATTTGTCGCACATATACAAGGACCTGCTGAACTTTGCGGCCAAGCATTTAAAAATCGGTGGCAAATTGGTGTGCTGGTTTCCTCTCTATAGGCAAGACAATCCTACAGTTCATTCGCTCTCGTCATCGTTAAACGAGGGGGAATGAAAAAGTTCTTAGAAGCGCATATTGATATAATATTTTTGGGAGTAGTTTGATATTTATTTTGAAGAATTTCAATCACACAATATTTATACCAAGTTTCAGTCGATTTGATCGTATTGTTTTTAAGTTATTCATTATTTTGTGCAAACAGTTGTTAAAAATACTCGAGCATGGAGAAAAGTTGCGCTTAAGGATTCATATAACGGGGCGAAAAATAGCTGATGTTCGCGATTTTTTTTCTATGGTCAAAATACGCTTATCAGTCTGATTTTTTAATGTCACATGGAAGCACTTATAAAGAACAGAAAATAAATTTTTAAACGTTTATTTTAATTTAATTTTTACATTTTAACGGTTGAAAATGTCTACGAAAAAAGGAGTCCTCACGGTGTACACGATTGTGGCCGTAAATAAGATCTAAAACAAAATTTGTAAAAAGATTATTAATCAGTATCAAAGCCGCTATCTCGCTATGGAGTTTTTTTTCAGAATTGACAAAATGGCGGCGGTTTGAAAATAGTATCGAATTTGACCGATTTTTGCGACAGTTTTTCATTAAAAAAAAACAAGATAAAGCATGGCGTGAAGAATGTTGTGTCAAAATTTGTGACGGATAGCTTGAAAATTCTTCCTTTGAGAGTGTACAGCGTTTTGAAAATCGACATTTCGAGAAAAACGCGGGTACTTCTTTAGATAAGTGACTTTTCCGAAAAATGTGCCTAAAATTATTTTTTTACTTTTTTTTCTCATTTATTGGGTTATAAATTTTGATATTCAATCGAAGGAAGCTGAAATCCCCTCCTAAAAAAGTTATTGGGTTTGTTTAGGGATCCAAACAACCCAAACGAACCCAAACACGCCAACATTACACCAACTCCGATAATTTATCTTCTATTGTTGTCTATATATATATATATATATATATATATATATATATATATATATATATATATATATATATATATATATATATATATATATATATATATATATATATATATATATATATACACACACACGGGGTGTCCTTATCTCTGCCACCCGAAATAACTCGGTAATTATCAACGTCACAAAAAAACGTTGCAGACAAAAGTTGTACGGTGTGAAAGGGGCCATCAAATGCGACCAATTTTTTTTATTTTGTTGGAGGCGCTGCCTCACAGTGAAGGTCACCTCCACTTTTTCAAATGGAATGGTACATTTTTTTTCAACCATCTTGGGGAGCACCTCAAGCCGCATAAAAAACATTAGGGGGTCAAAGTCGTTCGAGGTCATTTAAGGTCACCTATAAAAATGAAATTTAAATTTAAATATCACTACCAAGTGTTTGGTAGTGATCCAAGATATTTAGATTTCTATCATCGATACTGACCTTGAATGACCTTGACCGACTTTGACCCCCATTGTTTCTTATGCGGCTTGAGGTGCTCCACAAGAAAGATGAAAAACAAATGTACCATTCTATTTAAAAAAAAGTGGAGGTGACCTTCACTGTGCGTTAACGCCTCTACCAAAATAAAAAAAAATTGTTCGCATTTGATGGCCCTCTTCACACCGTATAACTTTTGTCTGGAACATTTTTTTGTGGCGTTCCCTGTATATATATTCTATATATTATATATATTTTTTATATATTATTATCGATATATTACTATAAATTATAAATTTTATATTTTATAAATAATAATTTTTCAAAAAGTTGAGTTTTGGGTTTGTTATATTTATGTATTTTCACAAACTTCAAAACCCCATAACTTTTAATGGGGGATAACCGTCGCGATTTCTCTTCGGCATCGTGTTCAGGATTTTTTTTTATGAATCCCCTACCTCCAACTCCCTCCGGCGTGAGGGTTTTAATACAAGAGTTTTTTAAAAATTCGAAATTATTTTTAAGGATTTTTTGCTCGTAAAAAATTTGTTAATGAAAAATGTTAGCTTTCCCCGACTGAATGTCATCATTTATAACCCATTGAATGAGAAAATAGCAACAAAAAAAAATGTTAGGCTTATTTTATGGAAAAGTCACTTATCTAAAGAGTTACCCATGTTTATAACCGTCTATGCTATCGGATAATGCAAAAAAAACGATTTTTTGAAAATTCTACACTGTGATGATTTCTTGAGGCAATCGCCTTCATCCGCCAAAATTAAGGCGTTACCCCCACTTGTAGCGCAAAAAAAGGCCTTTTTCATGAATTTTTTTAAAGAAAACTACAAAACTTTTTTAATCGATCAATATACCATCTTAAAGAACACATCTTGAAGAACTTTCAGTAATTTTTTTATTGAAAAATATTACATTGTTTAGTGGCAAATGGCCGTCAATGAAATAATGTTTTTATATACACGGTTTGCGGTGACCAACATTGCGGCGAAGTGGATCATCTGAAAAAAAAATGCGGATGGATTTAGTCAAATATAAGTATAAACTAGTCTTTAACCGAAGGATTTTAAAAAATATTCATTTTTCACAAAATGGCGGACAGTCAAAGTTAATGGTTCGATTTTAACGAAAAAAACGGCCGTTTTTTGGCTATAAAACGGACATTTTTTTCGATAAAAAAAATCGACCGATTAAAGACTACATTTTTATGTATTAAATAAGCCTGCAGAATTTCAAGATCGGTTTATTAGTGTTCGAGTAATCTTGGTCACCGACTTCAGAAATGCCATTTTGAGAAAAACGCGTTTAAAGTTTCTCTTTCAACGCTCTTTCAACGCGGATTCTTCTCTTTCAACGCTCATATCTCAGTCAATTTTGTTCGCATCGACTTGAAATTTTCAGGACATATTCTCAGATACTTATACTTCAAAAAAATGCAATAAAAAAAAATCGATTTTTTCAAAATCGCAAGTGGGGGTAACCCCTTAAAGGAGCATCTCCGAGGAAAGAAATTTGACGACGATGGCGCGGTTATGGCTGCTTAGAAGAGTTTTTTGAGAGTCGAGAAAATGTTTCTTTTTTTAAGGAAGAAATAAGAAAGTTGGAAAAGCGGTTTTCTAAATGTATAGGAGTAGAGGGACATTATGCAGAACAAAAATAATATTTTTCTTCCAATTTTCTTATATTTTTATAGTGACTCCAAGAACTTTTCGATCCACCCTCGTACCTGTTCTTACCGTTTTTTCCCTCTCGAACGTTTTCTCTTTTCTCTTCAACATATTCCTTCTTCTTCGCTCAACTTTCAGGGACCAATACTCGCACGACCAATTGCCAACGCATCCCTGTCTGACGTTGGCCGCGAATTCGGAACAGGTTCTCAACAACTACACGAGTCGCAGACTCCTGACTTACACGAAAGATCGCGAGCCTCGAGAAACGGACGTGATGATCACGTCGAACATCGTCGACTTTCGGGAGAGATATTTCGCTCTACGGGACGAGACTCGAAAGGAGCGACGACTCAGGCGATCCGAGGAAAGAGCCAGGAACAAGGAGAATTGGGAGCGAGGGCGCAACGAGGACGCGACAAGATGACCGTCAAAATCCGTCCTTCGCGTAACGACTGTTTAATTTTTCGTTCTTTCAAAAGACGTCGGCGACGTTGACAAGCGCGCGAGCCTCGCGTACTACAATTGTTACAGCAGGACGAAAATTCGCGTCTCTTTCGAAAAGCGCCCTTTTCGATTTTTGTCGAACCCGGTGTGACTTTTGAACAGTACGATCGGGTAAACGAGTAACAGTGCCGATCTGTGATAAGGTCCGGTGACGTAAAATCCACGTACGAAGACGAAACTTGTACACGAGTTGAAGATTTAAAAACAACAGATTTACACGATTATTATGAATAAACACCAATGATACTTGATATGCATCGTGCACGGGTATATCCGGTAAATATCTCGTCGATAATTGCGCATTCGCAGTAATAGGGTATTTGACTATATTCAAAATATGGTTCATTCTCTTGTCATCCTTAAAGAATATAGTGTTTAAAAAGCATTTTCTATCATTTTATCGAAAAATATGCATTATTTTCGTTTATTTCAATTTTTAAATTAGATAAAATTTAACGTTTGGTCACGTGAATGAAAACGATCCAGGATTGGTTGGATCTCTAGTGACGTCACATGCCAGCAAACAGATTGTCATTACGAGTCCTGTGACGAGTAATGAGCGACTTTCTAGTATGTTTCAGTGTATTTTAGTGCTTCGTCTGTTCATTCGTAGTTATTTGTAGTGATAGTTGCCATATTATCAACTTTAGAATAAGAATGGAGAGGAAGGTTTGCTGTGCGACAACTCAGCGGCGATATTGGGATCTGTCATGTGGGCGGAGCCTAAAAAACATGGCGGCGATAAGAGGATCGTCAAACGTAAACAGTCGTGTAGTTTAGTGCAAATTTCTGTGATATTATGATAAGTATTAGTGCAATTTGTGACTGGGCCGGTACCAATCCGAAACAACGCAATTTTGTGGAAGGCGAACGTATTTTGAAGGCAGGGCACATTTTAATATGTGGTAAAATTAGCGCCGTTTGCGATACCGGTGCTGTCACACACTGCAGCGAGCACACTTTCATGTCTGAATTCACTCTTTTAATTTTCAAGGCTCTCATCCAAGCCTCTAATTGATCGCTTTTTTTGTACATTTCCGAAATAATTTTTCACGTACACGAAGCGTTTCCCTGCAATGGGAAACTTGTGGAAACGGACTTCCAACTCCTTACTCGAAGTGCTTTCGCAATCTTTCGCAGCACATTTAATGTTCTTTCGGTCGTTTTTACGCGGAGAATACTTCGCGCATTCCATTTACACCGATTTTATGTTTTTAATTGAAATTAAATACTTTTATCGCACGGCTACGTATAATTGCTATTGAAGGCTTTGCCCCGAATGTACTTTGATTTTCCGCCACCAGATGTCATATCGCCATTTGACAGATCCCAATAAGTCCTTTACCTTGTTCACTGGCATGTGACGTCGCAGGCGTCACGTCACTACATATCTGCCAACGGGAGCGTTTTGGCGATCTGGTTGAATATTTAAATTTTATTGCCGATTTATGTCGTAAATACTGACATTCGCGAAGATAAAGTAATATTGTGAGCATAATGTAAAATAATTAACCATTTAAGATGAATTCCGTACAACAGTCAAATACCCTACGTTCTGAAAAACATTATTTTAGAAGATAAAGAGACTTATTCTTATTGGATTCGCTCTCCAGTGTCGTGTTTATGTGCACAGGTCAAGTTGTAAGGACGCGTGTTTTGCCCCTTTCGAGCTTAAGGGGGGAAACTCATGTAGACGAAACAATGGCCAATGTTGATCATTTTCCTTTTTTGGAAAGGAACAAAACGCTTCACATTCATAAAACTTTAGGTACAAATTGTGACATTATTAAACTCTTTAAATAAATGTTTTCATTAGAAAATATTGCGATATGGAGATGTTATGGCGTGGTTTTTCAAGGTTTTGGCGGCGGTTGTCCGTTTGTGGGAAATCCAACGTCTTCAATAATGATCGAAAAATACGAGCGAAGAATTTTTAGTATTTTAACATCCAAATGCTGAACTTATAGAACATTTAAAAAGTTGAAAATTGAAAAAATGGGACACCAGAAAAAGAAATTGAAATTTTACACAATTTTTCGTTATTTATGCAATGCAAAACTACTTTTTAAGTGATTTTCATAAACAAGTAGGTATGAGTTCAAGATAATATTGTTATTGAGTTGTGTCTACAATTTTAGCACGACCGGTAACCTCGTGTTAAAACTACGATTTCCACAAACTAAAAAAATTGAATTTTGCGAAAAACGTGTTTAAAGTTTGCGGCGCGGTGATGTAAGGCACGCTCACAAGCAATAACTTCGAAACGGCTGCGCATTTCCATTTAAAACTTCACCACCGTATTCTCGGATGTTTAACATTTTGCGTTGAAAAGCGATTTTTTTTTATGTCGCTGAATATACTTCCCCCTTAAGACTTCCCCGATGCACTACAGGCTTATTTTAGAAGATAAAGAGGCTTATCTCCTCGTCATTTTTAGGATGTATAATTTCTGTAGTTTCCGCATCCCCTTCACCGCCATATCGGTGTATTTGGGAATAATTTACAATTTTTAAATGTGACGTTGCCAACCACCGAGCTCGCAGGAAGAGCATTTTGAAAAATCCATTGATGCCGGCGGGAAAATTTCCTTCGGAACATCCGTCCAGAGTTTCGCCGATCGCTACTGCTCGCTTGGGCGCACTCGTACACACACATATATACATACACGTATACAATTTTTCCCCAGCGAGTTAAAGGTAATCCTATCGCTTCACACTAGTCATACCACTGATCATACTTGACACTTGTACAATTTATATTTTTAACATATGCAAAAAAATTGTAATAAGTAAATTTTCCATGTGTAAACTGTTTAATGAACGTTCACATTTAATTAGAAAAATTGAAAAATAGTTATTCCAACGATTCATGTGAATATAAATACAAATTTGTTCATACTTCACTTATTTGTATTCACATGCATGCATACAAATACAAAGTATTCACAAATATTCTGAACATACAAATAAATTCACAGAAAAAATTGTAAATATTTACAAAAAAATCCTGTGAATTAATACAATTCACATCAAAATCGGTGAATGCAAATGTATTCACCAAAAACTGTAAATACGAAAAAATTCACAAAATAAGTTGTGAATTTGTTCGTACTTAAGACAAATTAAAATCAAATTCACAATGATTAGATTAAAATTTACACCAAAAGTGAGTTCGTACGTATTTTGAGAGAAAAAATTGCCTCGAGGCAAAGAAATTTTTACACAAAACTTTTTCTGCGAAGATTTCTTTGCCTCAACACAATGTTTTCTCTCAAAATACGTAAGAACTCACTTGTGGTGTAAATTTCAATATAATTGTCGTGAATTCGATTTTAATTTTCTTCAACTTGAGGAAATTCACAACTCATTTTGTGAATTTTTTCATATTTATAATGTAATATTTGAAACTCACAACCTTTTTTGCAAAAATTTCTTTGCCTCGATGCAATGTTTTCTCTCAAAATACGTAAGAACTCACGTTCGGTGTAAATTTTAATCTAATCATTGTGAATTTGATTTTAATTTGTCTTAAATACAAAAAAAATCACAACTTATTTTGTGAATTTTTTTGTAGTTCCAATTTTTTGTGAATACATTTGCATTCACAGATTTTTATGTGAATTTTTTTTAATTCACAGGATGTCTTGTAAATATTCACAATTTTTTCTGTGAATTTATTTGTATCTTCAGAATATTTGTGAATACAATTGTATTTGTATGCATGCATGTGAATAGAAATAAATTCGTATTCACACTTGTGAATACGAATTTATTTGCATTCGTATTTACACTTGTGAATACGAATTTATTTGATTCGTATTTAGAATAAGTGAAGTATGAATAAATTTGTATTTATATTCACATGAAAATCACGATGTGAATAAATTCGTATTCGTATTTATAAAGGGAATTACGCCCAACTCTGGTATTCGGGCCACGGCTGGTAAAAAGCGTGGAAAATGTGTGTCGATTAAAAATGAAATATGTGTGGAAATTCGAATGAGTGAGATGAGGTTAGGACTACGGTCAGCTGTTGCCTTGCTGTCACGTCCTGTTATCGTAGCAAGTGGTAATAAATCCAATACCGGAAGTTCAAATTAAACTTGATATTACATAAAAATTAGGTCAATAAGCGTAATTTTTTCTGAGAGCACTGGATTACTACAAGTGTTAAGTACGTGAATCTGATTATTTGTAACAATCTGACGGATTCCCACTATTATATACACTTTTGTAGCGACCGGAAATTGGGTTTTTGTATGTCGCCTCGGAATTCCTTCACAAAAATACGCAATTTTAATATTTCTTTTCTCTGTAATTAGGTCGATAAACGACCCTGAAACTTTACAGAGACGATTATTAATATATTTAGCGAAGCTCAAAAAAAATTATGAAAATCCTGTGGATTTTGGCGATAGGACTACCTTAAGACGATAATTAAAAAAAACCATTGAGAACGCCCGATGAATTCGGTATACGGCAACGCCAGCGGAGAAAAAAATAAATTATAGGACATTATCCGCACTTATAAACTAAACAGCTGCACAAAAGGTCCACAGCAATTTGGTTTTATTAGGCGAAAGCGGCAGAAAAAGAAGCAATTTATTTGTTTTTTCAACGCATCCAACATTATATTTCCTTAGGATCGTTTTTTTTTTGCTCAAACAACCACGATTCCGTGTACAAACAAAATAAATCTTTGCAAAGAAAATACGTGCCTAATACATACGTGTAAAGTGATTCGGGTCCGGAGAAAAGTGTAAAGTGGGGTAAAAACCCGTATGTGCGAATTCGTTTAGGCGAAAAAAAAAGGTACCACATCGGAAGGTAGTAACGACGAAAAACGAAACAAGCTTAAAACCCTTAAATGCGACGAGAGAACGGAGTCTCGATTTGTTTCCACGATACGGGGAGTTCGGCATAACGCGGAGCCATTTACATATATTACAATATTTGAACAAATATACAAATTAGTAGCTAGATTGTCCATGAACATTAACTAAAGTGTTATTATCTAGCTTCAAGCTTCGAGTTGCAATTGTCCTAGTAAATCGGCAACGTTCTTCACGTTGTCGCCCGTTTCTTTGGACTTGTATTGTTTGACAATTTGAGCGGAGGCCCATTCGCTCAATTTGCCGGCTTCCTTCTTCTTTGCGGACGGACATTTCGGCGCCGAGGCGATATTGTTCACCGTCTGCGCAAGAGCATAAGAAAATAGAAAGAAAAAATACAATAAAACTTTCGCTTGCAAAGCCGACGTGTACGTGATGCGAGATAAAATCGCCAACTTACCAGTAACAAGCCGTAGAGCGCTCGTATATTCTGTGGATTCAGCTTTACCGCCTGAGTGAAGTAAGCCTTCGCTTGTTCCATGTTCTCGAAGCCGCCCTTGAAATTCAAATCCACCAATTACAATCGCTTCACATTTATTTGTTCATTTACTCATTGAGAAAAAATAATTTATCGATGAGTGTATACTGTTTACGGAGTAACCTTGTTAGAGTGGCCCAAATTTGAGCTCTTTCCCCTCTTTTTCTCACCATCCAATTATCTTCATTAAGAGGGTAGGCCATAGTAACGGGTATAAAATCATGTGCGAATTTAACAATTTTTTTCGTATGAAAAAGTGATTCACTCATAAAATGAATTACACATCTCTTTAGTACGAATATCAAGCTGTTAGAAGATATATATATATGTACAAAATGGCCGACTACTAATATTTTCTTTTGTCATCTTTTTTTAGGCGCTCCGCGGCGTGACATTTAGCATCCACAATTTTTTACCTAGAACAAAAGACAAAAATTCTCGTCAATCTACATTAGAATACCTAAAGGAGTACGTACGGAATTAAAAAAATATTGTTTTATTCAAAAGTTGTAGGTATTTGAATGAATTTTCAGTGAAAAATTTCGTATAAAACTGCTCATGAAATGAAAGGTATCGATTAATCAGAAATTCCGTACGTACTTTGCGAAATGCAATTAGGAACATAACAAATTTAAATTTGGAGTAAATCGAGTGAAAATTTAAATTTGGAGTAAATCGAAATTTGGAGTAAAATTTAAATTTGGAGTAAATCGAAATTGAAAATTTAAATTTGGAGTAAATCGAGTGAAAATTCTTGAAGTTATTTGTCACGCCAATTGTAAAAAAGCTGGAAAAACTTCTTGGAGCTTGGAAAAATTGGAAAAACTTTAAACGCGTATTTCGAGAAAAACGCGTTTAAAGTTTTAAGTACTCTGTGGCCGTGCCAGAGGTGGGCTTACGTTATACGCTCAAAGTCGGTGAAAAAAAAATGTTCTTGCTATAAATCGAATAGTAACTTATTCTTATTATGAAAAAGCACCTTTCTAGCGAAAAAAATCGATTTTTTGAAAATTCTACCGTGGCCTTACCCCTGAAAGAAAAAAAAATTGTCGCGAAATTTGCGAGCGGTCGAAAAATATTCACAGGTTGCTCAAGCCTCCCAAAATTCAAATTTTCATTGAAAAATCGATTTTTTTTCGTTTATTTCTCACTCATGAATTTTAAGCTTTATAATTAAAAAATTATCATCGCGAAAGCTCTCGCCGGTCAATGAATATTTAGTGGTCGCTCAAGAACTTCGAAATTTCCAATTTTCGCCAATTTTTTTTACTCATTTCGCTCATAAATTTGACGCTTTGTAAAATGTTCGAAACAATTAATCGTTTTTCTTCAGACGCAGATTTTTTAACGTTACCCCACACTACAAACCCGAGAATTATAATCTTTGATCTCAAAATAATTCTTTAAAGCTCTTGTCCGTAAACAAAATTATAGGTCCCCCATTCTATCGGGTTGGAAGTGTGAGGTAAATTAAAAAAAAATTCGTTTCTAAAGAAAAAAAAGGATAACTTGTTTTGAAAATTTTACAAAGTGGTAAATTTATGAGTGTGAAGAGAAAAAAATTCGCGACAATTGGAAATTTCGAAGCTCTTGAGCGACCACTAAATATTCATTGGCCGGCTAGAGCTTTCGCGAGCTTAATTTGAAAATGATAAAGCGTAAAATTAATGGGTGAGAAGTGAACTGAAAAAAAATCGATTTTTTAATGAAAACTTGAATTTTTATTTTCTTCAAAGAAGATTATTGGATGGTGAGGAAAAGGAGAAGAAAATAAAGCCCACATTTGGACCACTTTAACTCCTCGTATATGTCGTTTTTTTAATAGTATAAAAAACATGGGTTTCGACTAAAAGTTAATCATTCGAAAACACCTATAAATATTGATTTTAGACGTAAAAATCAGGGGCCGAATTCAAATGGTTTGTCAGTGTCTAAATTTGGTCAGCCTTAGATTTTGTTTCTAGTGGAGGTATCAACCCGATTTCAAGGTCACTTCCGCTTTTTTTTTTAAAGGAAACCCCTCTTTTACTGGCTACAAATGTAGAGCACAAAAAAACAAAACCAATGGCGTACAATGTCATCACCTTGAATTACCACGAAAATTGCAAAAATGTGAGCAAGGCGAGCAAAAGAGGCGCAAATGCTGTTTTTTATTGCGTGACATGTTTGAAAATTTGTGTGAGTTTTTGAACATGTCATGCAAAATATGAAGAACAAACAATTGTATATTCAAAACAATTCTTTTTCGTTAAAGTCAGCACAAATAAAAAATAAACCGTTTCAGGCCTGTCGAAGTTGAATTGGAAATCACAGAATCATTAATAGCATTATGAGAGATTAAAATGACAAAAATTTTCTAAAAAAATATGATTGATTCGGGAAAAAATAGAAGAAAAAATGGGCCCACGATGACACTAGTCTTAAAAATCATAGAATGGGTGACTCTATTTTAGAGAAATTTTTGGAAAAAATAAGAAAAGGCTTTACTATTTCTTTTAAAAAAAAATCGTTTTCCCTTTAGAAGCAAAAAAAAACGTTGACATTGATAATTCATAATTTTTCCATATTTTTTAACGAAAGTATGGTTCAAAGTGAATAAAAATTATATATCGACATTTGTCGATATCTCAATTAGTTCAGGAGTTATATGTTAGTATTTTTTTTTCGATGTACAAAATGGCCGACTACTCGAAACTTCTCGAAACAGCTTTATTTCCAATTGGCGTGACAAATAACTTCAACAGTTTTCACTCGATTTACTTTAATTAAATTTAAAAGTTATGTTCCTAATTGCATTTCGCAGAGAAGTACGTGCCGAATTTCTGATTAATCGAAATCTTTCCATTTTATGAGCAGTTAATTTTTGTTTTTTGTTCCAGGTAAAAAATTGTGGATGCTAAATATCACGCCGCAGAGCGCCCAAAAAAGATAACATAAGAAAATATTAGTAGTCGGCCATTTTGTACATCGAAAAAAAAAATTCCAACAGCTTGATATTCATACTAAATAGATGTATAATTAATTTTATGAGTGAATCATTTTTTCATACGAAAAAAAATTGTTAAATTCGCACATGATTTTATACCCGTTACTGTGGCCTAACCCCTTGACTATACTGCAAAATACTAGCTGAGTGAGACCCGAAAAATGTAGCGAACCGCTGTACCCAGCATTATTGCGTACAACTCACCTGGGAGTACTTGATCTCGGCGTATCTCTGATAAATGAGGTGACTGTGCGGATTATGCAGGATCAATTCTTCCATGCAGAAGGCGGCTTTCGCGTAATCCTGCTCTTGCAAGTAGAGGTCGCAAAGCTCGTGCCAGGCCTCCTGATCGCTCATGAACCTGCATCACATACGGGTACACAACGGATTGAACAAACCCGACGAACCTCTGCCGATTTTTTTTTTGCAGTTCAGAATGATCGAGACCTGGGCATTTTTCACTTTTTCAGGCTCATCGATCACCCGAAGCAAACTGACTCGGCCCGGAGATATCTGATTCATCGACGCGATCATTTTCGCATCGAGCGAAAAATAAGCCGGAGTAAAAATTACGTTTCCAGGGTTGTTACGCATTATTGACTCAGAAATTCCGTGACTTTTTCAGCTTTTCCATACACGTTTTGCAAAAATTCCAAGTTTTGCAAATTACCCAGATTAGGGTAAGGAATACTTTGTTTTCATCAAATATAAAATTTTTAAAGTTAAAGACCACAAGTTAAGGGGCTATACCAGTGTGACACTTTTAAAAAATTGATTTTTTTGTGCCTTTTTCGACAGTAAACTGTCGAAAATTTTTATTTTATAAACTTTTTTAACTCTTTAACTTTTTTTTAACTTTTTAACTTTTTTTTAACTTTTTTTAACTTTTTAAAAACTTTTTAACTTTTTAAAACTTTTATTTTATAAACTTTTTAAAATTTTTACAGGATATTCTTGAAAGTATAAATACTTTCAAGAATATCCTGTAAAAATGTCAAGGCCGTATCTCCAATGCTCCTCGCATGGCAGCCTTCTAAAGAGCAACCGCTCGTAGATATAAAATGCGATAGTTAAATCTATAAACGCGTTTTTTCGCGAAATGAGATTTTTCAAATTTGCTGACATTGTAACTCAAAGAGCAATTATCCGATTGACTTGAAATTTGAACTGAGTACTCTTGAATATATTTACTCTACAATGACGTAGGATATTTTTGATTGGATGAAAATTGACGATTTAACATTGAAAAACACGACCATTTTATAGGCAAGAAAACAAACTTCTTTTTCATAACTACGCCGTTTTGTTAGATTTTGATATTTTTCGAAATATCGCATAAGTCGCTTGAATCTCAATATTTTGCTATGAAAAAAATTATGTAATACAAGCCAAATATAGGCAAATAAATTCTCAATTTTCCGAAATATTTAATTGAGTAATTATCTTCCAAAAAAATTCCCGCAAATCACCCGAATTTTCAGCGTTCACACTGATATAGCCCCTTAAGTCGCGTTTCAATCATACTAGTATTTGTAAACGTTGCAAAATATACGGGAAAAATTAAATACGTAGAAATAGCAACGAATCATTTTTGTGGAAAAAAAACATCAAATTTTTACGCGACTTGAAAAAACAAAGAAAATTCTCAATTCGATCCTTCCATTGAAAAATTATGTTGAACTGGATAACATAATTTTGTTTCAAGATCGAATATATGGACATTTTTTAATTGAAATAGTGTTTAAAAAACTGAAATTTGAAAAATAATTTAAACACAGTGAAGTAAAAAAAATATATTACAAGCAAATACAGAATCTGTTCTTTATTATAAACAGAATTTGTTATGCCGGTGATAATAAATAAAAAATAAATATAAACACTTATCTATAATAATGATGATGTGGTTGTGTATCGACGGATCGAATGCCAACGTATAGAGCTTTACAGTAAATTAGTTTCCAGTTTTTTAAATGTTCGATGTTGGCACCGACACGACTTTTTTTTGTATATAATGAAGAATAATATAAATATTAAAAATATACGAAAATATTAATTTTTATGTAGTTTTTTTTTGTCAAGTCGGTTTCATTTTTCGTAATTCTCGCAAAAAGTAAATTCCGCGAAAATTCCCGAGAATTTCCAAAATTCCCTGAGTCTTCCCTGTTTTCCATAGGCGTAACAACCCTGGTTCCTACCTCTTCAGGTACTCCGTAAGTGCCGTAACGGCGTCCGCGTTTTTCCCCTGCGCCTTGAGAATGGCGACTTTTCGCTTGCGCGGCGCCGCGTTCGTCTCGTCCCTCTTGATTATCGAATCCAGGACCTCTATGGCTTCGTCGTACCTGATACGAAAAAAAAAACACAGAAAGATTTGCGTGAGGTTAACTCGAGTTTTTGGGGGAACAGTGGCTGACGAAAGTATGTCGTTACATCTCCAAGGCCTCTAGGTGCATCGCGTGATACTTGTGTACCCTCAGGCTGTCCGGAAAGTCCCTCATCAGGATTTTGATGCAGTATTCAGCCAACGACAGTCTGTAACAGTCCAAGGCCGCTACGCACACTTGCTCCAGTACCAAATATTCTGTGGAAGGACGAGAGAAAAAAGCAAATGAAAGAATTCACAATTTTGTTTTTTCTATTTTGCGTGCCCTGTTAAATAGGAAACTCAAACAGACTCACTCTCATTGCCGAGTTGATCTACTTTTGGCATTAGGACGGACTCCCACAGCTCCACTACGTCCTTGCTTCTGCGCTCGGTGTCTTCTCTCCAGGTTCGAAACAAATCGCGAACCTCTGGAAGATTTCGTCACACGTATTTATCATCATGTGCTGCCAAACGTCATTTAGCACAAGTAAAGTGTATATATGATATAGAGGTCCTGTAATGAATGGATAATCCTGCAACTCTTGATAGGTCAGATCATGTCCCACTATGTGCTGGAATTTCAGTTTACAAGAGGGCATTCCCTACTCGACATCACCGATTTCGCTCAAATTTATAGGACATGCAGGCCTTGGCTAGAAATGAAAGTACCCGAAGTGGGAACTCCAGATGGCCAAGCGTTTAGAAAATAAAAATGTCGTTGCTGATTGACTCGTGGGGAGGACGAACAAATCCGCAATTATACGACGAACTCTTCCAAGATGAAGGATTGCCAACGTGTAGCATCAAAGTAATTCCACCTAAATGTACTCCACTGGTACAACCCTGCGATGTATATTTTTATCGTCAGGTTGAAAAATTTATTTAAAAAATACAATATTGCTCTTATCTCATCGAGCAAGAAAAAGAAATAACTTCCCATGAAGACTGCATAAAAATACATTCGATTGTTCATCATCAATTATCCGCGCCAATATTCGGTAACATGTTACGTTACGCGTGGTTCGCTTCTAAACTTTGCGATGAGAGAGAATGCTTTATGAATGCCAATCAAGTATGTTTTTCTATGGAGACGTTGAAACAACGATGTGGTTGTGAAAATGCGGCATTTATAACGTGTGCTAGATGCAGAAATAATTATTGTTTACCCTGTTTCTACGATAAATATCATCCCGACACATGTAAATCATCGAATGTCAACGAATAAAGTTTTGAATTTTCATGTACAAAGTCTTTTCGTATGCGCTTTAATTACAATACCTTGTTGAAAAGTCCGAAATCCCAATTTTTTACCTTTTCTATGCTTGTTGCGTATAAATAAATAAATGATATAAATTATTCACCTCTTTGCTTAATTGGAAAATGAATAATATAAAAATTGAGCAAAAGATAGAAGAAAAAAAAAGTCTCCACACGTGGAGTCAAACCCACGACCATCGAATTACTAGTCCGAGCTCTTACCGCTACGCCAACCGCCGCTTGGCAAACATGCTAATGTAAATGGCTTATACGGTGCGAGAGCCGCGTCAACATTTTTATTTTCTAAATACTTGGCCATCTGGAGTTCCCACTTCGGGTACTTTCATTTCTAGCCAAGCCCATGTCCTATAAATTTGAGCGAAATCGATCATGGGGAGTAGGGAATGCCCCCTTGCTGGTAAAGTCCCACGGTTTTCGAGATTTTGGGGTTTGTTATTTTTTTAAACAAAAAAAATTATCTGCTTGGGTTTCACAAATAAATTCACACACCAAATTTCAAGATGATCGGTCAAGATTTAGTAAAAAGAATTGACGAGAAAAAAGTCGATATTTTCGCTGGAAACCTATTTTAAAAATGGCGGAATCACTTACTATCTTATATTATGTATGCTGAATTGATTATCAATAATATCAAGCCCAGCATACATAATTGCCGCTTTTGTTGCATTTTTCTAACATTCTCCGTAAATTGATTACTTGATAACGGAAGATTTTGCAGAAATTTTAATTTTGTAGTGACAGAAGGAAATTCTGTTGTAGTACTTTTTATTGAAGAGGACACACATTCTTATAAAAATCCCAAACTTTTCACTGCTTTCCGACACAAGTTGACAAGATTCTTAGTCGCGAACAATGTAAACATAGCTGTAAGACTTGACTAGATTTTGCTTAGTATTCAACTATTGAAACCTCAATTAGAGCATGTTTATTAATACAGACTGACGTGATTAAGGGGTCTTCTCACTTTGTACGCTAAAAAGGCTATTTTCGTGAATTTTTTTGATAGGTTTATATTATAGATATTGATATAAAAGTTGTTATACTCAATAAATACACTTTTGAAATACATTAAAAAAAAAAATTTCACGTATTTATGTAAACCAAACGTTAAACGTGTTTTTCTCAAAACAACGTTATTCGACGGTTTGTTGATAAAATCTTCGAATCTAATGAAGCGATCCTTATGAAATGTTAACCACAGATTCGTTACAGCTATAGCTATAGCGCATATCAAGGATTTTTTTAAATGTTGATATTTACTATTTTTTTTTGCCAAAAACGGTGAAAAAAAACATGTCTTTTTTTGGTTTTTCGAAAAATCCCCGCCATTTAGTTATTTTTACATACACCAAGAATCGTATGATATGCGCTATAGCCATTAACATACCGAATCTAAAACCGTTTGATTTTTATGTTTCGGATGATCCATCTCCGAGATTTCATCAACAGCGCAGACCTACCATTTTTTTAGGACATTTTTTACTACCATTTTCGTCTATAAGTAGTGACTTAAATAAATTAATAATTTTTCAAAATGTATTTCGAAAGCGTATTTATTAAGTGTAACAACTATTATATCAATATCTATAATATAAACCTATCAAAAAATACATGAAAATAGAATTTCTTTGTTGCGTCTAAAGTTAGAAGACCCCTTAAGGCGGGATATTCATGTAGATGGGAAAAAATTAAGCAATTTTGAGATTTTTAAAACTAAGAAATAATTATTCTATACTTATAAAACTATAGGTATACTTTAATAGTATATTTAAATATACAAAATGATTTTTTTCAATTCGTTTCGGCAAGGTTGCCGCGAGTATTGAGAATCGACTTGCCGCCTAGCTTCCTGTAGACTTAGATTTGCAAAAAAATTCGAATTTTTTTTTAGTGAGAACATCTATAGTTTATATGTGACAGTAATTAAAATGAAGAAAATGCAAATTTAAAAGAATGGCTTGTATTTACCAAAAAATCAACATTTCACGCAACATTTCTGTAAAAATTGTGTTAAAAACGTCGTTTTTTTTCTAATTTTTCAAAAACAATTTCTCTTCCAGTTTTTGAGTGACCCTGCACACCAATTTCGAAAACGCAATTTTGAGAATAAAGTACCGTTTTGAAATTTTTCGATTTTTGCTACGAGACTTCGGGAAAGTATTTCACATATGTAGTTCTACTATTTGAAGAAAAAAAAATGATCTTTTTATAGTTGTAAATGTATATCCCGCCTTAAGGGAAGGTTCTGCCTTGTTGGGCCAAAAAATGTTCAATTTTTCACCAATTTTTTATGCGAAACGTATTGAAGATACAATGTTGATATTTGAACTGTTGACTAAGCGGTCTTTATTGAACATCAAAATATTTTTCAAAATTGGACAAAACATGCTGGTAGGGGTAGGAGGAGCCACGTATGTCGTTGCACGGGCGATGACATTCTTCGCTTGCGGAAGTCCTAAGACCGGGACAAATGATCTAAAGCAAAAAAATCAAACATATTTTTACTTTGTACAATATTGTGTATAAGTTGACCCAGAATCAACAAAAATTGAAAAATAAAAAATAGTGAGTAAAAAACTGCAAAAATTTTGGAAAAAAAAAACAAAATTCTTTCCGATCGCTCACTATTTTTTTCAACTTTTCTTCTTGATTCTAGGTCAACTTATACACAATATTGTAGAAGGTGAAAATATGTTTGATTTTTTTTGCTGAAAAACATGCTCAAAACATTGGAATCCCTGTTTTTACGATTTTTATGCCGGATCTTGATCAATCATCTTGAAATTTGGAGTTTGAACTTACATTTGTTCCTTTACAAAATTGTGAAAAAAATTGTAGTCTCATTTTAAAAAAAGGTGACTGGAATCTCCCGGGCACTTGTATATCGATGAACTTCGTAGCTACCACTCGATGATTCCCTCAAACTATACAACTTTTGTAGAAAAAATGTTTCCCTAAGTCTGATAGGTTAGAAAAAATTACCGAAACTACGAGGCCTGAAAATGTCGAGAAAACTTGCTGTCCATAACCTAAAACCCGATAAAATTATACGAAAAGGGCAAAAATAAGTTTTCGTAATTATTTAAAAGAACAATCATTTCGAAACTGATGCGTTTCCAGTACGAGCGAATGAGCAAGTATTCGATCTCATTTCCGACAGAAACTTATCCACCGATTACGATGTATCCGGTAAGAGTTATCAGGACGCGTGAATATATCAATTACGTTCCAGTTGTGCGATAATAAAACAAAAATAAATAAGTGCCGAGACAACAAGGAATACGGAAAAATTGCGAATCACATACCCGTCCAAGTGATCGCGTCACGGTTCCAGGCCATTGCCGTAATTTTTACTTAATGTTTTTCTATGTCGCAAATAAAAAACAAAAAAGTATGGATCAATGGAAATTATTTGACGAAAGTTCACGCGTCATCAACAGCGAGGTTATATAGCGACAAACTGAAGTGCTGGGAGTGAGGGCGATGGGAGGGGGAGGGGAAAAGCCCCGTGTCAAGAAACTATGCGCACCGTCATAATACCAGAGACGATAGGAAAAATCGCCAGGGCCAATACTAGCCCATCGACCGAAGGCTTGTGCAGCGGTGGCGCATGAACTATGCTCGGTGCCTCATGAGTGTCAACACGTTTGTCGACGAAACAATCCTGACCGAAAAGAACACGAAGGTTCTCAACCATTATGTTCTTTAGAGTTCCGTCATTTTCTTAAGGGGAGGGTAGGGGTTTCAGCGTGAAAAAAAAAACACTTTTTTGCGAATTTTTTTCATCTATATGGATAGAGTAAATTTATTGAAACCTTTTGTACATTGTTAAGTGTCATTTCAAGAACATTCCGTGAAATTTGTACGCGAAAATATCCACAAACAAGCCGGTGCCGCGTTTTTCCCGAAACCCCTTTTTCAAAGTCCGTGTTCACTGCCATTTGAAAAATACATGACCGATTTATTTCAAACTTGGTACACGCTTTCTACATATAAAATACCTCCCCCCAAAAGGTTTTAATAAATTTACTCTATCCATGTAGATGAAAAAAGTCGCAAAAAAGTGTTTTTTTTTTCACGCCGAAAGCCCTACCCTCCCCTTAAGGAGGCTGCAAAGGGTCTTTGAGGGGCCGGCGGCAAGAGGGGAACGCGTATGCCAAAACACGGACGCCTGTAACGGCTGCCAACCCCGAATAATCAAATTTTCGGTTACGCAAAATTAATAAATTTCAGCTAATATGTGGAATGCATATAATTGACTGTTTAGAAATGTTATTAATCTTCTTGGTTTATTTACATCGCGAATTATTAATCAAGTTGAAATGTGGCAAACGCGCAATTTAGTTCTCAGTAACTGGTATCACTGAGCTCAGATACGAACGCCACATCGTGAGCGCGTAGCTGTCAAATCCTTCGCGAATTTCGTTTTGTTGTTCGGCGAAAATGAAAAGATGGAAGGGAAAATGCAAACCGAAAAACAGTACAATCGACGGTTGGAGCAAGTACAACCTGGAAAGCGGCGGAAAAAAGTAGTTGAGCCGCAAAATGAATGCGCAGTCAAGGGACGACGCGTAATTGATTTGAAGGTTATGTCGAAACACATGCACTACAGCTTCTGTAAAGAATGATTCAAAATATTTAAATACTCTTTATGAAAGCGCGGTAAGAAATTTATAGCAAGGAAGCAATAGTTTGTGCGTTTCAAATTTTGGCGCCTATTCAAAATGGCTGACTTGACAGCAGCGTTGCCACGTACCGTAGGGCGCTTTATCGTTTTACGCGAATCAGCTGAAATTTCCGGTTTTATTCCACGAATATCACGATAACGAGACTGACAAAACGCTGTATTCTTCGTTGACATTATTCCATAAAAAACTCAACAATTTTTTCCGCCTATTTTCATTCAATTCTTTCTATTTTTATTATGTTGCGATAGTCGTATTCGAGTTCTCATGAAGCTTTTACTATGTCGCCCGTGTATAAGAGCCTAATTTCAATAATTAATTGCTCAACAGTCACGCAGCGAAGTACTCCTACTCTGCCACTCGTGGCGCTAGTTGTTCTCGAACAATCCTGATGCGCGCGCAGGGGCTATGTATATATATACACACACGCCCACATATAATTCGAAGGCTTTCCTTTGAATGCGAGGATCGGCTGGTACCGTGAAAAATGCTTTTCAGGATTACGCGGGCACCCTGAGGTACAACCGTGCACAACACACGGCATTAGCACACGAGTACAAGTAATTTCGGTAATTTCATCCATTCCGCACCGCGGCTTATACTACAAACGTTAAAATAGTTGTATTCGACGTCGGGGTGGTGAAGTACGCCGTGCGGGCCTCGCGCCTGCGCAATGAGAATATTGTCAGTGACTTACTAGCGCCACGGGGAGTGGTAGAACTAAATAAAGCGGGCAAAAAGCGTAGCATTTTTATATACGGTAAGGGATAGGAGGTGCCAGCCCCCTGATTGGGTCTTACGATCGACGTTGCCAAGTTGTGGGTGCTATTTCGTCGTTCTGACCATTTTCAACCAGAAATTGAAATTTTTTCATAATGTAGTGCTTGAACTAGACGGTGAAGTTCGAATTTTCGATTTTTTACTAAATCTATTATATCTAATTGATTAAATTTCGGTTTTCCAACGACCTTAGTTCTGATCACCGCACTTCTGGTCGACCGTCTTCATAAGACGAAATGCTTTATTATCTCCAAGTGCTCGACTTTGCAATTTTAATACGAAAAAACTGAATGGTCAATATAGCTCAAATTTTGCCAAAGAGTGGATAGCGTATTCATCATCATCATAAAAAAAATGCAAGTCTGAAAGTTTGATTCTTCTTAATGATCATACCTCCTTGAGGCCATCCGTCACATCGACCGGTCGGCCGATTTTTTCAGAGAAAAAGAAGAGAAATACCGTGCGCTCTGTTGAACGACGAACGTCTTTCTCCTCTTTGCTCGAAATGTGGTCCATCTGAGAGAGAACTTGGCAGTAGGATTTTTACCGACCAGGCGTGTGACACGTATTTTTAAGAATTTTTCATAATTTTCAAGGCTTCATCATTTTTTCAATTGTCAAAAAATTTGTAATTTTGCCGACAAAAAAGTAACGAGAGTAAAAAAACTAGAAGAATTACGGTATTCTTTTCGTGGAGGGCCGTATTGGGGGGGGGGGGGGGGGCACGAAGAGGGCCCTTCTGAACCATCGGTAAATTACAGCGGCGTTTAATAAAAATAAGTCACAATAAATGACCATACCCAACGATAAACTGGAATGAAAATTTTTGCGCAATTTCAGTAGATTTTCACATTTTTACATTTTCTCTGAAAAGTAAAGAATTCCGCTAGCCACATTTTTCTAAGTTTTATCATTAATATTTTCTTTAAACATTCGGTGACGCCCTGTTTTTATTGTCGTTACGGAATCTTTAGATATTTTTTACACGCGTAACCAGTTTATATCAAGCATCTGGAGTTATTCAGTGTATAAATTATTAGAGAGAAATGTGACCAGCGTGTCATCTCCATAAAGCGCCATATGAACGAAACGATTTTTAGAGTCGTAATTGTTCGTTACAAGTTCGGTGTCTTTGCTTGAAATTTTACCAGTATACTGGGATGTTTTATTAGTAGTAGTATCTATTCCGAGTATGCCAATTTGAGGGTGTTCACACGAGTGCCCTGCCGTTCCCCTTTACAATCGTATTTTTACATAAGTTTTCTTATGACTATTCTAAATTCCTAGTTTGTCAAATTATCGTCTATAATTGCATAGTTCCTTCGCCGGTTGCTTTTTTAGTTGTGCTTCAATTTTACGCTCTAAGTCCACCCCTTTACTATTCCCTAACCACTGCTCCATTTTGTCCACCATTTATTAATCTTTTTTTCCCTTCCCCACACATATACTGGGATGTATTTTCACTTGATTATAGACAAACATCAGTTAATTGTTAAATATTCGGGTTCGCGAAAGGAATGCCTTAAGGGGTGAGATGCAGTCAGAATTTAAAAAATCGATTTTTTTACATTTTTTTGAAGTATGATGTTTCAAAACATTTCCTGAAAATTTCGAGTCAATCCGATGAATAGTTTCCGGGTTATCCCACAATTAGTGAAGGGGCGTCTGGTCCCCATGGCAGGTAGCGGCTGACAAACGCGCAAACGATAATACCCGGGAGGGCAGAATGCTTCGAAGGCAACAACAAATTGATATTTTGGAAGCTTCCACATCGGCAGAAACCCTATTGTATGGGCCAGGAATTGATGATTCGATGTAAAAACCCCGTAATCGGAAAAAATTAGATTCTTCTAATTTTTTCCGATTTTTTATCAATTTAGGGGTGGAATTAGATTTTTATTTTTTTATCAATACTAATTTTTTGACAAGTGATTTTGTAGGTGCCGCGGGTGCTAAATCCAAGTTTATCTAAAAATCGGGGTGTAGGTTTTTTTTAGGGGATGAAAGGGGATGGGGGTAGATTAACGCCGAACTACTACCTCTACGAGGTCGGCGCCGTGAGACGAAATGTGCAGAAAAATCCAGGCTTTAGTTTTGTCCACAGCGCCGAAGTCGTGGAAGTTCATTTTGGGGGTGAAAAAGTGGGGTGAAATTTTGAAAAATCAGTTTTAATTCAATAACTCTTTAGAAAAAATTCGTACATTTTTTGTCAAAATGGGAACGTTGTAGCCCTTGAAAAGACACGTCGATCGAGTATTTGATCATCACTCTCCGATATTACCTTCACCCTTCAAAAAATTGTTAAAATACCAAAAAAATTGTTTATTGAATAGCTCAAAAACAATCGATTTTTCAGGTATGGTGCAAATGCACGAAATGTAGGGAATAATTTTCTCTATATTTTCGTTTCTATGGACCACCCTTGAATTTTGATTTTCCAACCTCCCTCGGGGGTTGAAAATTCAAAATGAAATTCTGGGAAAACTATTGACCGTACGAATTCGGCGCTGTGGAAGAATTTGTAGCTTGAACCCTCAGCTACATTTTTGTCCACAGCGCCAAACTCGTGTCTCTTCATTTTCGGTCAATAATTGTCTCGGAATTTCATTTCGAATTTTCAACCTCTGAGAGGGGTTCGAAAAAGCAAAATTCAAGAGTGGTCCATAGGACCGAAAATATAGAGAAAATTATTCTCTACATTTCGTACATTTAAACCATCCCCTAAAAATCGATTGTTTTTTAGTTATTCGACAAACTTTTTTTTTTTACTTCAACTATTCTTTTGGGGGGTAAATATATTTTCGGAGAGGGTTCATCAAATCGACGCGTCTTTTCAAGCGCTACAACGTTCCCATTTGAACAAAAGTTGTATGAATTTTTCCTAAAGAGTTATCCAATGAAAACTGATTTTTCAAAATTTCACCCCACTTTTTCACCTCCAAAATGAACTTCCACGACTTCGGCACTGTGGACAAAAATAAAGCCCGGATTTTTCTGAACATTTTGTCTCCCGGCGCCGACCTCGTGGGGGTTATAGTTTGGCATTAATCCACTTCCATCCCTTTTCATCCCCTAAAAAAAACCCTACACCCCGATTTTTAGGCAAGCTTGGAGTTAGCACCCGCGGCACCTACAAAGTCACCTGTCGAAAACCTAGCCTTCTTCTAATTTTTTCCGATTCCAATATATAGCACGACTGTACTAAATCCACAACTTTCCCGGTGTTTTTACACTAGCATTCTTACATTTAGGAACAACACCCCAATGACAAGAATTGTAACTCACTTTTAACCAAAAAATTGTACGTATTCACAATTGGCGCAGCCTCGATGTTTACCACGGTCTTTCATACAGGTCTTGCAACGAAGCTCAATTTTCGTGGTGGGGGTAGGCACGCTTATCAGCTTCACTTTTCGATTCACTAGGCGCCGCTACGCGTCGCTACTAGCAAGGGGAAGTAGTTTCCCCCTTACCTCTTACCGGCGAATGGGCCGAGGGGTTTACGTATGTTTTTGTGGCGCGATTGTCGAAATAACCTTTATTTGCGACCATATACCAGAAGGTTCTACGCGATTTACCGTGATACATTTTTTATCGTGTTTTGACGCATAAGTGTGATTTTTTTTGGTAGTGTTTGCGAAAAAAATGCGTAATGGCTAAGGGTTGCGCGGTTCGCAATTGTAAAACGGGGTACAAAAATTGTACGCAGAAATGCTCCGTGTTTCGCGTGCCCAGAAACGTCGAACGATACAAAAAATGGCTCGATGCTATTCCGGGACTGAAAGAGTTTCAGTACGTGTGCTAAAAACATTTCGAAGAACGATGTATTGTGAGAGATTGGAGAAAAAAGGATGTAAATGGTCGTAATATGTGCTGGTATGAATTAATGTATTCAAAAAGTTTTCAGTTTTTTTTACATAAAAGTAGCCATCTTTTTTTTAATCAACACATTTTTTTATTGGTTTCGTATATTATGCAGTTTACACGACAGTACGGTAAATTAAGTTAGGGCAAACGGCGCATGCGTTGCGTTCAGGAGGGAAAAGGACAGAAGAGCTATTTCTCTCTTCGTCGCACCACTACTTCCCCTTGTCGTCACGCACCAAGCGGCAGAAATCGGCATAAAAAACAAAACCGCTAAGGGTGCCTACCCCTACTACCGCCGTTGTCAGACCTGTATGTAAGACCGTGATGTTGTACAAGTGACGTCACGAACCGAATCAGCATGGCGGCTAGCGTCCACGCGCGGAAATTTGAAATGTAAAATTGAAATGCATTTTCATGGCACTCATCGATTTCATAAAATAGAAAGAAAGATTCTAGTAGTTTATTACCACCAAAGGATCAAATTGAAAAACCTTTCAGAAAAGACTGTAATACCCTATTCTAAATTGGCGATGCTGAACGGATGGTTGAGAACCGCTTCCAAGTTCTTTCCAAGGGCGAATTTCGTGAGTCGCCCGGCGTAGTTCACGCGCCGCCGCTGCTCACGCTTTCATTCGACGCGCCAGCCGAACTAGATTTCGATTTTCCCTGGCCAAACGAGCGCCACCAAGTACGAAAAAAACCAAAAACTGCACGACCGGGTCAAGAAGGCAGTGGGTAGTTTGACGTTTCGAATCCTCGTATTCCCTCCGTTCCGACTACCTGCGCCCCCGCACGATTGATTTTCCTCGCAAATACCGAATTTCCACGCTTTGTCAAATTTTCACTTTCCAGGCTAGCTGCGACGCTGAAAAAATCGTCGGGCGATCTTTCCAACATGGCATTTGAAAAAATGAATCTCGCAGTCGCGCGTACCACCGCTGACGGCCCCGCGTCCAAGTCGCAAGACAGCCTAACATACAATAAGCGATAAAAGTACACCCTGAAAAGCCTACCATGACGAACGCCAGAGACGGCAGAATCGAAAAGACATGCGACGATCGTAGGAACATTCCGAGCGTCTCCCTACAGGGGCAGGGGGTAGCGTGCCGCATCGTTAAGGCAGTGCGCTCTCGGAGCGAATGATCTCGTAAAGAGTCGCTCGGGCTCGCGCGCAGGTGCGAGGGAGAGGACGTGTGAAGTCGCCGTGGTGCCGCGAGGTGGTGATAGGTCGCGGAACGTCGGGGAACCGGACCAGATGACAGCACCATCGCGATGCATCGCTGCGGGGGTAGTGGGAAGAACTCTTGTTGCTCTTATTCCCAGCTGGAATATCGCCCGGAGTCGCCTCTCGGTTATCTGTTGTGTTTTTTTAAAGGGGCGCTCGGGGGCGGGGGCTGGGAAAACTGGGCGAAAAACATGTCCTACCGATAATACCCTCCTTCGTAAATATACATATATATAAATATATACACAAAACACACACATATATATATATATAAAAGGCAAAGAGACATTGAGAAGACGGGGAGGCATCGGCGCGTATCCTCGCGTGCTTCGCGTCCGAACTGACTGCGCTCCCATCGGCGCTTATTGGTCGCACACGGCTCACCGCGATATCATCCCCTTGTCGCGTTCGCCCCGTGTGCATATGTGCGCTGTGTGTACTTCGTAAACGCCAGCTACAAAGCCCGTGTCGCCCTGTCGTAATTTAATATACGTGTGGCCCGCGAAAGGGGAGGCTCGGCGATTTAACAGGATATCGATTTGTCGCGCCGCGAGTGTGCCGTGTGCTCTGCTGTAGGCTCTTCGTACATCTCGCTCTCTCTCTCTCTCTCTCTCGTTCCTTCTCTCCTTCCGTCTCTCTCTCTCCCTCCGTCGCGCCTCCTTACTCTCGTGTGTTCGCACACACGAACGTGCGAGCAGGGCAGCCATGGACGTCGATATTTTTGGGGCACAGCCTGAACCCTGTAGGTCGAGCCGTGTCCGGACGTGCTTTAAGGCCTGATAGGGCCCGAAATGTGACCTAGGGCCCGACGCGCAACTTTCCGTAACGGTGCCGTGTATTTATTTATTTTGTTTCTCGTCACCCTCGTCTCCGTGTGACGGAATAAATTCGGTGTGTCGATGTTCGCGAGCTTGTGTCTCTCGTAATATTACCTCGTCGTCACATTCCGTTCCGAGAGCGTTGCAATAAACGCGTTATCGGTGAGGCCCCACGTATATTCGGTGGGTCAGGTGCGTATACGCGAATCCCGTACGTATATAAATATTCACTCGTGTACGCGACGTTCGTAGGTGATAATCGATGTGTGCACACGTACACTTGTATACGCATATACGTATGCAGCTGCACACGTATTTACACGTACGCGTGAACGTTTGAGGCAAGGAGAAACGAGATACGGAAGAAGCGAGTCAAGCGAGTCGAAGATAATGGAGATCGGCAACGTCGGAGCGTCGGCGGGCGGCGCGGTGGCCTGTCCCGTTTGTACGCTTTACCTGCGCGAGGGTATAAGCCTCCAGAGGCACTTGGACACGCATCCCAAGGAGCAGGTCATCGAGGCTCTCATAAAGGCCAGTTCTTCGCCGGCGCCGACTCCGCCGCCCAGTCAGCCTAACGTAGCGGCGCAGAATGGCATGCAGCAGCAATTGAACGCCAATCCTTCGTTACCCCCTCAATCGCCGTATCCAGTCTTCGAATGTCCGCCTATAAACACGATGATGCCGCCTCAATTCGCCTCGTTCAGTTATCAACAGTTCGTGAACAACGGCACGATGATGATACCGCAGTACGCGATGGCGCCGCAGGCCAATCAGATGATGCAGATGCTGTACAATCCTTACGGCATGTATCAGCAACAACAGATACCCACCGTGCAGATGATATCGCCCATCGCGGCCATACCCGCGACTCGCATGAGGCCCGTCGTGTCCGTGCCGAACGACGCAAATGGCCGAGGCTCCATGGAACATCTCGGCGGACAAGAGGCCAAACAGGTGGGCACCGATCTCATATCGGAGGCCGACGACGCGGAGAGAATCCTGCCGGACATCGAAACTATGCCGAGGACGCAGACACCGGCGAGCGCGCCGACCGCGCACGAGGCGCCGAGTAGCGCTTGCGACGAACAGCGGGAAGACTCGGCGGGCCTGGGACACGGAGAAACGCAGAGCCGCGACACCGCGAGCCAACCGACGGCGAGCGAAACGTCGGAGCGTCGCGACTACGAGCGGGTCGCCCCGCCTGACGTCACCTGCGAGACTAACACGGAGGAGAAAGAGAACTCGGCGATGGTCGACGAGACTCTCAGGAGGGAGGAAGACGCGAGGGGGACGAACGAGACGCGAGGCGAGAGCAAACTTGGGAAATTCGTCGCTGACGAGACACGGCCTTTCGATCAAGCATACGAAGATGAGGTCGGTGAGAAGAGCAACGGCGAGAACGACGCGGAGAATGGCCACGAAGAGGAGACGGGCAAGATCGAGCGGAGAGAAATAACGACGCCGGCGACCAAGGACGAGATGGGCGAGTCCGGTGTCGTCGAGACGCGGCAATGCCACGAGGACAACGCGGCGAAGGAGACGAGCCAACCGGAAGTCGAACAACTGGAGAGACTGCTCATAACGATAATGGAGTCGAATTTCGATACAACGACCATGAGGCTCAAGAGCGACGAGAACGCAACGAGAACGACGATGAAGAACGAAACTGACACAGAGGCGACGAGCAACGAGCGAGAAGCCACGGAATCATGGTCCGACGAGAAGAGGGAAGACGAGGAGTGTAAAAATTACGACGAAGGGCAGAATGAAGTTTACACGAAGAACGACGAGATGGGCCAAATCGAGCAGTGCCTGGACGAATTGGAGAATAATTTCGATATGCCTTATCGTTACAGATGCAGCTTGTCGGCTCCCTCGTCGCCGCTAGTCGCGAAAAAATTGCGCAGAACTTGCTCGCTCTATTGCGATTATCGTTCTAACGAGAATTTGATTTTTTGCAACGTTGACTTCGAGGCGATGCCGGCCAGCGAGGAGGAGGCCAAGAGCATGGAGGACAACTTCGACGAGGAGGACATGGAAATCGAGGAAGAGATAGCGAGCCCGCGTACGCCATTCGTCAAACATAACGATCCGCTGGAGTCGAGCAGGTCGAGGACACCCGCGATTAGCGGCGTATCCGGTTTGCCCGAGCACACGGAAGTCAAGGAAGCCGCCAACGAAATAGCCGCGAGAACGTTCTGTCCAATGGACATCGCGAGCTCGAGCGGCGAAGAGGAGGACGAGGAAGACGAGGACGAGGACGAGGAAGACGAGGATGACGAAGAGGACGAGGAGGAAGACGAGGAGAACGAATCCGTTGGCTCGTCGTTGACGAAAAATGGCCATGAACGGTCACTCGACGTTCAGGACGCCAAGGCCGAACTTCAGGAACATCCGATGGCCAGTGACGAGCGTAAAATCGACTCGGGTCAACAGATTTATCATCATCATCATCATCAGTCGGTCATAACGGAACACGTGAGCTCTTTCACGACGATTAATTCACAACAGCCTCTCATTGTACACGAGGGCTACTCGATGGCCAGTCAAAAGTCCATGCTGCACGAGAATATAATGAATCTCACGGAATTGGCCGATCCAACGACGAGCACCGAGTCAAAGAGCTCCCAAGCGGCGACGAAAACGACACTGTTGAATCATGCCCAATCCACCGAACTTCTCAATATCAACGAGAACGCCCACGCCGGACCGATGAACGTTTTCGAATTCGACGGACTTCAGATATTAGTTCCTAGTACATTCATAAGTGAATCGTCGCAGAAGGCGATCAGCGCGACCAGCCAACAGTCGATGGCGAGCAGCGAAGGGGGCGCGGGCATCGACGAGGAAGTCAAGAGCGTCAATATGCGCGCGGACGAGACCATGCCACCGCGGGGCGAATTGTCGGAGCAAGAGAGCAACGGATGCACCGAACACTCCGCGTGGCAGGTAATGACGCGAACTTTTGTCTAGCGTTACGAAAGACTCCGGAAGCTGTCAAGCTTGATTTTCATCCTTGAGGCCTTCGGCCACAGTAACGGGTGTAAAATCATGCGCGAATTTGACAATTTATTTTCGTTTGAAAAAGTGATTCACTCGTAAAATTAATTACATATTTATTTAGTATGAATATCAAGCTCATAGATTTTTTTTCGATGTACAAAATGGCCGACTACTAATATTTTCTTTTATGTTTTTTAGAACAAAAAAAAACAAAAATTCTCGTCAATCTACGTTAGAATACCTAGAGAAGTACGTACGGAATTAAAAAAGATATTGTTTTATTCAAAAGTTGTAGGTATTTGAACTTAAGAAATGAATTTTCAGTGAAAAATTTCGTTTTAACTGCTCATAAACTGCTCATAAGGTGGAAAGTTTTCGATTAATCAGAAATTCCGTACGTACTTCTCTGCGAAATGCAATTAGGAATATAACTTTCAAAATTGGAGTGAATCGAGGGAAAATTGTTGATGTTATTTGTTACGCCAATTGGAAAAAAGCTGTTTCGAGAAGTTTCGAGTAGTCGGCCATTTTGTACATCGAAAAAAAATATATATTTTTTTTAACAGCTTGATATTCATACTAAATGCATGTGTAATTAATTTTACGAGTGAAGTACTTTTTCATACCCGATTTTATACCCGTTACTGTGGCCTAAGGGCTTAAGGAGGTACACCAGTTTCATACAATGTTGCCATGCTAAACCATGGTAAAATTTCAAAATGGTGATAGATCAATAAAATTTGGTGAATATATTCTTTAGTATTATATATGTCAATACAATTTTTTTCAGATTTTTCATTGTGCCGTTATCGAGTAATTGAACATTGAAGTTCACGTGTATAAGCATAGCGTTTTTATAGATATAGGTATATATATTCCGGGTATAAGAATAAACGCTTGTGAATTATTTGTAAGAAAACGGCACAACCAAAAAATCTGAAAAAAATTGTATCTACATGAATAATACTAAAGAATATATTCACCAATTTTTATTGATCTATCACCATTTTGCTGAAGCTGGTGTACCTCCTTAAGGGGAGGTACCTGAGTAAACGGCGAGAAAAACAGGCAAACTTCGGGAATTTATATCTCAAAAACTAATGTTTCGATTGGATCCGGGTTTTTTTTTACTGGAAAATATGTACATTGAGGTATGTTTAGGAATTTTTTAAAATAAATTCGTCGACTGGAAGCGATTCAAACGCGATTATCTCGAAACATAGTTTTCAAAGTCGGTGCCAGATGTATCTCGAAAACGACTTGTTCGATTTTGTCCAAATTTGGATACAATATTCTTCGATAGTTTTTCTCGTTCGCCATGTAGGATTTTTTTGAAATGTGCATTTTTGACGGAATTGCGACCGTTTTAATTTAACATTCGTTTTTCGCTCGCAATTTCCGACGATTTTGGATTGCATACACATTGCATAAAAAAGCGATGGTTCAATCATATGAAAAATCCCTACGTGGCGAACGAGAAAAACTATCGAAGAATATTGTATCCAAATTTGGACAAAATCGGACAAGCCGTTTTCGAGATACATCTGGCAGCGACTTTGAAAACTCTGTTTCGAGATAATCGCGTTTGATTCCAGTCAACGAATTTATTTTTTTTAAATCCTAAACATACCTCTATGTACATATTTTCCAATAAAAAAAAACCCGTATCAGGGTGTCTACCGACCTGAAAAGTCATGAAAAATCCTAAATGTCATGAAATTACACTCGACCCTGAAAAAGTCATGAAATGTCATGAAAAATTACCAGTCTACCTGAATTATTATACCCTACTAAATTATCGTTGAATCTATATCCATTATGAACTAACATTGTGGTACTCGTCGATAGAGAAGCGAATATCGAATCGATAGAAAATAAAATAGAAGAAAGTAAAAGAAAATGATGCGTTATCTCAACATATTAGTTTTTCTTTGTTATTCGTGTAAAGCGACTAGATGATATTACTCAAAGTTCCTAAATGTATGTAATATTTTTCTAGATGTTCCCAAAATATATTTCTTTACAGCAATCTTGAAATCATGTCTCACATTTTTTACTACATATGGAATTGTACAGTTTGGTGACTTTTCGTTTATTCCGTATACTTTTTATTGGCATACAACACACATCCGTTTGAAAGAGCAAAATAAAAATATAAAAATTTAGAAAATCGGTCGCACTGTAGAATCATTAAGTATACTTCTATGCCAGAAAGTTATACTAAGAGTCATGAAAAAATCCCCATTCCTTGCCTTAAAAATTCTTAAATGTCATGCAATTTCAGTTCTGGTCAAAATTAGACATCCTGTGTATCCAATCGAAACATTAGTTTGTGAGACAAAAATTCCCGAATTCTACCTGTATCTCTCGCCGCTTACTCAGGTACCTCCCCTTAAGGCCTTAAGCCACAGTAACGGGTATAAAATCATGTGCGAATTAAACAATTTTTTTCGTATGAAAAAGTGATTCACTCATAAAATTAATTACACATGTATTTAGTATGAATATCAAGCTGTTAGAAAAAATATATATATATATTTTTTTCGATTTATAAAATGGCCGACTACTAATATCTTCTTTTGTGATCTCTTTTTAGGCACTCCGCGGCGTGACATTTAGTGTCCACAATTTTTTACCTAGAGCAAAAAAACAAAAAGCCTCGTCAATCTACATTAGAATACCGAGAGTAGTACGTACGGAATTTAAAAAATATTGTTTTATTCAAAAGTTGTAGGTATTTGAACTTACGAAATGAATTTTCAGTGAAAAATTTCGTTTTAACTCCTCATAAAATGAAAAGTTTTCGATTAATCAGAAATTCCGTACGCACTTCTCTGCGAAATGCAATTAGAAATATAACTTTTGAAAAACGAGTAAATCGAGTGAAAATTGTTGAAATTATTTGTCACGCCAATTGGAAAAAAGCTGTTTCGAGTAGACGGCCATTTTGTACATCGAAAAACAAAATATATATTTTTTAACAGCTTGATATTCATACTAAATACATGTGTAATTAATTTTATGAGTGAATTACTTTGTCATACGAAAAAAATTGTTAAATTCGCACATGATTTTATACCCGTTACTGTGGCCTAAGGCCTTAAATTTTATTGGACGCATCTGCCGGTAAAAACAAATCAATATCCTTTAATATTTATCGGTGAATCGATCGACCATCCTTAATGTACCGGTTTGTTTTTTTTGTTTACATGCTTAATATGTCGCTGAATTAATGGGATTGCTTTATAATATTTGTTTCGAGATGAACGGGATTTCAATTCTCCGAGTGCACACCGTGTTATTTCGAATCGACAATACTGCTGCATTTTTCTCGGCTTTCACCTAAATTACTTCGTTTTTTACCAAAAAATACTTATTCCAATAGTTAACTGGTCGATTTCAATGTTGAATGCATTCGCTTGATATATCGTGCCTCCACTATTTGTTCAAGTGCACAGTTTTCAAAAACTTTGGAGTAGACAATACCCTGGGTCAGTTGGACCCGATAATTTTTTGCATTTTTTGTTCAGCTTTGAGTTCAAATACAATTATTTTACGCAAAAGATTCTTCTCAAACGTTCGCTCCCCAAGTTGCGCAGCTTCAACGTCAAATAGACGTTCAAATTACGTAAAGTGCGTAAGGAGAAAATATCGAAACTAATGGAGTTTAGCAAAATGTACTTATTGGAGCATTATCCCATTTTTCTCGCAACAGAATGGTTTTAGACAAAACCTGTATAGAACATAAAAGATCAGTCTTTTTATAGGCTGCAACTTTGGTAGGAAACATTATTCTCCAAGATCAACATTTATCAAAATAAAATAGAGTTTTTAAAAATCAGTTTTTTGTGGGTTTTGACCTTGAAAATCGAATTTGCGGGTATTTTCACTATCATATTCGTGATCAGCGAGTCAGAACACATGGGTACACGAAATTCCAAAAAAAAATCGGCGGTATGGACTTTTCGGAAATTTATTTCTATTTTTTTGAGTAAATACTTCACTTATAGACAATTTTTTATCGTCCTCGTCCGGACACTTTGATCTCGAAGTTGAGTATGTGAGCTTTAAAGTCGGAGCCTGAATTAGAAGGTTTAAAAAGTGTTTTTTCGGGAATATTTTTGGAAAGGAAAAAAAAACAAGTGAGACCAGTAAACATTGACGTATATTTGAAATGTATAAAAAAGATGTCAACATGAAACAATAAATGACTGCAGATTTATCAGCCTATTCCATGTGCGGGGCCGGGTTGAAATTCCGAACTTTGAACGATTAAAATGCTCAAAACTCCGAAAGAATTTTACACGAAAGACCAAAACTCCGAAAATCTGAAAACCGTCAAAATAATTCTGCTATGGAAGTTTTAAAAGTTTCAAAATTTCCAATAAATCGACGAATTATTTCAAGAATTTTTTTTTTATTGAGAAAGGATTTTACGTCAATTTTGAAATTTGTCTAGACAATGTTATACGTTCTACATCATTTGCAGTCAACTGTGTAGACTTTCGCTGGCATAAGCTTGACAAACCTTGTCATTTCGGAATATTAAAATTAGGCATTTTAAACCGTCGGCGCATTCAAAGTTCGGAATTTCAACCCGGCCTTTATGTCAAGATCATGCCAGCGAAAGTTCACACAGTCGACTGTAAATGATGTAGAACGTATAACATTGTCAAGACAAATTTCAAAATTGACGCAAAATCACTTCTTAATAAAAAAAAAATTCTTGGAATAATTCGTCGATTTATTGAAATTTTTGAAACTTTTAAAACTTCCATAGCCGAATTATTTTGACGGTGTTAAGATTTTCGGAGTTTTGGTCTTTCGTGTAAAATTCTTTCGGAGTTTTGATCTTTCGGGGTACTATTCTTTTGGAGTTTCGAGCGTTCTGGCCATTCAAAGTTCGGAATTTCAACGCGGCCCCATCTTGAATTTGGGAACATTAAAATTTGGAATTTCAACCCGGCCCCCCATGTGCGTCTTGCCACTGCAGTCCCCTATCGTCGGGAAAGATGTAGCTCGTAATTCTTGACTGAAACAAAAAAACCAATAAAATGTTCAATTGTCATCTATTTTTCTTCTGGGTGAATTAAGAAAAAGATGAAAAAATCATGAAATTATAACTTTTCTCAGGTTTGAATAAAAATGTGTTTAAAAAAGCACTTTAACGTGCTATAAAAATGATTCATAAAGACTTTTTCAACGACCTTTTTAAATCACTTAGAAGAGTTTTTCATACTGACGAAAATAAACTTTGGTTCGATTCAATAGGTCGTTTAGTTTTTTTTTTGCTATCACGCCCGCCTATTTGGAAAAATCGTGAAAATGTAAACTGAAAAAAAACGCGCTTCAAAGTTTTCAATAGGAGGAAATATCAATATCAAATGTCAATCGATTCTCTGCTTTTGGCCTTGTATCTTCGAAAATATTTACAATTAGCCTCTGTAACTTTGTAAATATATTCTTGGATATTCTTGGAGTTTATCTATCGATTGAGGCAATAAAAAAAAACCATTTTTAGGACCTTCTCATTCAGGCTCCGGCCTTAAGGGGTAACACCACTCCAGCGGCCGAAAAGAGGGCCTAACTTTGACGATTTTTTTGGGAGTATAATAAAAGGAATGGGAATTTTTTTAAAGGGATTATTCAGCATATATTTAAGGAGGTACACTAGCTTCAGCAAAATGGTGATAGATCAATAAAATTTGGTGAATATATTCTTTAGTATTATTCATGTAGATACAAATTTCTTCAGATTTTTTGGTTGTGCCGTTTTCTTACAAATAATTCACAAGCGTTTATTCTTATACCCGGAATATATACCTATATCTATAAAAACGCTATGCTTATACACGTGAACTTCAATGTTCAATTACTCGATAACGGCACAATGAAAAAATCTGAAAAAAATTGTATTGACATATATAATACTAAAGAATATATTCACAAAATTTTATTGATCTATCACCATTTTGAAATTTTACCATGGTTTAGCATGGCAACATTGTATGAAGCTGGTGTACCTCCTTAAGTATAGAATTTCTTAAATAATTGTTTTGTACAAAGTGGCGGCAAGGGAGCCAATCTTGGAAATTATCTTTTTAAAAAAACACCTCCAGTGGCGGACAAATTTTTCGTAAAATATAACATGTGGTACGAAACAAACAAAAAAATGTTCAATCTATATACAATCGGCTATAGAAGTATGTACGGATATTTGATTTAATCAAATTTCGTAAAAATGGTGCACTTTTGACGAAAAAATTGCAGTAAATTGTTTATAAAATAAAAAAGTTTACATTGAATCGGGGTGTAGGGTTTTTTAAGGGGATGCAAAGGGATGGGGGTGGATTAATGCCAAACTACAACCCCTACGAGGTCGGCGCCGTGAAACGAAATGTGCAGAAAAATCCATGCTCTAGTCCACAGCGCCGTAGTCGTGGAAGTTCATTTTAGGAGTGAAAAAGTGGGGTGAAATTTTGAAAAATCAGTTTTAATTCAATAACTCTTTAGAAAAAATTCGTATACTTTTTGTTCAAATGGGAACGTTGTAGCCCTTGAAAAGACGCGTCGATCAAGTATTTGATCACCACTCTCCGATAATATCTTCATCCCCCAAAAATGGTTAAAATACCCAAAAAGATTGGTTTACTGAATAACTCGAAAACAATCAATTTTTCGGGTATGGTTCAAATGTACGGAATGTAAAGAATAATTTTCGGAGGGGGGTTCTTCAACCCCCCTCGGAAGTTGGAAATTCAAAATGACGTTCTTGGAAAACTATTGAACGCACGATTTCGGCGCTGTAGAAGAATTTGTAGCTTCAACCCTCAGGCTACATTTTCGTCCACAGCGCCAAACTCGTATCTCTTTATTTTCGGTCAATAGTTGTCCCGGAATTTCATTTTGAATTTTCAACCCCTGAGAGGGGTTCGAAAAAGCAAAACTTAAGAGTGGTCCATAGGAACGAAAATATAGAGAAAATTATTCTCTACATTTCGTACATTTACACTATCCTCGAAAAATCGATTGTGTTTTAGTTATTCAATAAACATTTTTTTTTATAGTTTAGGGGGCGTCCATTAATTACGTGAGGCGTTTAGGGAGGGGGTCGAGCGAAATCTCACCCAATCTCACGTGGGGGAGAGGGGGGCTTCGGCAAATATCACGCAATTTTAGTAATTTTAGTAATTTTAGTAATCACATAATTTTTATCACGTAGAGAGAGTCTCCCTACTACTTTACATGGTGGAGTAAATGGTACTACAACCGCAGTTACTTCTACTACTATTTATTTTCCGCGAACGTATGCATTTTGAAAAATCTCACGTGAGATTAGGGCCGGGGGGAGGGGGTCGAGCAAAATCTCACGACATCTCACCAGGGGGAGAGGGGGGGGGGGGGGTCGAAAAATCGCCAAAATCACTTCACGTAATTATTGGATGCCCCCTTAACAATTCGTTTGGGGGTGAAGATATTTTTGGAGAGGGTTGATCAAATACTCGATCGACGCGTATTTTCAAGGGCTACAACGTTCCTATTTGAACAAAAATTGTATGAATTTTTTCTAATGAGCTGTCGAACGAAAACTGATTTTACAAAATTTCACCCCACTTTTTCACCCTCAAAATGAAGTTCCATGACTTCGGCGCTGTGGACAAAAATAAAGCCCGGATTTTTCTGAACATTTTGTCTCCCTAAGCTCACCTCGTGGGGGTTGTAGTTTGGCAGTAATCCACTCCCATCCCCTTTCATCCCCTAAAAAAACCCTACACGCAGATTTTTAGGGAAACTTGGATTTAGCACCCGCGGCATCTACAAAATCACCTGTCAAAAAACTAGCCTTCTTCTAATTTTTTCCGATTCCAATATACAGCACGACTGTACTATGTTAAAAGTTGCAATTTTAAACCCATTATCTCCCAATCTAAATAGTCGACTGTTCTGAAATTTCACTCAAACATGCATAACGATATGAACAATGTCTGGTTAAAATTTGAACACAATCTATAGAAATCACGATTGCGCGCTCGTACTACCTTAAGGCCTTAGGCCACAGTAACGGGTATAAAATCATGTGCGAATTTCACCATTTTTTTCCGTATGAAAAAGTGATTTACTCATAAAATGAATTACACATCTATTTAGTATGAATATCAAGCTGTTAGAAATATTTTTTTTTTGTACAAAATGGCCGACTACTAATATTTTTTTGTTATCTTTTTTTTAGGAATACGAATCTCTAGGAAGTTCGTGATATCGTGTTTTCGTTATATCGAAGTCTTGTTCCTTAAAATGTTCTTGAAAATATATATCTTAGTACTATAAACATAGTGATATTTTTCAAAGAAAGAAAGTTTCAAGGGGTTAGGCCACAGTAACGGGTATAAAATCATGTGCGAATTTAACAATTTTTTTTAGTATGAAAAAGTGTCTCACTCATAAAATTAATTATACATCTATTTAGTATGAATATCAAGCTGTTAGAATTTTTTTTCAGTGCACAAAATGGCCGACTACAAGAATTTTCTTTTATTTTTTTTTAGTCGCTCCGCGGCGTGACATTTAGCATCCACAATGTTTTACCTAGAACAAAACAAAAAAATTCTCGCCAATCTACATTAGAATACCTAGAGAAGCACGTACAGAATTTAAAAAATATTATTTTATTCAATAGTTGTAGGTATTTGAACTTAAGAAATGAATTTTCAGTGGAAAATTTCGTTATAACTGCTTACAAACTGCTCATGAAATGAAAAGTTTCCGATTAATCAGAAATCCCGTACGTACTTCTCTGCGAATTGCAATTAGGAACATAACTTTTAAATTTGAAGTAAATCGAGTGAAAATTGTTGAAGTTATTTGTCACGCCAACTGGAAAAAAGCTGTTTCGAGAAACATTTTGTACATCGAAAAAAAAAAATATACATTTTTTCCAACAGCTTGATATTCATACTAAATGGATGTGTAATTAAATGGCCAGTCCGCTTTGGAGCCACGAAAAAAGGCTATTTTCGCGATTTTTTTTTTAGGATTTTATAAAAGGTATGAATATGAAAGTTGTTGGGCTTAATAAAGTCTTAAAATACATTTAAAAAATTTTATCTCATTTTTATTCATTTTTAAGTACAAAAACTATAGTTTGACGTAACGCCTCAAAAATAGGTGGGCCAGGTAGCTCCATCACAACTCGGCAACGGCTTGTCTGAAACAAAAAAATCAAAGTCCATTAGATTCAGTATGACACCAGCTACAAAATGACCCTCGGATATAAAGTTTTATCAAAAATTAAAAAAATAGCAGATGAAAAACGTACAAAGTAAAAAAACGCGTTTCTTTCGCAGTTTTTCGCAAAAAAAGGAGTAAAAATCAAAATTTTAAAACCATCGAGGTTCATCTTGTTGCGAATCATGTTTACAATATGTGGTTCAAATGTCACGAGAATCGGTTTATTAGTTCTAGAGATACGATGGAGCTAGATTTTGAAAACGTTGTTTCGAGAAAAACGCGTTTGAAGTTTATACTATGAAAAACTCTAACCTAAACTCAATCGGCTATTCTTCTCTCAATGGCAATTCTTCAAGTCTTGCTTGCTTTCGATTATTTGAAATTTTCAAAGTGCTCTGGCCCCTTAATTTCACGACTGAATTACTGTTCCCTACGAAACAAACAGTCAAATGCGCACATGCTCTTACACCCGTTACTGTGGCCCAAGCCCTCAAAAGACGCGATACAATTTATTCTTTCGCAAAACATCCTACTGTATTCCGCAAAGCGTATCGAAAGTCCCCTAACGAGTTTCGCCTGTCCCTACAGCTGTACATGGGCCAGGAGTCATCGCGCATGTCGACCTCGTACGACCTGATGGCACGGGAGAGTTGGGAAGAGTCCGAGGGTTCGGACAACGAGGTCGGTGTGCCGCTGTTGGACAGCAGATCCCTAGCGACGCACTTCACCTCGAGTTTGTTCTTGGACCGAGATCGAAAGACCCCAACGAGGCGAACCTTCAAGTGTTCCCAGTGTGCGGAGGTGTTCGACTGCCCGAAGGAGCGTCGTGTGCACAGTACAACGGTGCACAAAGAGGCAGGTCCAAGTGGCAGCAACGATCCAACCGATCGCGCGGAAACGAAGGACATCAAATTATTGGACGGTCGAACGAACGTTTTCGACGACATATTCGTATCCGGTATTCACACGCAACAATCCCTTTACCATCATCAGCAGCCGCAGCAGCCGCCATTGTTGCATCAACTGCAGCCTCCCCAGCAGCTGGACATCGCGAAAGTCGAGGTAGACCAGAAGAGCGATGCGTTGCCGCAGATCCTCGAGTTCTCCTGCGCAATGTGCAGTCAGCGTTTCGCGAGCGAGAGATCTCTACAGTTGCACAATCGTCGCGTACACGGCACCGAGGTAGCCCGTCGTCTCCAAGAAATATCAAAGTGCCAGATCTGCAACGAGGAGTTCCCCTCGGTAATGCTCTTCAACGCTCATCTGAAGATCCATCCGCTCGAGTGCGCTCAGTGCGGCAAATACTTCTACCGAAAGCCAAATTTCAAGCTTCACATGAAGCGACACCTGGGCATCAAGCCCTTTCCCTGCACGGTATGCGACAAGGCCTTCCTAACGAAGCAAAAACTCGACGAGCACACGAACGGCCACACCGGCAATGCACCCGTCAAGTGTAACCTGTGCAACGAGACCTTTCGACGCTACTCGAACTTGACCCAACACAAGAATCGTCATCATCTCAACATAAAGCGCAAACTCAAGGATTACATATGCCATTGCGGCGAGGTGTTTCACACGAAGAAGAAACTAGCCTGGCACAAGGAGACGCACGACGAGAAGCCGAAAGCTTGCACCTACTGCAACGAGAGATTCATACACATGGCGAGCCTCACGCGACACATGAGGCGGGCCCACAATCGTCGCTTCGTGCCCGATGCTCAACGCGAGAGCGAAAACGTCGAGTGCCCGATATGCAAGTGTATATATCTACGCTCGTCCTTGTCCGTACACATGAGGGTGCACAACGGCGAGAGACCGTACGAGTGTCAGGTGTGCTCCAAAGCGTTCAGTACCAAGTGGAATCTGCAATTGCACAAGTGGACACACGCCGCTCGTAGCACCAAACCATTCAAGTGCAATCAGTGCAGTGCCGCATTTTATCGACACAGCGATTACACCGCTCACATGAATTCACATCGTAACGTAAGGCCGTACACGTGCAATTATTGCGGCGCCCAATTCATAAGAAAGTACAATTGTCTGAGACACGTGAAGGAACACGAGGAGAACAAGGCGTACACGTGTGACATTTGCAACAAGACCTTTCATCGCTCGTATTACCTTAAGGATCATCTGCGCGTACACTCGGGCGCCAGACCGTACACGTGTCACATATGCGGCAAATCCAGTAGCACCAAATCCAATCACAACAAACACGTTAGAATTCATCATGCCCGGGAGCCTGTTAATACGGAGAATTAAGGCCTGCTCTGCGATCGACGGACGGCTCCTCCCACCTTGATGGTACTCGGAAGTTTTTCGTTTCGCGTTAGGAACTGGAGCGTGCGCCGAGGTCCAGTGAACAACTGGATGTTCGTAGTTGTTTGCTTCGAGTTGGCTGCCAGTTCGGCACTCCAATCGGAACACTCTCTAGGTCCTGACTGAAAAGTCACTGAGACTTGAATTTCCAGTAACTCGCCGAGTCGGGAACTAGAACTCCCGAGGTTCCCAGCGTGGCGGCCCTGCAAGGGAAGGTTCTGCCTTGTTGGGCATACAAATGTTCGAGTTTCACCAATTTTTTGTGCGAAGAGTATTCAATGTGGAATGGTGATATTTGGTGTGTTGACTGAGCGGGCTTTGTTGAGCATCAAAATATTTTTTGAAGTTTGACAAAACATCGCGGTGGGAGTGGGAAGTGCCACGAATGGCGCGGGCGATGACTCTTCGCTTGCCGAAGTCCTGAGTCCCGGACAGGCGATCGGAAGCAAAAAAACATCAAATATATTTTTACTTTGTACAATATTGTGTATAAGTTGACCTGGAATCAAGAAGAAAAATATTAAAAATCTGCGAAAATCTTTGGGGAAAAAAAACAAACCTCCGATCGCTCACAATTTTTTTATTTTTCAATTTTTCTTAAAAGTTAATCAATTATTCAATTAAATTAACATGGAAAAATAAAAAATTAGTGAGCAAAAAACTGCGTACATTTTTGGGACAAAAACAAACTTCCGATCGCTCACTACATTTTTATTTTTCCATTTTTCTTAAAAAATTGATCAATTATTCGATTAAATTAAAATTGAAAAATAAAAAAATAGCAAAAAAATGCGGAATTTTCTTGGAAAAAAAAACAAACTTCCGATCGCTCACGATTTTTTAATTTTTCACTTTTTCTTAAAAATTATTCAATTATTCGATTAAATTAAAATTGAAAAATAGTGAGCAAAAAACTGCGAACATTTTTGGAAAAAAAAACAACCGATCGCTCACTATTTTTTTTATTTTTCAATTTTTCTTGTTTCTAGTTCAACTTATACATAATATTGTACAATGTGTAAATAAGTTTGATTTTTTTGCTTCGGATCACCTGTCCGGGACTTGGGATTTCCGCAAGCGAAGAATGTGCCCGCGCACCGACATACGTGGCTCCTCCCACTCCCACCACCAGGTTTTGTCAAACTTTGAAAAATACTTTCATGTTCAATGAAGACCGCTTAGTCGACATACCAAATATCAACGTTCTATATTTAATACTCTTCGCGTAAAAAATTGGTGAAAAATCGAACATTTTTTGGCCCAACAAGGCAGAACCTTCCCTTAAGGGGTCAAGTCACTCTAGAGGCCGGAAAAATAGGCTTTTTGAGGATTTTTTTTTTCAGAAAAATTACAAAATATATCGAGCTTCCAAAAAAGGGTGTTTATCATACATATCAGTGAGTTTATACAATAATTTTTTTAAGCGATTAATTTCAAAATGGCGGCCGTGCAGCGTTTATCTCAAAACTGCATTTTTTAAGTTGGCCGGAAACATAACTCAGACAATTTTCAACCGATTCACTCGAAATGTTGAATATATGTTGAAAAATACATTGTCTATGGAAGTACGTAGAATTATTGTTATATTTTATATATTGCATTAATTTGTTATTAACAATTATCTGACGATTATTTAGGCAAATTTTCACTTTCCAAGAATTTGCCTAAAAAGTCGTCAGGTAATTGTTGATAACAAATTAACTATGCATTATCAAAAAAATCCTACGTACTTCCATAGACAATGTATTTTTAAACATATATTCAACATTTCAAGCGAATCGGTTGAAAATTGCCTGAGTTATGTTTCCGGCCAACTTGAAAAATGCAGTTTTGAGATGAACGCTGCACAGCCGCCATTTTGAAATCACTCGCTTCAAAAAGATTATTGCATACAGTCACCGATATGTATGATAAACGTATTTTTTTGTAACCTCGATTTATTTTGTAGTGTTTCTAAAAAAAATCGCCAAAAAGCCTATTTTTTCGGCCTCTAGAATGGCCTAACCCCTTAAACGTTCGTCGGTTCAGTAAGCTGTTGACACTGATCCCTCGATATGTTCGAAGGTCTCATCGCCCGCAATGGAAAAAGGAGAATATCTTCCGAACTAGCGAAATTTCCCGTGTAGGGGAAGATTCCTGTTGTGTAGCTGTCCTTGCGTTTTGAGAGCTCACGCAAATCTGTTATTCTACACGAATTCTTTTCCGATCGTTTGATTCTTATTTTATTTTTTTGGCATTTTTCTACTCGAGGCATCGTGTACTAATTGTTTCGTTCTTGTGACGTGTCCGCCTAAAATTGAATCGTGTCGCGGCGTTTTCATATATATACACACGTACATTAGGTGTACACATTAATTTCTTCCTGTTTTGTAAAGTTCGATATTTATTTGTTAAAAGCCAAGATTTCAGTCAATCACATAGTCTCTACATTCTCAAGGTCATAAAAAACAACGGAGAATCATCGATAGAAATCTCATACTTTAATAAATAAATATTTAACTTCGCAATGGAAAGTAAAACGTTAATTTGTACACTTAACACACACACGCACGTATGCCCCTGTGCGTGTATGTTTACGTTCGTTCTTTACGGTCGGAGGACCAAGATTTCAATCATCCAGTGACTACACACATATACACCTAAACGTGATCAACGAAAGGAAAGAAAACAATAATATTTCACGCTCTTTATGGAATGTCAATGATCTGTGTCTCAAAGACTCGAGGGCACAAGACCGAATTAACTGTGACTATGCGCGCGCGATACTGCAAGTACGGAAGAAAAAGTAAAACAGAAGAAAAAAAAACACGTTTGCCAACTAATAGTAACGAACTATTGCATGAAGAATTAAGTAAGAAGAAGACGGGGAGGGGGGGGGGATGAAAACTAAATAATTAACTAACTAATATTACACAAAATATTAAAGTCTCTTACGTGTCAATCGTGTTATAAGTGGATTTTTTTTACAATGACTGTTTTACATGAGACAAAGAGTGTGCGTGCGCGTGCATACTTGAAAAATTTGCCGATCAGTGTCCGCAATTGTTAACTGAAGTAAACAAAAATGGCCCACAGACTCATTTCCGCAAGCGTCATAATCACTTTGCTATACAGCGGAGATAAAACGGCGGAGGGGGGGGGGGGGGCTTATCGATTACTATTATTACTATTGACTATCGTACAATATATAGTCGCGAATCTTAGTTGTATTCTTCTATATTTATATATATTTTGCAATGTGTAAGGTATGAACTTTTTTTTTTATTGGTGTAATTCCCAATATTAAGACTGATCGATGTTGGTTCTTCATACTGCTATCGTTTACAGATTTAAACAGACGAAAAAAAAAAAAAACGAAGTAAAGATGAACGATTATGATACGCGCTACGTAAGTAATTTTAAGACCGAGGGATCTCTCCACGTGGATGATACCGACGATGTTCTACTATTACCGACCGTTATCGTTACAATCGTCGCGTGTTCGCATTATTGTTTTCCTCTTTCTTTCTCGCGAGCGCGTTTACGCGACTATTCGACGAGAGGAATATTAGTGAAATTTGAGTTTTGTTTTTTTGTTTCCTTCTTTCTTTTTATACTTTTTTTTAGATAGTTAATTAGAGACTGAATTTGCCTCTGGGTGTTGAAGTCGTGGTGAAATTGCGAGAGTTTGCGAGGGGAGCAGTGTGAGGTTATGTTATATTAAGCTGCCTGAATTGCGAAGGGCCCTCTGTACCAATGCGAGGGATCAAGGGGATTGCGATGAATGGAATTATGATTTTTCGATAACGTCGTTGTGTAAATCGTTTCGCGGGATGAAATCCAATCGCGCGTATACGCGCGAACGCGTCCGCTGTGCGGTGGGCTCTACCCGCATGACAAAAGGACTCGGAAGAGATACGAGAAACATACGGTGGCAGCCTCCAAAATTACACACGCTTGCCTAACACTCGCGCGCCACTGTCGCCTGCGGCGCTCTTGCCTTAGGCAGATCTTCGCGTCACGCGCTACGAACTCGTCGGAAGAGTGAAAACGAATAAGAACAAATGAAGATAAGAAGAGAAAGAAAAAATAGCCAGCATCGATGTCCGGACGTGCAATTTGTTTAGTTGATCAGCGCGTGTGTGTGTTGCTGATTCGTAGCGAATGAAATTTTGTAAATAATGTAAATATGTACATTAACTCTATTTTATAATAGGGCCAGAAAATTTCACTTGGCAATTGAATATTGTATGAAGGAAAATCGATTCATACTATGTGAAGATATAAAGATAGGATAATTACCATTAAAGAAACGACAACAAAAAAAAGGGGGAAAAAAAAACAATAAATTAGCATGTATATACCTTAATAAACGTTACGTATTGAGGTACTTTTTAAAATGTGGTTTTCCTTTTTTCGTCTCTCGAAATTACGACGCCGTTCGGCTTGTTGCGAGACCGAATACTCTTTTTTTTTCATCCCGTTACTCAGGAATAACATCGGAAGCGGATTTTCGACAAAATTTGGGAAGCAATTTTTGGGATTTGCGGATGGTACAATTGTTCGAAGGATTGAGATTAAGGGGTTAGGCTACTGTGACGAAACGAAAATTAGGGTTGAAAAAAATAATTTTGGAGGAATAAGATTGAAAAATTGTTTGGACATTCATTTTGATGTACATCATCAAAGTTGTGTACCAAATTTCATTGAAAAATACTAGTAACTCAAAAAGTTATAATTTAAGGCGGGATATACATTTACAACGATCAAAAAATCGATTTCTTTTTTTTTCTTTGAACGATCGAAATATATATGAGGTATTCCACGTGAATCCGATGGACTTTTTCCCTGACCTCCGCCAATTCGATTAATTTTTTAAAATCTGATTCCATTAACTCTAATAGACACCCACAATTTTTGTACATTTTTCGAAACAACCCATAGTAAAAAAAAAATAAAAAATTCTCCGAAAAAAAAACGCCACGATTTAAAAATCTGAAAAAATTCCCAAGAATGCGTGATTATGTGTAAAATTTTTTAAGCTATCACCCGCAGTGGGAGTATGATTTGTTCTGTGCTTTCTGGGCGATTAACGTTTTAGAAAATACGAAAAATTCAAGAACCGCTTACTTTGGGCGGATACTTAAATATTTTGATACCCACAATGAATTTTGTTGACCATTTTTGAATAACCAAATCACAATCATGGACCTTGAACAGTTAGCAGTCAATTTTTCGGATTTTTTAACGTTAATCGCGCAGCAAGCACAGAAAAAATCATACTTCCATTGCGGGTGATAGCTTGAAAAATTTTACATATAATCACGCATTTTTGGGAATTTTTTCAGATTTTTAAACCGGGGCGTTTTTTTTTTTGGAGAAATTTTTTTTTTCGACTAAGGGTTGTTTCGGAAAATGTAAAAAAAATCAGGGTGTCTTTTAGAGTCAATGGAAAAAGATTAAAAAAAATAAATCGAATTTGCGGGAATCAGGGAAAAAGTCCAACAAATTCACGTGGAATAGCCTCACCGTTCGGATCCCGAGCGGGCGTGAACTTCAAACGCGTTTTTCTCAAAACTACATTATCGAAATTGGCGTGCAGGATTACTCAAAAACTATTAAGCCGATTGAGTTGAAACTTGGTAGAAATATTGATAATATTGGTACCTTCTACTTGAGAATTGTTTTTGAAAAATTGGAAAAATAACTACTTTTTTAATCCACATTTTACAGAAATGTTGATTTTTTTTGTAAATGCGTGCCATTTTCTTAAATTTGCATTTTCTTAATTTTCATTACCGTCACATGAAGGCTATATATGTTTTGACTGAAAAAATGTTTAAACTTTTTTGCAAGTCAAAGTCTACGGGAAGCTAGACTGCACGCCGATTCGCAACTCCCGCGACGACCTTGCTGTAACGCTCTGCCACAGCTCCGCCATTTTGATGGTGAATTAATTAAAAAAATTGTTTTGTATACTTGAATATACTATTAAAGTATACCTAAAGTTTGATAATTTTAGAATACCTATTTCTTAGTTTAAAAAATCCCTCAATGTTGCTTATTTTTTCCTGTCTAAATTATCCCGCCTTAAGATTTTGACCCCCGGTTGATCTGAAGCTAAGAAAACAAGTTTTTTTGGTTAAAATAGATAACATTGGCTTATACTTGAACGAGTTTTTTTGTTATCGTGTTTCGATCATAAAAAAAACTTTTTTGAATGTTTTTTAACAATTTTTCGAGGAAAAATGACATTACCGTTAATAACTAACGAAAAAAATGCTAAGAAGAAAAGAGTCGGTCAAGACTAAACTACTATTACGTTGAATAAGTAGACCAACTTTGAAGTCAACCCGTTCATAAGATGTCGAGAAATCGTGTACACCGTTTTGAAAAAGATAGTTTCGAGAAAAACGCTTTCAAAGTTGTACTAGCCGTTCTATTGTTGTAATGATAAGTTTACTGTCAATCTGCAATTCCTGCACCATGTGTTGGATTTTCCTCTCCAATTTGAGTTGCCTCAAACGACGAACGAGCGTTCGTCATTTTCACAGTAGCCTAACCCCTTAAGTTCGAGCTGTTAAATTTTTTTTGCCATTTAATATAGATACAGTCGAACCTCGATATAACGAAGATTTGTCCATTCCCTTCCGACAGACACCCTTAACCTTGATACAACGACATAATAATATACATTATGCTCCAGTGCTAATTGCTTGTAAAAATTGTTCTATTTTAAACCTTTCTTTCTTTAAAAAATATCGCTATATTTATACTACCAATGTAATTTTTTAAAGAACATTTCGAGGAACACGACTTCGATATAACGAACTTCCCTAGAGATTCGCGATATGGTGGTTCAACTGTAATGAAAATGTCAAAAAATTTCTTCTTTTTTTCAACGGTAACTGACATTTCGATGAAAAAAAAACTGGACTACCCGCTGACAACGATGACAAAACGAGGGAGCGGGGCCTTTGGTGGTGCATTGAGTGAAGACTTGAGCAGCGGTGGCGCGTGAATAGGGTATTTGACTATATTGAAAATATGTTTCATTCTCTTATCATCCTAAAAGAATTTTCTAACATTTTATAGAAAAAACTATGCATTATTTTCGTTTATTTCAATTTTTAAGGTGGATAAATTTGACCGTTTGGTCACGTGAACGAAAAGGCTCCAGGATTGGTTGGATCTGTAGTGACGTCATATGCCAGTGAACAGATTGTCATTACAAGTCCTGTGACGAGCAATGAGCGATTTTCTAGGTTATTTCAATGTATTTCCGTGCTTTTTCTGTCCATATATGGTTATTTGCAATGATAGTTACCACATTATGAACTTTTAAATAAGAATGGAGAGGAAGGTTTGCTGTGCGACAACTCAGCGGCGATATAGGTTATACCTTCTTTACTGGCGTGTGACGTCACAGGCGTCACGTGACTCCATATTTGACAACGGGAGCTTTTTGGCGGGCTGGTTGAGTATTTAAATTTCATTGTCGATTTATATCGTAAATACATTCACGAAGAAAAAAAAGGTTTTGAGCACAATATAAAATAATTAACCATTTGGGACGATTTCCGTACAACAGTCAAATACCGTATTCTCTGCAAGGTACTGTTATCTATGCATTTTTATTATTATTGAACGTACTATTTTTATGTATTGTGGGTTTTTAATTATATGAGGAATTATTTAATATAATATATTTTATTTGTTTCCTCGTCAAGGAAGCTTTGTATTCGTAATTTTTTTCAGAATTTCAATGAAACACGGTTAAAATACTGCAAAACGTCGGCCAATACAGTCTTTTAATTCTGCAAGTGATGTGGGTACGCGGACAGATTTTTTTAAACGTGCAAAAACTTTTCTTGGATCTAGCGTGTTTTATTAACCTTATTAATAATAATGATGTCATTTGTCCTTGAAAAATCGAAAGAAAAGAAAAATAATCAAATTTTTTTTGACTATCAAAACGCGATAAAGAAAAGCTCGGTCGCCAGCCAATATTATCTATTTCAAGAGAGAAAAAAACTTGTTTTGTTCGTTCCAGATCAACGGGGTGGCCAAAATCAAGTACACCGTTGAGCCCGTCGCACGTTCAAAGGTCCTTCACGAAATTGTTTATAACTTTTTCAATTATTAACGTTTTTAAAAATGAAATTTGGTTCATAACTGCGTTAATGTACATATAAATGAGTGTCCAAACGATTTTCGGGTCCAGGGAGGCTAGAGTGGGAGGAGTCCGATCTCTTATGGAGAGACTTGAAAAAAGTGGCTACAAAAATGTGGTCATACCGGGATGGCGCCACTATTGCTAAGACGTCGAGAAGTGAGCTGCGTGTGACAGAGACGGAACAAGTAAATAATGAGAAGTGAACTGTGCATAAGGCAGCATGATACTTGAGAAGTAGGCTGCGTGCGAGAGAGATGCAAAATGATATATAGCCAGATCGCGCGCAACGTTACCCCCTCTCTAGCCTCTTACGCGCCCATTACACAATCATAGTAGCGCGTGTTCGTGAGCGAGCGACGCTCGGACATCTTCGGAAAGAGCCGAGCGCGCCGAAGTTTCCCGACCGCGCCTTCGGCAGCTACACCAACACATGGACGCCGAGCTCGTTCATGTGCGGCCAAGCCGAAACGAAGGCTTCGAGGGAAAAAGCAATCTGAGCACGACTCGCGCGTGACGTCACTCGACGGAACGCGCGAGGCTTTTAGACGATTTCAATGCTTATTTACCTCTTGATTCTCTGCGTTATCAATGTATACAAAAAAATGTATCGGGCACCCTGATCGCTTTTTTTTAGTTTATACGTTAATTTAAATATAACAATAAATCCAAATTACAACTTATTTGTCTTCTAAAAAATTGTTTACATTCTACTCACACCCATCCTTATGCCAAATAAATTATAATTCATAAAAGTAAGCGGAAATATATTTATATTCGTATTATTATATTAATTCTCATACTTTCATCAAGCGATAAAGCATTATCCCCAAAAACAAGTGAATCATTCATCTGGCAGCGAATCGTCAGTACCAGAAAGTGCATATTCTACAAGCGATGAGATGGTCCCGTTGGTAGCGTTCCTGGCTTCGGTCCGCAGGGGCGCGGGATCGTTCTTCGCGCTCAGTGCTTTTTTTAAAATTCTGATTACCATTAATTCTTATTTGATTAGTTATTTTTATTAGTTATCATTATTATTTTAATTAGTTATCTTTTAGTGTCGAAAAATTTATCGCGCACTCCGACCGCTTATTTGATTAGTTTGTACGTTAATTTTAATTTAATAATAAATCTAAATTACAACTTATTTATCGTCTAAAGAATTGTTAGCGCTTTACTCACACCCGTCCCTATGCGAAATAAATTGTAATTCATAAAAACTAAGCGAAAATATATTTATATTAGCATTATTATATTCATTCTCATATACTATCATCAAGCGATAAAGCATTATCCCCAAAAACAAGCCACATCCATCCGGCCGCGAATCGTAACTTACGAGAATGAATATAATAATACGACTATAAATATATTTCCGCGCTAGCAATTTTGGCAACTGCAAAGTCAACCGAAATAATCAACGGTTGAATTTGGACAGCTTTACAACTATAAAGTCGACCGTAAAAAAAATCCTAATGGTTGATTCAACGGTTGTTTAACCACGGTCATTTTGTTTTCGCTGGATGGTTGTCTCACTCCGTCGCACAATCTGCTGCGGATATTCCCCCCCCCCCCAGTGTTTGATGACTCAATTCTCCGCAAATCATCAATTTAATTATTAAGACAGTATAATTTGATTAATCATTAAATATATTGCGTCGAGTCAACCATCCAATCAACCGCCGAGTTAACCATCGAGTCAACCATCTACAGAAAACGCAGGATGGTCGACTTTCAAAGATGAACAGTTGAGAAGCTGTCCAAATTCAACCGTTGAACTTTTACGTTGACTCAACTGTCTTGTACAACCGGTTGACCAAAATGACAGGGCGCTTACTTTTATGAATTACAATTTATTTGGCATAGAGACGGGTGTGAGTAAAGCGCAAACAATTTTTTAAAAGATACATAAGTTGTAATGTAGATTTATTATTACATTCAAATTAACGTACAAACTAATCAAATAAGCGGTCGGAGTGTGCGATAAATTTTTCGGCACTAAAAGATAACTAATAAAAATAATAATGATAACTTAATAAAAATAACTAATCAAACAAGAATTAATAGTGATAATAATTCCAAAAAAAGCACTGAGCGCGAGGAACGATCCTACACTTCTGCGGACCGAAGCCAGGAACGCTACCAACGGGACCATCCCATCGCTTGTAGAATATACACTTTCTGGTACTGACGATTCGCGGCCGGATGGTTGATTGGCTTGCTTTTGGGGATAATGCTTTATCGTTTGATGAAATTATGAGAATTAATATAATAATACGAATATAAATATATTTCCGCTTACTTTTATTAATTATAATTTATTTGGCATAAGGACGGGTGTGAGTAAAGCGTAAACAATTTTTTAGAAGATAAATAAGTTGTAATTTGGATTCATAATTATATTTAAATTAACGTATAAACTAAAAAAATAAGCAATCAGGGTGCGCGATGCATTTTTTTGTATACATTGATAACGCAGAGAATCAAGAGGTAAATAAGCATTGAAATCATCTAAAAGCCTCGCGCGTTCCGTCGGGTGACGTCACGCGCGAGTCGTGCTCACATTGCTTTTTCCCTCGAAGCCTTCGTTTCGGCTTGGCCGCACATGAACGAGCTCGGCGTCCATGTGTTGGTGTAGCTGCCGAAGGAGCGGTCGGGAAACTTCGGCGCGCTCGGCTCTTTCCGAAGATGTCCGAGCGTCGCTCGCTCACGGACACGCGCTACTATGATTGTGTGATGGGCGCGTAAGAGACCAGCGAGGGGGTAACTTTTGCGCGCGACTCGCTGCACTGCTTGCTGGGATGCGTATTCGATCCTCTTCCATCTCTCTTACACGACATCGATACTCAGCTTCGTGCTCGAGGTTTTAGAGATAGTGGCGCCATCCCGGTCTGACCACATTTTTGTAGCCACTTTGAAATGCACAGATCGGCCTCCTCCCACTCTAGCCTCCATGTTCGGGTCGTTGCAGTAACCTAACCCCTTAAGGCGAAGTAAAAAAGGTACCACGTGACGTATGAGTGGAATCGAGATAGCTGAGATTTTCAAACAGAGATTTCTCAAAGATGAATAATATTTAGGGCAAAAAAACCGTCAGGCTCTGCGTCAGGGAATTTTCCAAAGCCTGATGCTTTGTTTTTCCTGAAAAACCTTTACCATATATGAGAAAACTGGGTTGGAAAATTTGTGAGGTTATGTTGACCTTGTATATACCCAAAAAGCCATGGATTACACGCACCGACCACTTCGAAATTTTTATTCCCAATTTCGACCAAACGATACAATCAATTGAGATGGAATTTATTGTGTATTTGAGATATTGTTGCTAAACGAGGCTGACGGTTGACATTATTCCAAATTTTGAAAAAAAAACTTCACAGATTGTAGTTACCATAGGAGCAATTGTAAATTACTAAACGATGCATCGAATGAACATTTCAAGACGGTTAGACTCTCGGAAATGGAGAAACACTTGTTTTAAGCGTTGTTTCAACCGATTTTATGGAAAAAGCACGGGGCGATTGGAGTTGCGAGTTTTTTAAAAGATGAAACTAACAAAATTGTACCAGAAAAGCTCAAAAGATTATCGACACTTCTGAACAATTAGTGCAGCAGTTTCCCCACCTGCCGCCACTGGGCAGCGATTGCGCATGGTGCACCTGCACACTTATGCACAGATCACACACGTGATCGTAGGGTGGGAGCAGACGGTTGCTGCGATATCTGGCGGTAGTCGGCGGCGGCTCATAGCCGAAAACTACGAATTCTGCAATACCGTCGCGACCGCGTCGAAATTTCGCAGCATGCGGTACATGACCTTAAGGTATTCGTTTTACGAACCCGAATATTTAACAATTAACTGATTCTCGTCTATAATCAAGTAAAAATAGATTCCATTATACTGGCAAATTTTCAAGACATTTTCAACTTTTAACGAAAAATGACGACTCTGAAAATCGTTGCATTTATGCTCCTCGATGGCCTGAAGCGTCATTTTCAGAGCAAAGAAACATTTCCTTAAAGGACTTCATCTTTAGGTGCCTTATGGAATGACAATTCAGTTTTATTATTTAATATTACTAGTAGAGCTTCTGCTTTAGGCCGCGAGAGGCGCCAATACCTCTGGGGACCGAAAATTATTAATGAACGAAGTAGAGAAACCGCTTAAAAGGTTGTTATGGGGTTAAGACAACATGTTACCACCGAGATGAAATTTTTTTTGGACCTTCATAACCTCTTTGCTGATCATACTGTGCAGTTTAAATATCATCCACAGTACAGTTTATTAGAAAAAAAATCGGCACCTCGACGTATTTCGTGGGCTAATTACATTACGCTTACGGAAAACTCTCTATCATTTTCACTACATCATTAATATCTGCTAAGTGAACGTTACCACGGAGCTGAAAAAATAGATACGGTTCGACTAATTATCGGACTAACCTTTCGTACCGTGAAATGAGGATTCACAGTACCGTTATAAAATTATTAATGTTTTTGACAGAAAATATTAGACTGCATTCGGTAATTATGCCCGGGAACCTCAAACTACTCGGTCAGAATAATTAACAACGAATATTATTGGTACTCATTCTCTTAATTAGTAATAATTACTTAATATTAATTTGATAATTATGAACAGAAATTATACATTCCTAGACATTTCTAGGCAAAGACAAAATAACGCGGATTTTATTCCATACATGATTTTTTTTTCAGAATATCGGAAAATTATTGAAGTTTTTGATTTCTTCGAAATCATAGACAGCTTTAGTACACAGTTTTTCTTTCCAGCGGAATTTTTTTTACTCCGACCGATATTCATTTTTGACAGCTCCTTGGGCCGATATTGAGGTTATGAACGGGCGCATATGTCTCCAACTTCGCGACACTTCTGCCAACCAGGGCATTATGATATACCACGATTTAGGACGTTGCCAATTAGTTTCGCGTTAATTGAGCTAACAGTTGGTAACAGTCAATCGGCACCGTGCATAAGCATAGGGCGCTCCCCTCGTACTTCACCGCCGACGGCTAAACCCCATAACAGCCTTAATTTTTAGATACTCAACACATCCTAAATTAACCTCTCGCTGACATAAATTTCAATCGTCTACAAGCATTTCGATATTTGTGTCGAAACTCCTCAAGGTAGTACATGCGAGACAGTCCCATTAAAAAGCAAACATACGTTCAACTTTTCGAATGAGCAATAATTTTAAAAAAGTACCGGATTTAGTTACTCCCCAACTACATACGTAGAATATCTTGCTATTTAAAATTCGAAAAATTACATAATAAATTGGTTGACAATAGGTTTTAGAGCGGTCTTCTTGTTTGTGGTAGCAAACTTTTAGCTGGGCTTGCCCGGGGCATGTGTCACATTTAAAAAGTTTGTGTATACGCACGCCCGCATACTTACATCCGAAAATATAGTCTGTACATATGGCAACGTCGCTGGCGAGCACAATCGATCCCTTATCCTAACCCACGGTCTTACATACAGGTCTGACAACGGCGGTAGTGGGGGTAGGCACCCTTAGCGGTTCTGTTTTTTATTCCGATTTCTGCCGCTTGGTGCGTGACGGCAAGGGGAAGTAGCGGTGCGACGAAGAGAGAAATAGCTCTTCTGTCCTTTTCCCTTCTGAACGCAACGCATGCGCCGTTTGCCCTAACTTGATTTACCGTACTGTCGTGTAAACTGCATAATATGCGAAACCAATTTAAAAAATGTGTTGATTAAAAAAAAGATGACTACTTTCATCTAAAAAAGACTGAAATCTTTTTGAATACATTAATTCATACCAGCACATATTACGACCATTTACATCCTTTTGTCTCCAATGTCTCATAATACATCGTTCTTCGAAATGTTTTTCGCACACGTACTGAGACTCTTTCAGTCCCGGAATAGCATCGAGCTTTTTTTTGTGTCGTTCGACGTTTCCGGGCACGCGAAACACGGAGTATCCTTGTATTTATTTGTATTTGTATTGTTTCCTCTTGTACAACGCTTTGCGCTTTTTACATACCCCTCGCCAGTTTATACATTGCACGCTTATATCTATGTCCTTAATCCTGTTCTTAATTCATATTCCTCTGCCATCTCTTAAATCTCCAGTGACAGCTAGTCTGTCTTGAGACTGTTCCCCGCGGTCACGCCTCTCCCCTTGCTATCTTTTCGAACTCTTTGGTATAATAACAGATTTCCTTTACTATCCCTCCTTTCAACGTCTCAATCCACCAGTATTCGAGGCTATCTCCTTCTCTTCCCTTCCTCCACTTATCCACCCCTTCTACCTACTTCCGCCTGATTTTTCTTCTCGCTTTTTCGCATTTCCAGATATGCTCCATCGTCTCCTCCTCCTTCTTGCATCCCCGCACACCCATTTCTCGAACCCTTTTTCCCCGCTTTTCCTACGTTTCCACACCTCAGCCTTGCCCATTCCTCTTTGACTGCTCCTGCCAGCCCTTCCTGTTTCCAACATCTCTCCTCTGCCATGTTCTCCTTTATCTCCTTATATATTTTATTGTATGTCGACCTCTCCACCCCTGTCCAATCCTTTTGGATATCTTGGTCCTTTTTCTTTTCTACCCGTTCCTACAGAATTTCGTCGACTTATTTCAAGCCGCCACCTTCTCTCATTATGTTTAAAATCCTTCCCTCCCCAACTTCCCGCATGGCGTCCCTAAGTTCCCTTCCCCATTTCGACTCGTTCCCGTTTCCTATGTTTCTTATCTCCTCTCTTAGGCAGATTTTTGGCCACCTCTCCTTGGGCATGTCCAGAATCTTTAGCAAGTAGTCGCTTGCTCTTCGTCTCGCCTCGACCTCTATGCTTCTTTTGCCCGCCTCTAATTTCCAGATGTAACTCGGCGTGCGAAACACGGAGTATTTCTGCTTACAATTTTTGTACCCCGTTTTACAATTGCGAACCGCGCAACCCTCAGCCATTTCGCATTTTTTTCGCAAACGATAAAAAAAATTTCACACTTATGCGTAAAAACACGATAAAAAATGTATCACGGTAAATCGCGTAGAACCTTCTGGTATATGGTCGCAAATAAAGGTTATTTCGACAATCGCGCCACAAAAACATACATACCTTGGGCCCATTCGCCGGTAAGAGGTAAGAGGAAAACTACTTCCCCTTGCTAGTAGCGACGCGTAGCGGCACCTAGTGAATCGAAAAGTGAAGCCGATAAGCGCGCCTACCCCCACCACGAAAATTTAGCTTCATTGCAAGACCCGTATGTAAGACCGTGTCCTAACCAGGGTCTTACATACAGGTCTTGAAACTCTGGTGGTGGGGGTATGTCCTCGGATTGAAGCACCGGCCGTTTCGCCTAGTGACCACGAGCGTCGCTGCGATAGAGTGATGCAGGCTGTGCGAGAGAGATGGAAATCGATTGTTGACTCATAGGAACCTAACCTAGCTGTACAATTGGCTGGTGTAGGCAAATTATGATATTCAATGTCAAAAATGCATGATGGACGTAAATACAATTAGAAGTAACTTTATCGTAAACCTGAAAAAAACCAACAGACTATAGTTATCCAAGCGTGTACAATGAATATGAATGTTTTTTTATATAAGTGTCAAAGTGAGCTCGTGTTGGTCGAGGGGTTCGGTGCGAGCTTCGTAATGCCGCTTTCAGGGGTTCGATCCCTGTGCGCTCGGTTTTTTAAAAACATGTTTTAGCTTTTATAAAAAAATAGGCTTTACGCGTTGTTTTAATTGACCGGAAAAAAGTGGCAACTATTCCAGACCGAAGTGGAATCCAGACCGAAACACTTGCAGGATGTATTTCTTGAAAATGAAACAAATACTTAAGAAACAGTGCTTCTTTTGCAATTCTTCATTTCCTTTTCGAAAAATTTTAATGCATGTCCCAAGAAACATTTTCAATAATCTCTACTTTGCAGTTTCCGAAACTGTTTGCGTTGGTAAATTAAAAAAAAACACCTCTTTTCCGACCTTTAAGCGAAGGACTCTCGAGTAGGATAAATGAAAATAATTCATTAACTTTGTTTTATGTTTTCCAGCCTGGAATGTATTATTGTAATAATCCCAATAATTTTTCATTTTTTTTCAGGTTCCCGACTCCAACGCCTGTTACGCCCATTCTCGATTAATATATTTCGGTTCGAAATGATTTTCGCACACAACGTGTCTCGGCTCTAATTTCCCAACTCCCGGTATCGCGGCCTCCCATTTTTTTAATTGCGCCAAGTCTCTTGGCACCCGAAACACTGAGCGTTTCGATTTTTCACTCCGAGAGCCTGTTTTACACGTTGGCACAATACACCACTTAGTTATTTTTCAATATTACCGTTTTTACTAGCTACAAGTAGAGCACGTCGCGTGTGGTCGCGTGAATCAGCGGTTATGTTTGGATTTGGTTTACTTTTGAAATCTATTTCCGTCTCTCTCACACAGCCTGCATCACTCTATAGCAGCGATCCTCGTGGTCACGAGTTGAAGCAGTCGGTGCTTCCATAAGAGGCCATCCCCCAACCAGGAAGACTAGAGGTAAGGAGTACGAACGCCGTGTAGTCGAAACGTCCGCAAAAGCGAGGACGAGAAGGGCGGCGCTGCTCTCCTACCGCACCGATGTAAAGTCAGCAACAAACAAGTGCCGTACGATACGCTCCCTCATATGGAGCAATAATTTGATGAAATGAATTGTAAAGGCAGTGCCGTACGATATGCGAAAAGCACCCTTTGCTACTTCATATGGAGCGATCATTTCATCAAATAAATTGTACAACCAGTTGATGAAGGCAATTTCTATATAGATAGACAGAATTCTCATATATACATAGTTTTGGGAAATACCGAAATACAGAAATTAAGTCAATGTTTTTTTTTGTTGCGGTAGCAGTAATAAAAAAAATTTATTTATAGATACAAGAAAAGTCATAATAAATTGTCATCCAGACAAAAAATGTACACATTATGACACGCTGTACGGATTAAGAATAATAACGAAATACAGAAATTAAGTCAGTTTTTTTTCCTTGCAGAAACCGTAACAAACAAAATTTATTTATAGACACAAGAAAATTCATAACAATTTTTCAAATTCTCACATATTATATTTACACATTATGATACGCTGTACAGATAAAGAATAATAACGAAATACAGATATTAAGTCAATGTTCTTTTGTCGTTGCGGAAGCAGTAAAAACATAGACACAAGACAATTCATAAGAATTTTGAATTCAATCAAAAGATTCACAAATTATCACACATCATATTTGCACATTATGACATGCTGTACAGATAAATCGATCTTACAGTTTTGATTTTTTTCCTATTGTCTTTCGTTTTGATTTTCCTTGCGTGATTATTTTCGTTGACCGATCGCACTAGAAAATGTCCTCTCATGACGAGATAATAGTTTATCACTCTCTTCGTGAGCTCTTCGTTATGTGCTTGGCATCCCGCGTACGCACGTACCCACATAACCATTTTCACGCCTCGAAAATAATCATTTTGTTTATTTTCGAGACATGAGACAAAACGTGCGATACATGAAAAATTAATACATTGCACGTTTTGTCTCATCGACGGGACACTTGCTCCATATCTCGCGTTTGTGATAATTTTTATTTCACTCGGTACGATAATGGTACGATAAAACGAAACCATTCTTTTTGCGAATGTAAGTACTATTTTTCTTACCTATGATTGATTGTTTTCGCCGCAGATCACCAAATATATTTTATACCGAGACACAATTATTTTTTTTTACATCTAACACAATTCGCAAAATTGGTTAGCCATGTTGCTTTATGCCAACACGGACGACGAGCGGGAATCATCGATGACACATGACGTCAGTTGTGTTCTTGTCGCTTAGTTCACTTCGGTGCGGTCGAACACTAGCGACGCACGCCGTGAAAACACTAACTACTAAAATCCACAGTTTGACGAACGCTTTTGGATCGGGCTCGCTACAGGCGTTCGTACTCCTTACCTCTAGTCTTCCTGCCCCCAACACTGAAATTTTGAGCGAGTTTCAAGACCTGTATGTAAGACCGTGGTCGCGTCTCCTTATGGTAGCAACCGAGATTGTAGCAAGTGGTAAAGCCCGCTCTACAATAAGTCGATTGTCGGCGTCGGATTCCGCGCGCATGCGCTTCTGCGATGTCGGTTAGCGTAAAGTTCTGTCGCCGTCGTAAGACGTTGTCGTAACGAAAGTTGGCCAACATTCAACTTCTTCCGACATTACGTCAAACAAATATGGATGCGAGTGAATTAATTATTACTCTTGTTCGTGAAAATGAGTGTCTGTATAATAAAACACATCCGGATTACAAAAATGTGGTTAAAAAAAAACGTGTATTTGAAGTTATCAGCGAAAAACTACAATTAGTGAGCGGCATTGAACTTTCAGGTTAGTCATATGGCTCCAGTGCGATTTTTTTTAAGCAAAAATGTTTCCACGTATTTATTCTCTTCTTTCAGCTGAAAGTATTGAAAAAAGATGGTCCTCTTTGAGAGACATGTTCAGCAGAGCGCAAAGGAACATGAAACGCCAGCTATCTGGATCTGGCCGTCTACCTCTCAAAAAATGGGACTTGTACGACAGTATGAGTTTCTTAACTCCGCACGTTTCTCACAGAAGGTTTGGTTACTTTTCATATTTAGTTAGAAATAACTAGAATCATTAATTCATGTTTAATATTTCATACTTATGTTTACAGATCAAAATCGAATTTTCCAAGGCCCACACTCACTCAAGGGCAGCAGCGAAGCAAAGAGTTCTTCGAAGGTGGAGCTTCCTCATCGAAGTCCTGTACTGCGGAGTCGGGTATTCAACAATGCAAGAGTGTAGGATTCGCAGAGGAAGTTGTTTTGCTAGCGCAGTCAAATATACCGCGAGGAGCAGAGCCTTCCGCAAAGCTTACTCCGCAGGCAAATATAGTGACTGCGCAGTCACCCAAACAGTCCATGGGGACACATACCGAACACATATATACAGAAGAAATATGTAAAGCTTCAATTGACTTTGACCATGATTACGATATCGCTAAAGGTAATTATTTTTCATATACTTTCATCTTTAGGTGATCAACTTTTCTAGTAAAAATGAATATATATTAGGCTCCTTTGAAAAATGTCTCTTGATATTTTCTTATCAAACGACGCGTTTAAAAGATATTCTAGCTTAAAGTTGACAAATAAATTTTCCAATGTTATTAAACTGGGAATTAAAAACAGAACTTGACATTTGACATTAGAAACAGTTTTTTATCACACAGTTACAATTATTCTTTCAGTTTATTATCCTACAAGGGCAGTTTCGACTATACCGCTTACGCCTAGTACAACGGCCTCAAACTGCTACTCCTCATCTTCATCATCATCGCCAGTATTTCGACCGATCCAGAAACCTGTAATCACAGCAGAACTTGATCATTTTGCCAAAAAACGAAGAAAATCGAACAGCAATATCGAAAAAGGACTCGACGCAGCAACTGAGTTGTTGGGGAAAGTTGTCGGAGATATAGCGTCAACTGTGCAACAGAAAAATCCGTACTTGAGCGCAGTGGAAGAAGGACTAAAACACGTCCCAGCAGGAGATCGGATAAAATGCCTGATCGAAATTTTTCAAGTAATCGACAAATATCAAAAGATATAATTATTTCTGTTTCTTTTTTCGATGGCTTTTATTATTGACTGTCCATACTACATTGTACCGTGTTGCGTTTACGGAATACACGTTTTCGATATTACTTCGAACGTTTTTACAATTTTGCAATTTTCGAGAGGATGAGAAGGGAGATGTTTAACAAATAAAAAGATAAATCGATGAACTTTACGAGCGAACCTGTACTGGCGAATACTCGAGAAAATACAAGTCGTCAATGTGGTTTTCTTTCAAAATTGTGCGGTAAATCAAGGATTTCTCGGATTGTCCGACATACTCCACAGCATCACACTTTTTTTTCGATCAATTTTTTCCAAACTCTTTATTTGGTTCCCTTTCTCTCTTCTTGCTCGATCATCTTAAGATTATGAAAGTATATTTACATAATTTTAATTACAATCGATAATTAAAAACTTTTGTTTCGTTTGATAGTAATTTTCGTCTAGCGTACGGTCGCATTAGAAATTTTTTTAACGGAAAACCCTCATCACCGACGAGATAGTACGGCATTGGAAAATTTGTGTTGGGTAAACACCGAGGAAATGGCAAATTCACTGTATTATTCTCGAATGCTGCATTGATTTGTGTGTAGGACCAAATTGCTGCGTCGTTCAGAGAACCTGCAAATAAAAGAATGCCACAATGTGTTTAAAATTGAGCGATTTTTCTACATTCATCATTATAGAAAATAATTTACCATAATCTCCAACGTCAATTGAAATGAAGCGATATCGAGCATCTACGATGGCCAGCAATACTATGCTAAAGTAGCCCTTGTAATTGTGGAATGAACTACCGGATTGTGGTGGAGCACGAATGTGGCAATGCTTGTCATCGACAGCTCCAACGCAATGTGGAAAATTCCATCGCTCTTCGAATTCGTCGGCAATTTTAGGCCACTCGTTTTCGCTCTGAGGACATTTGAAGTACTTGGGAAATAATACTTCCCAAATGGCAGTGCAGACCTCCGGTATCGGTGAATAAATGATTGACTTTCCAATTCGAAATAATAGTTCAGTCGTTGCCACGCTATCCCCATGAGCTAAAAAACTGAATAATATAAAGTTAACAACAATTGATCAATTTACACTCGCAATAATAATGTTCAAGAAGTGAGTAATATTTCATAGAAATGACATGCACTATCCGCAAACACACTGCAAGTCTTATTTCAGTTGGCAGAGATTCCCTTCTACTCTTTTTCACTAATTCGTAGGGGTGTGCGAGTAGCAGAATCGGTCGGGCCGGGTAATTACACTATGATACCGGAGTTTTTTCGGGTACCCGTGATCGGACGGGTATACTCGAACTTTATCGAGTACCCGACTTTTTCGAGCACTCGTCTCCTATCGGGTACTCGATAAGCCGTGTTGCCGGAACAAAATTTAAAATTTCGTTTCATAGTAGAAAGGCGCCACGGAAACGTACCAAAACGGACGAAATAGACTCCAGCTTTATGTTCTATACCTTCGCCGATAGGTTGGAGTTCATAAGAAATACAAATATTTGATTCAATCATTTTAGTATTTTTGTTATGTGTATATTTACAATTTTTTCCGGCAAACTTCTTTTAAGACACTCGCATTTTAGGAAATATCGAAATATTTGAATGTCGAAAAACTGAATAAAAGCAAGATTCTTCGTCGAATTTTCATTAATTCTGTCTAGTGCTAACTGGTAATTTCGGCGATTCATTCTTCTTAATTTAATTTTTTGTCATTTTTTAATTTTTTTTCCAGGTAATACTTGTTCTTTAAACGCTTATATCTCTGAAAGTAATCAAGATACTTTCAATTTTAAAATGTCAAATGGAAGCTACATTCTTCTCGCTTCGAATAAACGCAAGGCGTTGAATCTTGGTCTTTTTTCTCCATTTGAAACCCACGTTAAAAAATTCAAAACTTTAAGGCGTTCGCCGGAACAGAAGATATTTATTGTACATTTTTTCCTTTTGCACACTTTTAGTGATGCCAAAACGCAACTTTCCCGCGCTATTACGATACGAGCCGCCAAAAGTGACCGTTTTTCACTTCACCCTAACACACACACACACACACACACACACACACACACACACACACACACAGGATAGAAAAGATTTTTTACAGTATTATCATTTATTCGTTTTATCGCCTTCTTCGAGTTTTCGTTTTCTCCCATTATTTGGTCCATACACCTAAATAAAGAATAAAAATAAATATAAAAAATAAATAAAAAATAAATATAATAGCTACGGATCTCCGAGTCGTTTACGAATGTTCGAAGTTTAAGAGTACTCGACATTTACGAGTACCAAAAATTTGAGAGTACCCGATTACCAAATTCGGGTACCCGATAGTGGCGGGTAATGCAAAAACGTAACCCGTCGGGTACCCGACCCGACCCGAACATCGGGTACCCGATTCACTCGATTGCACACCCCTACTAATTTGCATCTCAGAAGATCGTGTAAAAATTCAAACTGAGGCACAGACATTCTCGTCAATATAAAAAACTCTTCGTGATCACTAGTTCGGAATTACTCGAAGACTTTTCGATACGCTCCGAAATTTTCACGAACGCCACTAGTTATATGCGGTTCAACCCACCACCGTCTTAATATTCTTTTTCTTAACAGCAATCATATTTTTATCATTTTTAACAAAGCTAATAAGACATTACAACACATTATTGTTTGCAGATTATTTATTTTAGAAAAAACTCCGACACTCGTTGCGAAGATTGCTCACAAAACACTTAGGTTATGGAATACACAAGTCGTTAACAGTATTGTAGAATGCATTGCGCGCGACTGACCGACAAACGACAAATGGCAACCGACGACCGACTTATTGTAGAACGGGCTTAATAAATCCAATACCGGAATTTCAAATTAAACTTGATATTACATAAAAAGTAGGTCAATAAGCCTAATTTTTTCTAAGAGCATTGGATTACTACACGTGTTAAGTATGTAAATTTTATTATTTTTAAGAATCTGACAGATTCCCACTATTATATACACTTTTTTAGCTACCGGAAATTGGGTTTTTGTATGTCGTCTCGGAATTTCTTCACAAAAGTACGCAATTTTAATATTTCTTTTCTCTGTAATTAGGTCGATAAACGACCCTGAAATTTTACAGAGACGATTATTAATATATTTAGTGAAGCTCAAAAAAAAAAATTATGCAAATCCTATGGATTGAAGCCTGGCGATAGGACTACCTCGATGGTGCAGCCAATTGCTTCCTCGAGCTCCGCAATCGAGGGACCATTCACTACTGAAATCATCTAATCACCTCAAATGAAATCACGAGCGAAATCATAAGAAATCACTCGAAATCATCCGTCATCGTCGATTACAAAATATCCTGAAGAATGTTTGAAATCTTCTTGAAATTATATGAAATCACATGAAATCACATGAAATCATGTGCATTCATGAATTAGTGAGTATGCACGTATAAGCGGTAATACCAAAGAGATTGGAGTCTTATGTAATTGGTATGAATCCTCCAAAAACAATACTGATTTAATTTCCGTGCCAATGGATGTACACGGCTATTTAAACATAAAACAATACCACGTTACCATTCCTCCACTGATTATAACGGATAAAGGTTTAAAAATTGATGACGCTGTGTATAAAAAAATAAAGAATTTAATGTAAACTGTATGTATCTTTATTATCGTAGACCTAGCCTTCTTTCCTATTTCTTTACGCTAACTGATATTTTGAAATCATGTACAGATTAAATTATAGAAATCATACACGAAATCACATGAAATCAACTACTCATTGAAATCATTGGTGCACATAAATAAAGAGTGAATGGCCCCTCGTCCGCAATGGTCTGTGGAACATTGGCATAACGCGTGTTAGAAATGCCAATTTGAAGAGCGAATATATAATTATTGTCAACGTATCTCAAATTGCGCAACCGTACGCAGGACACTCTGGACAACATTAGTATTAAATTACAAAACTCCAAATTACAGAACTTCGCATGTACGACTTCAAATTACTTCCCAATAGGATTTGTCTTATCGAGAAATAACTTTACTAAACAGAAAAATTCAATTTCATCATTTATTAACTGGACGTAGAGTTACAAAAAATACAAATTTATTCATGTCTTCTACATTCGCGACGACAGGCTCTATTTGTCATCCCGCTCCGCGATTTTACTTATCGCGAAATGTTGTTTCAGCCTGCTCATGATCTCTCGTCGTTGATACATCACTTCTTTGTGGCACAGTAGGGAGAAGCCGAGCGGGCATTCGTACTGCACCGTCTCGCGACATTCCGTGTCCTTGCCCCTGGCGTGGAACGTAAACTTCGAAACGGAATCGACTGCGGAGAATGTCCCGAGTTTATTTCTTCCCTGGATGTTGTTTTGTTGTTCCCTTAACTTTTTTTTTTATCAATACGCGTTACTCACCACAACCAAAAGAAGAGAAGAAACACGTTCTATGCTCGGAGCTGATGACGAAACCATCACCCTCCGGCTTTATCGAATAATGTCCATGCGCGGTATTCTTGACGGCTGGCAGATGACTCAAGTGTTCGGTGTACCGCACCGAGTACTTCCAATGGTCAAAGTTGCCGCTGTCCGCTACAATATCGAAGTTCTCTCTGAAAGAAGATATTATTATTCGAGCAACGTTATATTGCGAGCATTATTACCGTCAGAGTTGCGAAATTTGCAATGAAGAAGTAATGCATCATTCATTACTTTTTTAATGGGCAATGAAAAAATATTCCATTTTCCATTACATCACATTCAGTAATGTAAAAAAATTCCAGTACTCATTACATTTTATTGTGTGATGTAAACAATTTCCGTTACTCATTACATTGGATTTTGTAATGTAGAAAATGTCCATTACTCATTGCATTATATTTTGTATTGTAAAAAAATTCCATTACACATTACATCGGAATTTGTAATGTAAAAAAATCCCATTACTCATTACATTACATTTTGTTACGTGTAATGACAAAAAATTTCATTACACATTACATTGTAATGGGCAATGGACATTTTTCACATTACAAAGTCCAATGTAATGGGTAATGGAATTTTTTTACATTACAAAGTGTAATGTAAAGAGTAATGGAAATTTTTTACATTACAAAATTTAATGTAATGAGTAACGGAATTCGTTCACATTACTGATGTAATGTGAAAAATCTCCATTGCTCATTACGAGGTAATATGAATTATTGTTCGTTTCCCATCTGGTCAGATCGACCGAGTGCAAAAACCGAATAATAATCCTCATTACATTGCAATGAGCAATGGAGATTTTTTACATTGTATTGCATTAGTAATGTGAAAAAATTCCATTACTCATTACTTTATATTTTGAAATGGAAAAAAATTCCATTGTTCATTAAATTACATTTTGTAATGTAAAAAACTCCATTACCCATTACATTGGACTTTGTAATGTAAAAAAAATTCCATTGCCCATCACATTGTAATGGGCAATGCAAAGATTTCACATTACAAAATGTAATGTATTGAGGAATGAAAATTTCTTACATTACAAATACCAATGTAATGAGCAATGAACATTTTTTACATTACAAAATCCAATGTAATGTGTAATGGCAATTTTTTGCATTACAAAATGTAAAGTAATGAGTAATGAAAACGCTAATTACAAAAAGGAATGCATTATTTGCAATCCTGGTTACCGTACATCGTAGGATTGAGCTTCTTCACGTTGTTAAAGTCAGCAACGAATTCCCAGACGGCCACGGGCTTCGCGTTTTCCACGGTAGCTTCGAAACTCGCGAAATAAGTTCTCTTGTGGATCAGCACCGCGTAGAGCACTACCAAGCCCAGAATGAAGAACAACAAGTTTCTCGATTTCCATTTCAACGGATTAAGGCCCATTTCTGCGTTAATTGAACAATATTGCACTTGGAAGAATACGCAGAAATATTCAGTATGCGGTGTATCGATTCTTTTTACCGAGAACGTTTATGTCTCGTCTGTTTAACGAGTGTTGAAGCAATACCAGACGGTCGACGTAGCGCCGATGCGTGCTTATCGTGTTTGCGCTTTTGTGGAAGTGCGCTCGTTCTCACTGCCTCGTTGGCTTCCAAGTGTTTATATTATCACGCCCGACTTCCGCCGAGCGCCGAATATCCTCGTCTCCCCGTTTGGTCCAGCCAGAAACACATGTGCGGTCACGCGTGTGCGTACACGCAGCTTATACAGGGTTGTTCAAGTTGTCAGAAGTATCTCGCGGGCGATCCATTTTAGGAAGAAAAGCTTCATAGCTTTCAGAAGTCAACATTACGGTGGTGGTTTTTCGCGCTCGCTGTTCGAGGTCACCGTTAGCTTTTTCAATCGGTACCGATATTTTTCATTTTGGAATCATTTTTTGCGTTACAAAATGGGTAACTTTTTCGACTATACTTTTGGTTGTCTCCAATTTTTTTAAATGCTTCGAATATTTGACCGAATGGATATCCGATAAATCAGGACAAAATATCGACAAAGTACTCTGGTTAATGTTCGGAATATGTTTGAAAAATTGATAAGAAAAAAACTCCAAAAAAAGTTGCGTATTCTGAAGCGCAGATGCGATTGGCGAAAAAAAATATCAGTCGTTGTTTACAATACTAAAGTTAATATTCAACATTTTTTATCGCGGTTGGATAAAAAAATTGATTTTTTTTGCAATTTTCGAGAAAAATGACATTACTGTTAATAAGTGACGAAAAAAAAAATGGGACGACAATGGGATAAAATTAAAATAGCATTTGTAAAGAACAGAAACAACATAGATACATATTCTTTTTTGCAACGTTTTTATTGGAGTTTTGGCTATTAAATTCAGTGGTTGAGGTTTTGAAAATATGAACATTTAAGGGGTCTTCTCACTTTAGACGCTAGAAAAGGCTATTTTCGGGAATTTTTTTGATAGGTTTATATTATAGATATTGATATAAAAGTTGTTACACATACTAAATACACTTTCGAAATACATTAAGGGGTGAGATGCAGTCAGAAGCGTAAAAAACGAGCACTTTCAATAATTTTTTTTTTGTTGCAATAATCAAGTTTGTTTTACTAAAGTGGTTACACAGACTTTTTGTTATATTTCAACTTGTACAAGTTTTCAAAGAAAAATATTGATTATTTATAAAAATATCGCCATCTTTGTCGGACCCCCTTCGGTATGTAGTGCTTTGCGGTGACCATCATAGAATTTTACTGGATCATCTGAAAAAAAACGTTAGTTTAATAATAAATCTAGTCCTTAATCGAAGCTTTTTTTTTAATTAACAAAATGGCGGCTTCCGACAGATAACTTTCGATTTTCGACCAAAAAAATCGCTCGTTTATTGTTAAAAAAAATAGAAATTTCCAACAAAAATGAAAATCCTTCGATCAAGGACTAGTTTTTAATGCTATCAATAAGCACACCAAATTTAATCAAAATCCATCGCGTGGTTTTTGAATTATAGTGGTCATCGACTTGAAAAACATAGTTTCGAGAAAAACGCGTTTAAGGGAGACTTTGTCCTTGGAGTGCCATATTTCAGATGTTTACATTTCATTTTTTTTAAAGGAAACGAGTAAAGCTTTTTGAGTGCGGTTTTTTTCTTGCTTTTATTTATGATATACAGAACGTTAAAAAAAAATTTTGAGAAAAAAACCAGAATGGCGGCCGTTGCAGCTCCGCGAAAGCAGGTCCTCAAATCGCGGGAGGTAAATGACTGACATCACTGCCCCCTCTTTGTTGATCTGAAACACAAATTCAAAGCATATTATCAATCTGTGACCCTTTGGTCATGGAATGACGGATGGGTTTTTCGTTTAGTACAAATTTCGGAAAATGGCGGCAATTAAAAAAACATCGAATTTTCGCATTTTTTTTCGCATAAAAAGATAAATAATAAATGCAAAAATGTATCTATCGAAAAAACGATCCGTCATTCCGTGAAGACATATTTTCTGAGTATGCTCTCCAAATTTCAGATCGATATGTTAATTACAGCGGTCGGGAGAATATCAGCCATTTTTAAAAACGTGTTTTCGAGAAAAACGCGTTTAAAGTTTTGTAATGTGTTTACACAAATGTGTTTATAATTACCGCTAATCGGCAATGCCTGGTCCATAGAGGCATCCCTCCTCTTCTTCTAGCTGCTCATGTTGAGCCGATAACATCTCCCGCTGCATTTCAAGGACAAAGTCTCCCTTAAAATGTTTCGATGTGGATACGGTATTATATGCTCGTAAAATTTTGAGCTCGATAGATGAAGCTAAACTTTTTTTATGTATTTTGATCCGCTGAATCCGAATATAACAATTTTTGCCTTGAAGTCGAGCATTCAATTGTTAATAGCCAATTGTTGAAACAATTTTTCATAAAATTAAAGTTTTTCAGGATGAATTTTTTTAAAAATATTCTGGGCAATTGTAAAACGAAAGTATTCTTTATAAAATTTTGCTAAAGTTCATAGTTTTTGAGTAATAAATTTTCGAACATTTTTGAAAGAGTTTTCCAATTTTACACTTGATTTATGTATAGAAATACTAATTAAAAAATGACTTACATAGAATCATCAATTTCTGGCCCATACAATAGGGCTTCTGCCGATGTGGAAGCTTCCAAAATATCAATTTGTTGTTGTCTTCGAAGCATTCTGCCTTCCCGGGTATTATCGGGGGGTCGAAACCGGTTGCTTGTAGCTGCCGTCCGCTACCTGCCATGGGGACCCGACGCCCCTTCACCAATTGTGGGATATCCCGGAAACTATTCATCGGATTGACTTGAAATTTTCAGAGAACACTTTCGAAACATCATACTTCAAGAAAATGTAAATAAAAAAAATCGATTTTTCGAAAATTCTGACTGCATCTCACCCCTTAACATTTTTTTAATGTATTTACGTAACCCAAACAAATGGTAAACGCGATTTTCTCGAAAAAAAACGTTTTTCGACGGCTTGTTGATAAAATCTTCGAAACTACTGAACCGATCGTTATGAAATTTTAACCACATATTCATTACAACTATAGCCGTAGGGCATATCAAGGATTTTTTTAAACTTTGACATTTACGATTTTTTTTACCAAAAACGGTGAAAAAAAACGTTTTTTTTGTTTTATCGAAAAATGTCCGCCATTTTGTTATTTTTGCATGCATCAAAAATCGTATCATATGCGCTATAGCCATCAACATACTGAATCTAAAACCGTTTGATTTTTCTTAACTACCATTTTCGTCTATAAATAGTAACTTAAATAAATAATTTTTTAAAATGTATTTCGAAAGTGTATTTATTAAGTGTAACAACTTTAATATCTATATCTATAATATAAAACTCTCAAAAAAATAATGGAAACATCCCTTTTTAGCGTCTAAAGTGAGAAGACCCCTTAAGGGAGCTATGGGCGAATAAAGAAGACCACGCGTCTCATGCACTGCTCCCTCATTGCCACGATTCCGAGTGGCCGGTTGAAGTTTCCGGCAATTCCCAAATCTCCAGGGAATGCTCCTCCACAGACTGAACCTAAAGTTTTTGAAAAAAGAAAAAATGGCGGCTAAAATTTGAAAAACATCGAAAAACGGATGACATTTGTTGTAATAACAATGATAATAAATTGATTTCTTTTTACAGACGTCGGTTCATTTTGTAGAGGAGGTGATATCTTCATTAAGAACATGTACAAGGTCAACATAACCTCACAAATTTTTCAACCCTATTTTCTCATAGATGGTTGAATATTTAAGGAAAAACAAAACATTAGGCTCTGGATAATTCCCTGACGCAGAGCTTGATGTTTTCCCTTTGCCCTAAATATTATTCATCTCTGAGAAATCCCTGATCGAAAATCTCAGCTATCTCCCTCGCACTCATATGTCACGTGGTACATCTTCTACTTCGCGCTAAAAAAAAAAACAAGACGATATCTTCAGTCGTTCTTGAGTTATCGCGGTAAAACTAGTACAAAATGCTGTTTCGAGAAAAACGCGTTCAAGTTCTCGCGCGGTAACGGCAGAAAGTTTGCAACTTACGTACGTTGAAAATTGCCGGCGTTGCAGGACTTCTCGAGTTCAGCTTTGTCTGTGGCAGCAATCGCAGGACGCCGGTTTTTTCCACCCTAGCTTATTTTGCCGATGCTTGCGATCTCTTGTCTGCATCCAACACGAGGGACGGGACGGGCCGTCGTCAATCTTTTAGCGGAGTATTGGAGTTTTATTACTCTCCTTAGCTTAATTTTGCGAAATTTTCATTTTTCTTTGCCCCAAAATGTTTGGAAGAGATTGTAGTAATACAAAAAAAAAACACCGACATTTTTCGATACCTAGTCCCCTTAAAGTTTTACTAACAGTTCTCCCGTTGTAATCATAAGTTTACCTTCAATCAGCGATTCCCACACTATCCTCTTCAAGTTGACTCACCTCAAGCGACGATCGATTTTTTGGGTGGGGATCGGAAATTCGAACGATCAATATTCAGAAGGACCGAAATTTCGGATTCAGTAATGACGAACATTCCAATATAGATAGATCAATGTTATGATAGCCTGTAAAATAGTTCATCGAAATTGTGAATACAAAAATCTCGAAGTTGATTTATAGCAAAAACAAATATCAGATTTAACAAAATAATGAGAGACGTAATATCGATTCGCCTGTATATGTACACCAAATAATTCGAGACGTCAAATCGTCGAATTATAAATATTACGACAGTTTTCGATTTCGAATCCATTAAGGGGTGAGATGCAGTCAGAATTTTCGGAAAATCGATTTTTTTAAACATTTTCTTGAAGTATGATATTTCGGAAATATTCCCTGAAAATTTCAAGTCAATCCGATGATTAGTTTCCGGGATATCCCACAATTAGTGAAGAGGCCACGTCTATTCTAAACGTATAGACGTGGCTGACAAACGCGCAAACGATAATACCCAGAAAGGCAGAATGCTTCGAAGACAACAACAAATTGATATTTTGGAAGCTTCCACATCGGCAGAAGCCCTATTGTATGGGCCAGGAATTGATGATTCGATGTAAGTCATTTTTTAATTAGTATTTCTATACATAAATCAAGTGTAAAATTGGAAAACTCTGTCATCGATTAAAAAAAATGTATTACTCAAAAACTATGAACTTTAGAAAAATTTTATAAAGAATACTGTCATCGGAAAATTGCCCAAAATATTTTTAAAAAATAATTCATCCCGAAAAACTTTAATTTTTTGAAAAATTGTTAGAACAATTGGCTATAAACAATTGAATGCTCGACTTTTCGGCAAAACATTGCGATATTCGGATTCAGCGGATCAAAATACATAAAAAAAGTTTAGCCTCATCCATCGAGCTCAAAATTTTACGAACATATAATACCGTATCCACATCGAAAAACTTTAAACGCGTTTTTCTCGAAACTATGTTTTCCAAGTCCACTATAATTCAAAAACCACTCGATGGATGTTGATGAAATTTGGTGTGCTTATTGATAGCATTAAAAACTAGTCCTTAATCGAAGGATTTTCATTTTTTTTTTGAAAATTTCTTTTTTTTTTAACAATAAACGAGCGATTTTTTGGTCGGAAATCGAAAGTTGTCTGTCGGAAGCCGCCATTTTGTTAATTAAAAAAAAAAGCTTCGATTAATTACTAGATTTATTATTAAACTAATGATTTTTTCTTGGTTTTTCGATTTCAGATGATCCAGTAAAATTTTATAATGGTCACCGCAAAGCACTACATGCCGAAGGGGGTCCGACAAAGATGGCGATATTTTTATAATCAACATTTTTCTTTGAAAATTTGTACAAGTCAAGTTGAAATATAACTGTGCAACCACTTTTGTAAAACAAACTTAATTACTATAAAAACATTTATTGAAAATGCTCGTTTTTTCACGCCTCCGATTGCATCTCACCCCTCAAAGCGAAGGACCAAAAAGTCGATCAGTAAAAATAGCGATGGGTCAAACTGGCAAGCGGTCCGGATAGCGAAAACTTGGGATCGAGCAATCTACTCGCGCTTCAGAATGAAAACGGCAGATGGCGTTAGTGGTCAGTCGGGTCAGGCAGCCATTCCATGTTCGCCATTCAGATATTCGCCATTTCGGACTATCGATCATTTGCGTTTCTAAGATCTACACATTCGAAGTTTGTACTCTCGATATATGGCGTTTTTGCTATAGACGGTATTACGAATATTAGGTGCTCACTTTTTTCTATTTCGGAGATATGAATGTTGTAGATTGTTCGAATCTGTATTTGTATGACTCAAACTGCAGACTATCTGAATATATGTTCTCGAATAAATAATCCTTTGGTGTAATGGGTATTCGATTTAGTCATCGGTCAAAGGATAAACTTTCGAATAATTGAACCTTCGTTATTTAGAGAGTTCATAATTGTATCGTTACGAAATCTTTGTCGTTTTGTATTTGATCATTCGTCATTTTGACCCCCACCCGGTTTTTTTCTTCTTCAATTTCACAGCAGTCCAACCCCTTAATTTGCATCAATCGATTTTGAGATATAGTGTTCTGCCGTAGGTCGTGTTTGTTGGGTCTCATCATTTTTCATACGATCAAGTGCGCATGCGCATAATGATGCGCAACGCGCAACTGCGCAATGAAACGAGTCATTCGTTTTGCGCATGACTCGTTGCATTTGGCAGTTGCGCGTTGCGCATCATTACGCGCATGCGCATTTGTTCGTATCAAAATTGAGACCCAACGAACACGACCATAAATGGTTCACCCTGTACACAGGCGCTCTCAAATTCCCTCCCCTCCCGTGGTATTTCAGTGGCCTGTTTTATTCGCGATTTTTCCTTCGATGAATCTCGCGCCTCCTTAGACTCGCAAATCAGCTTCCCAAAATGCGCAACTCGAATAAGCAGTTTAGGGATACACGTCTCATATATTTGTCGCCGCGTTATTATATTCTGCGATGTAAAATAAATAGCTTAACCCTATATACATATGTATAGCCGCAGAATATCAATCATTATGTACGATCGGAGTCGCTAGAAAAATATCCAATTGTATAACGCAAGCTTGAATAATATAAGGCAAGGTAACGTCCAGAGAATCTCGCGTAGAAAAGTGACTCGCTCGTTTGGCTCACTCCATAAATATGGCTTCGTTCGCTCCAACCACACTTTCCAAACGTTCGCCCAGACTAATGAAAAATCACCGATGGAACGTCCGGGGGTGCGCTAAAAACGTAGAAAAGTGCAGCGACAAACGACCGAGCCGCACGCGAGAAAATAAAAGAGAACGAAAAAACATTCGCTCGCGTTTCGAGGACGTCGCCAAATACACGGCTTACGCAATCAAACGATAGAATATCTTACGAATGTTCCGTTTACGTATGCGTGCTATTTTTATCAAGGATCGAGCCTTTCGCTGGTAGTGGCGGTCGAAGGGTACTGATTTTTTTCAGGCGTGCATACGTTCCGTAAATCAACTTCGAAGTTTCAATAAGTTTGGTTCCGTCGCTTCGGAGAGAAAAAACAATGAAAACCGAACAGCGCAGCGTATTTACTCGTGATAAATTGTGATTTCAGCCGCAGTTGATATCTCTTGGTGACACATGCGCTCATTGGCGATAACAACTTGGCTCAATTCGCGAATTTTCACAAATCTTTTTATATCATGTAGATTGTACTTTTTTTTCTCTCGAAAACGATGTAGCGGCACTTGCAGAAACTTCGAATTCTCATTGGACGTATCGACGTCTGAGCTTATTTTTTTGGGATCATTGACGCCTCTTTTAAACGTTTTCCAACAGAAAATATCCGTGCCAGAGTTGGGCGCAATTCTATTTATGAATACGAATACGAATTTATTCACATCGTGATTTTCATGTGAATATAAATACAAATTTATTCATACTTCACTTATTTGTGTCCACATGCATGCACACAAATACAATTGTATTCACAAATATTCTGAACATACAAATAAATTCACAGAAAAATTTGTGAATATTCACAATAAATGTGAACATTTACAAGAAATCCTGTGAATAAAAAAAAATCACATCAAAATATGTGAATGCAAATGTATTCACAAAAAATTGACAAAATAAGTTGTGAATTTTTTCGTATTTAAGACAAATGAAAATCAAATTCACAATGATTAGATTAAAATTTACACCAAACGTGAGTTCTTACGTATTTTGAGAGAGAACATGGCGTCGAGGCACAGAAATTTTTGCAAAAAAAGTTGTGAGTTTCAAATATTACATTATAAATATGAAAATATTCGCAAAATGAGTTGTGAATTTCCTCAAGTTGAAGAAAATTAAAATCGAATTCACGACGATTACATTAAAATTCACACCTCAAGTGAGTTCTTACGTATTTTGAGAGAAAACATTGTGTTGAGGCAAAGAAATTTTCGCACAAAACGTTTTGTGCAAAAATTTCTTTGCCTCGAGGCAATGTTTTCTCTCAAAATACGTACGAACTCACTTTTGCTGCAAATTTTAATCTAATCATTGTGAATTTGATTTTAATTTGTCTTAAATACGAAAAAATTCACAACTTATTTTGCGATTTTTTTTGTATTTACAATTTTTTGTGAATACATTTGCATTCACAGATTTTTATGTGAATTTTTTTTAATTCGCAGGATTTTTTGTAAATATTCACATTTTTGTGAATATTCACAATTTTTTCTGTGAATTTGTATGTTCCGAATATTTGTGAATACAATTGTATTTGTATGCATGCATGTGAATACAAGTGAAGTATGAATAAATTTGTATTTATATTCGCATGAAAATCACGATGTGAATAAATTCGTATTCGTATTTATAAATAGAATCACGCCCAACTCTGATCCGTGCCGATGTACGAAGGCGGATCGGCCTCTTCAGCAGTGTATACTGTCGCAAGTATCGTTGATGGTATGATTAGAATATCGAAGTTCAACACGAAGCTTCGTCTTTGCGCTCGCTAGTCCTTCCAGACACTTCGAACATCGATGCCGCGTGGTTGGAAAGCAGCCTGCTCGACTCCTCTTCGAGTTTCGCAGCGTTGAAGCGTAAAAATCGCACAAGGCCATTCTGATAGCCGACGCACAGCCACAGATAGCTCCAAGCGTTCGGATTCCATGATACCTGGATGAGATAAAAAATGAAATAAAGAGAAAAGCGTTTTAATGCGAGAGTTCTCGAAAAACATTGGAAGAAAGAACGGTCGCGCGAATAAATTCCAATATAGCGCGAAACTCACGCGATTCACCGACGTGAATGGATATTGCTCGACGTGAACGTCGGCCAATCTGTCCGAGCACAATGGTCTCAATCTTTTTGGTATTGCGCTGCCCTTCGGACGCTAAGAGGAAGACAACAAATTATTGCACTCGATAAAGACGAAAAATATGCGTCGTGAAATCTTCGTATGTTGGGCAATGAGAACAAGTACTCATTGGTATTGGCGTAGGCGGCATTTTTTCTGAGGGGGTCAGGGGGGGTTCTGACGAAGTCTTCACAATCATTTTTTTAAAATAAAATTTACATCAAATTTGATAATAAGGTAACACGCATAAAATACGAAGCTTTAAGGCCACAGTAACGGGTATAAAATCATGTGCGAATTTAACATTTTTTTTTTCGTATGAAAAAGTGATTCAATCATAAAATTAATCACACATCTATTTAGTATGAATATCAAGCTGTTAGAAAATATATATATTTTTTTTTCGATGTACAAAATGGCCGACTACTCGAAACTTCTCTAAACAGCTTTTTTCCAATTGGCGTGCCAAATAACTTCAACAATTTTCACTCGATTTACTTCAAATTAAAAATTTATGTTCCCAATTGCATTTCGCAGAGAAGTACGTAGGGAATTTCTGATTAATCGAAAACTTTTCATTTTATGAGCAGTTTATGAGCGTTTGCGGTGGACACGATTACGAAAAAACTATAAATCCGATCCATACCAAATTTATACCACTTATTTATTATGATAATAGCCAGGGCCTGGACGAAGGATTTTGAATTTTGTTGAAAAAAAAAAATTTGTAACAAAAAACCGAAAATGTAGCATTTCAAGAAATGAATTCCTTGTTAAAATTATCATTTTTTTTAAATAATTTTTTTTACAAATCCTTCGTCCAGGCCCAAGCCAATGCAAAATACTAATGAAATCTTTTTGAAATTCTGATTTCAGATGAAGCGTTCTCGAGTTATCATGTCCACCGCAACTGATGCTCAAAACAAGGCGCTCCTGGAAGACAGCTGGAGTTGCGCCAATTTGAAATATTTTTGAATAAAAAAAATTGTACAAGTACTTGAAAATATGTAATAATCGATGTTGTTCACAGTTTTTCAATAAACATTTATTGCCCCGTCGAAAAAAAAAATCAAGAAAATCACGTCCCGTCGCCCGCTACAAGTGTATATAAGGCCTTAAATTGATCGTCTACGCCGTTTCTATAAAATGTATAATCGAAAAAACACTTGTCAACATAGGGAGATGCCTACGCTTATCGCTGTATACCAGTTTTACGCATCAAAAAGTGTGGAAAAACTATTCTTCCAAAACTACTCTTGCCGAAAACGTACAAAAATGGGTACTTTACATGACAATGTATTAATTCCACTGTAAATGGATGAAATTATTTCCATTTATTGGGAGATATGAAGTTGTTTTTGTTTTGGCGGAGCCCCAGTGCTCCGCGGAGCACACTTTGAGTACGGCTGGTCGACTATCGAAAAATGCAAAAAATGGATTTTTTTAGTGTCATAATAGTAGTGCCCCTTAATTGTGAAACTTGAATATCTATTTAATTTACGAAACGAAATAGCTTCTCCCTATGAGGCATTCATCAACTGGGCCACTTTTTTTTTCAACCTATCCAATTTTTTTTCAAAATCGGCCGCTTTTACATATTAATCAACAGTAACGTCTGTAATTTTTTTTAGTTTTTTTTAGGCGTCCGTTCAGGATTTTAAATTTTTCATTGCGAACACTGTATCCGAAAAAATATTCATCAAACAAAAAAAAACATAAGAATAAAAACTTCTTATTTTTTCCGCTTTATCGAAAAAAAATCAAAATCATAATTTTTCTGCATTGGGAAAATTGAAATTTGGCTTAAAAATGAGAATAACATTTTTTTAAACCTAATAACACACTTTCGATTTCGGTACAAATTTTACAGGATATCTGTCATTGGGTAAAGAGTCTGTGAAAAAAATTTCAGAATGGTACCTGCAATGGTTAGGATGAAAAAAAATGAAAACCCTGCGAAATCTCATAACCGCATATATGCGGTAATAAAAACTCTGCGAAATCTCATAAAAACCCTGCGAAATCTCATATAAAAAAATAAAAACTCTGCGAAATCTCATAACCGCATATATGCGCAGGGCTTGTATTTTTTTCATCCTAACCATTGCAGATACCATTCTGAATTTTTTTCGCAGACTCTTTACCAAGTGACAGTCATCCCGTAAAATTCGTACCGAAATCTAAAGTGAGTTATTAGGTTTAAAAAAATGTTATTCCTATTTTTTTGCCAAATATCAATTTTCTCAATGCAGAAAAATTATGATTTTGATTTTTTTCGATAAAGCGGAAAAAATAAAAAGTTTTTATGCTTGTTTTTTTTTGCTCGATGAATATTTTTTCGGATACAGTTCGTAATGAAAAATTGAAAATCCTGACCGGACGCCTAAAAAAATCTGAAAAAAATCACAGACATTACTTTTGACTAATCTTCCAAACTGGCAGATTTCGAAAAAAAAATTGGAGAGGTTGAAAAAAAAGTGGCCCAGTTGATGAAGAATGCCTCCTATACAAGTTACGAAATTACGACGAAGAAAGTAGTTCACGCTCCATTAAAGTATTTTTTTATGCTTGCTTGAGTGAAACAAATAAAGTGAATAAATTCTTTTAATTTAATTATCTTAGATCGATTTTTTCCGGCGGGACGGTCCACCCCTGCCCCCTCCTGGCTACGCCAATGCTCACTGTTACTCACGCTTAAAGTTCGACGAAACACAATGCCAAACTGATCCCGGCACTCCTCGTAAGTTGCGGGCATACAGGTATAATCCGTGCCATCCTTATTCCTCAAAGTGGGCTTTTTTTTCTTTTTCTTTTTCGCGTCGACACTTTCTTTCGACAAATCCACCACTTCCACGACCGAGGCCACCTGAAAATTGCACATTCCATCTGTGACGTGTGTGTTTGCGAGATGAAAACAATCGACGATGAAAAATTTCGTCTTCGTTTCACATCGGTCTTATTACCGCACGTTTCATGGGTATGTCTCTCTCCATCTCACGATGATTCCACAAGTGCTGATTAAATATCACCAATATTTCACCCGCCATCGTTCCGTGTGCCACGCTGTTCGCATAATCCGATACACCGACGGTCTGGAAAAAACGAGTCACGATGCTCGATTCGATCAAATTGCTCAACGTATACATACATAGGTGTGAATAAACGAGCGCTTACGAATGTTGGGGACTTTGCAGGCAGCAGGGGGATAGCCTTGACCTCTGCTTGCCGAAATAACATGAGATACGTCGACGATCCCGAAACTGACCTGTGTTTTAAGAAACTCGTCATTAAGGGGCTACGTCTATCTGGGTGGGTCAACAAATTGGATTTTCCGAAAATATTTTCATTCGATAGTATCACCTTTTGGTTATATTCTCTGAAAATGTCATTAAAATATTCCTGAAATTGAATGAGATGCAGCTTCTAACAGTCGGCCAATTTCCATTACTCATTACATTACATTTTGTAATGCAAAGAATTTTCATTAGTATTTACATTGAATTTTGTCATGTAAATAATTTTCATTAGTATTTACATTGGAAATTGTAATGTAAAAAATGTCCATTCCTCATTACATTTTGTAATGTGAAATATTTCCATTACCTATTACAATGTTATGGGTAATGGAAATATTGTACATTACAAAATGTAATTTAATGAGTAATGGATTTTCTTTACATTACAAAATGTAATGTAACGAGCAGTGAAATTTTTTTACATTACAAAATATAAGGTAATGAGTAGTCAATTTTTTTCACATCACTATTGCAATGCAATGTAAAAAATCTCCATTACTCATTACAGTGTAATGAGGATTATTATTCGTTTCACTTTAGGGGCGGCGGCTTTTGCACTGGGTCGATCTGAGCCGATGGGAAACGAATAATAATCCATATTACCGTGTAATGAGTAATGGATATTTTTTACATTACATTAGTAATGTGAACAAATTCCATTACTCACTACCTTATATTTTGTAACGTAAACAAAACTCGATTACTCATTACATTAAATTTTGTAATGTAAAAAAATTCCACTACTCATTACATTACACTTTGTAATGTAAAAAAATCCGTTACTCATTACATTGCATTTTGTAATGCAAATGTTTCACATTACAAAATGTAATGTAATGAGTAATGGAAATTTTTTACATTACAAATTCCAATGTAATGAGCAATGGACATTTTTTACGATACAAAATCCAATGTAATGAGTAACGGAAATTGTTTACATTACAAAATATAATGTAATTTTTTTACATTACAGAATGTAATGTAATGGGTAATGAAATATTTTTTCATTATTGCAATCGTGATATCAGCACCATACTTCAAACTTTAAGGCGGGATATACATTTACAACGATCAAAAAATCGATTACTTCTTTTTTTTCTTTAAACGATAGAACTATATATGTAGAGTATTTTGCCAAAGTTTCAAATCAAAATTCGAAAAACTTCAAACGCGTTTTTCTCAAAACTGCATTATCGAAATTGGCGTGCAGGATAACTCAAAAACTATTAAGCCGATTGAGTTGAAACTTGGTAGAAATATTGGTAATATTGGTACCGTCTAGTTGACGAAAATTATTTTTGAAAAATTGAAAAAAAACAAACTACTTTTTTAATCCACATTTTACAGAAATGTTGCGTGAAATGTTGATTTTTTTAGGTAAATGCGTGCCATTTTTTCAAATTTGCATTTTTTTCATTTTAACTACCGTCACATAGAAACTATACCTGTTCTAACTGAAAAAATGTTTGAACTTTTTCGCAAATCAGAGTCTACGGGAAGCTAACTGCACGCCGATTCGCAACTCCCGCGGCGACCTTGCTGTAACTGCCACAGCTCCGCCATTTTAATGATGAGTTAATAAAAAAAAAATGTTTCATATACTTAAATATACTATTAAAGTATACCTAAAGTTTGATAATTGTAGAATAATTATTTCTTAGTTTAAAAAATCTCTCAATATTGCTTATTTTTTCTGTCCAAATGTATACCCCGCCTCAAAGGATAAGTGTAAAATTTTCAAAAAATCGATTTTTTTTGCATTATCCGATAGTATAGACGGTTATAAACATGGAGCTGGCATCGTCGATTGGTCGTAAGTGAACAATTCATATGGAAATTCCGCACTTGAAACTTTAAGGGGAGGTACCTGAGTAAACGGCGAGAAAAACAGGCAAACTTCGGGAATTTTAATCTCAAAAAGTAATGTTTCGATTGGATCCGGATTTTTTTTATTGGAAAATATGTACATTGAGGTATGTTTAGGAATTTTTAAAAATAAATTCGTTGACTGGAAGCGATTCAAACGCGATTATCTCGAAACATAGTTTTCAAAGCCGGTGCCAGATGTATCTCGAAAACGGCTTGTCCGATTTTGTCCAAATTTGAATACAATATTCTTCGATAGTTTTTCTCGTTCGCCACGTAGGGGTTTTTCCATTTGATTGAACCATTGCTTTTTTATGCAATGTGTATGCAATCAAAAATCGTCGGAAATTGCAAACGAAAAACGAATGTTAGATTAAAACGGACGCAATTCCGTCAAAAATGAAAATTTCAAAAAAATCCTACGTGGCGAACGAGAAAAACTATCGAAGAATATTGTATCCAAATTTGGACAAAATCGGACAAGTCGTTTTCGAGATACATCTGGCACCGACTTTGAAAATTATGTTTCGAGATAATCGCGTTTGAATCTCTTCCAATCAACAAATTTATTTTTAAAAATTCCTAAACATACCTCAATGTACATATTTTCCAATAAAAAAAACCCGGATCCAATCGAAAAATTAGTTTTTGAGATAAAAATTCCCGAAGTTTTCCTGTTTTTCTCGCCGTTTACTCAGGCACGTCCCCTTAAACGCGTTTTTCTCGACATGTCGTTTTTCAAAACGGTGTACACTCTCAAAAGAAGAGTTTTCAAGCTATCCGTCTCAAATTTTGACACAACATTCTTCACGCCATACTTCATCTTGCTATGGAAGCTTTTTCTTTAATCTTCATGTTTTTTTTAACGAAAAACTATCGAAAAAATAGGCTCAATTCGATACTTTTTTTTTAACCGCCGCCATTTTGTCTATTTTTATTTTTATAAAACATCCATAAGAAGATAGCGGCTTTCATACTGATTAATAATCTTTTTACAAATTTTGTTTCAGATCATATTTACGGCCACCGCGAGGACTCTTTTTTTTGAGAAATTTTCAACCGTTGAAAGAAAATGTAAAAAAAATTTCAAATGTTAAAAAAACATTCTGTTTTTCACGAGTGCTTTGATTTGACATAAAAAAGTCAGACCGATTAGGCGTAATTTAACCACAAAAAAATTGTGCAAATTAGCTATTTTTCGACCCGTTACATTGTGATGATCCCTTAAGGGAAGCACTCCATATAGAGGCTTAAAAAAAATGCATTTTTTATTGCCTAAATTTACAGTTTTAAACCTGTGGAATACGATGCAGTTAGTGATTTAGGTCAATTCACAAAAATGACGTCCCGAGAGCCTCTAAGGGTGACTCACCTCTGCTCCGTTTGGAGCGATTATCTCGAAACTTTTTTTTCAATGAGTTGAAAATCGGTGTACATGATTACTCAAAAACTATTTAAATGATCAAGCACATATTTGGCACACGCTTTTATGATACTTATGTGCCATTGATGAACCTTAAAATTATCAAAATAAACATGTTTTGGCTGGGTCAAAATTTGAATTTTTTTCCGAAAAAATCAACTTTTTTGTTCCAAGGCCTCCCCTTCAGCCAATTATCATTATTTTTCCAATATTAATGGTTCATCAAGTGACCACATGTATACACTACTGAATTTTTTCGCGCAGACTGTTTCAGATATTCCTACGAGGTGCTGGAGTGTACACCGCGTAGATCTCCGCCATTTTATACTTTTTTCAAGCAACAAAAATTGTTTTGAAAACTAGAAGTATGTTATAAAAAGTACCCGTGACACTGAAAAGATATATGAATTCCTTAGCCTCAAAAAAAATCATGAAAATTGACTAAAATTAGGCGTTCTGTATGGAACGCCCCTTAAACGCGTTTTTCTCGAAACACTTTTCAAAGTCGGTGGACATGGTATCTCGCGAGCCACTTGATGGATTGTTTCCACATTTACAGGAGATACGATGAGAAACGTTCGAAGGTCGTTGACGATTTCACTTTTCAAAAATCGATCTTCATTTTTTAATAGTTACGTAAAAATGACGATTTTTTTCATACATTTTGTATGCTCGATTTTCAATTTGTCGCCATTGTGGTAAAAAAAAAATTATTTTCAAAATCAACGAACGTCAACGACTCGTATTTATTGTTAACTTGAACGACCCGTTTGGTTTTTGGATTTCAGATGGATCGTTTAAGCTGAAGAGCGTCCACCGCTAAATGTCGCGAAAAAAAATTTCATCATCTGCCGGTGGCCGTGTTTTTGTTTTTCTGGATTTTTTCAATTCTTTTTTAAGGCTCTCAATATATGTACGTTGGTCAACATTTAAAAAAAATTAATATCCTTAATACTTATTTTTAATGAAGTTTTTTAAAAATTAATTTTGATAAAGATTATTAATATTATTATAATATATTTTAATCATATTATAAATATTAATATTATATTTTTATCATTTTGAATGAAGATTTTTTTTCAATTAATATGCTTAATACTTATTTTATGCGTTTCTTTTTCAAAATGCGCCTCTATGTAGATGTAGCCCGTTAATACAAGACTGAAACCGAATTTACATGTGCATAACGTTGTGACGAATAAATATAAAATAACGCGACAAATATGCGGATAACTTCTCGCGTTAATTATATGACATAATGCCAAAGGGAAATATCGAAAGACGGCCAAATAATTTTTTTCCGTGATAAGGTAAGTCTGGTAAAGAAAAAGAACGTGATAATGATGTTCTTACACGTCATCATAAGCGGTGACATAAACCGGCCAGTGGGTAAGCCAAGCGCCATCCGTGGCGGATCCTCGTTTCGTCACGCTGAGAGGATAGCTCGTATCTTCGAGATCCCAGACCTTCGTTGACCTGTCATAGCTCGCCGAGGCGAAAAATCTCTTGTTGCCGTAAGGAATGAGTTGTACAACTGCAAAAACGACGAGGTATCACGTGGTTTTTTCTTAGCAAATCTCCAACGCAATGAGAAGCTTCGAATGCCTCGTAACTGCTCAACAACAATAAGGGATTTTACTCCATGTGAGATAAATACTAAGCATATATAAATAAGGTAGTTTTCGCAATAAGCAATCAACCAATATTGGTTTTCATTTACAAAAACACAAAATAAATTTGATAATTCATTTAAAAAGAAATACTTTTTCTATCTGTTCAACGAACATGCGAAACGGTAGCCGCCATAATGGATTCTGTACTTCGAAAAAGAACAAATGAGTTTTTTTTCGGACGATGACTTTGGATCTCTTCTCGCAAGTTTTAACCAAGTCTTCCTCATATTTATATCAATTGGCATTTTAATTCACAACTTTCCCGGTGTTTTTACACTATTTTTCTTACATTTAGGAACAACACACCAATGATAGGGATTGTAACTTACGTTTAATAAAAAAAAATTTACGCATTCACAATTGGCGAAGCGTCGATGTTTACTATGCAAGTGACGTCACGAACCGAAGCAGCATGGCGGCTAGCGTTTTCGCGCGTAAATGTGAAGTGTAAAATTCACGGCCTTAGGCCACAGTAACGGATATAAAATCATGTGCGAATTTAGCCATTTTTTTCGTATGAACAAGTGATTCACTCATGAAATTAATTGGACATCTATTTAGTATGAATATCGAGCTGTTAGAATTTTTTTTTCCGATTAACCGAATGGCCGAATACTCGAAACTTCTCGAAACAGCTTTTTTCCAATTGGCGTGACAAATAGCTTTAACAATTTTCACTCGATTTGCTTCAAATTTAAGAGTTATGTTCCTTATTGGATTTCGCAGAGAAGTACGTAGGGAATTTCTGATTAATCGAAAACTTTTCATTTTATGAGCAGTTTATGAGCAGTTATAACGAAATTTTTCACTGAAAATTCATTTCTTAAGTTCGAATACCTACAACTTTTGAATAAAACAATATTTTTTAAATTCCGTACGTACTTCTCTAGGTATGCTAATGTAGATTGACGAGAATTTTTGTTTTTTGTTCCAGGTAAAAAATTGTAGATGCTAAATGTCACGCCGCGGAGCGCCTAAAAAAAAGATAACATAAGAAAATATTAGTAGTCGGCCATTTTGTACATCGAAAAAAAAAATATATATATTTTTTCTAACAGCTTGATATTCATACTGAATAGATGTGGAATTAGTTTTGTGAGTGAATCACTTTTTCATACGAAAAAAAAATTGTTAAATTCGCACATGATTTTATGCCCGTTACTGTGGCCTAAGGCCTTTAGGGGCTATACCAATGTGACACTTTCAAAAAATCGATTTTTTTGTTGCCATTTTCGAGAATTTATGCTTTCAAGAATATGAGATGAGATTTTTGTGCTTTCAAGATTTATACTTTCAAGATTTTTATACTTTCATGAATTTTATACTTTCAAGAATATGAAATGAGATTTTTCAAGTTTGCTGACATTGTAACTCAAAGAGCAATTATCCGATTGACTTGAAATTTGACCTGAGTACTCTTGAATATATTTACTTTACAATGACGTAGGATATTTTTGATTGGATGAAAACTGACGATTTGGCATTGAAAAAAAACGACCATTTTATAGGCAAGAAAACAGACTTTTTTTTCATGACTACGCCATTTTGTTAGATTTTGATATTTTTCAAAAATCCTACGTCATTGTACAGGAAATACCTTTCAGTTTAACATTTTTTCCGTTTTCGGTTTCAGCTACTCAATCGGCCGGAATCATGTCAGCAGTAGCGGAACTTTTTTTTGGCGCCTCCGAAGGCAGCGCATAAGTCGCTTGGATCTTAAGGGGAGGGTAGAGGTTCCAGCGTGAAAAAAAAACACTTTTTGGCGAATTTTTTTGTTCTATATGGATAGAGTAAATTTATTGAAACCTTTTGTACACTGTTAAGTGTCAAGAAAATTTCGTGAAATTTGTACGCGAAAATATCCACAAACAAGCCGGTGCCGCGTTTTTCTCGAAACCACTTTTTCAAAGTCCGTGTTCACTGTCATTTGAAAACTACATGACCGATTTATTTCAAACTTGGTACACACTTTCTACATATAAAATACCTCCCCCCAACGGTTAGTTTGAGATTTTTCTTACATTGAGGGGGTTTTCCATCCCCAAAATGGCGGAATTTTTCGTGAAAAATAGCACTTTTCACTTGACATGACCACCAAAAATTTAGAAATGAAAAGAAAAAATGATCAAAGACCGTTGGGGGGAGGATTCGATGATACTTTGACTAAATTTTAACGGTACTTGATTTCAGATAATTTCTAACTGAGATACAGTGAACACCGCAAATCGTGTTTTTCCAAAGGCGTCCTTGGAAAAGCTTTGTCACCGGCTTGTTTGTGGATATTTTCGCGTACAAATTTCACGGAATGTTCTTGAAATGACACTTAACAATGTACAAAAGGTTTCAATAAATTTACTCTATCCACATAGATGAAGAAAAATCGCAAGTGTTTTTTTCACGCTGAAACCCCTACCCTCCCCTTAATATTCTTCTATCAAAAAATTATGTAATATAGGTCAAATATAGCCAAATATATTCTTAATTTTCCGAAACATCTAATTGACTACTTTTCTTCTAAAAAATTCCCGAGAAGCACCCAAATTTTCAGCGTTCACACTGGTATAGCCCACTGCACACTTGTATGCATTTTCACGGCACTTATCGATTTCATAAAATGGAAATAAACATTCTAGTAGTTTATTACCACCAAAGGATCAAAAGGGTGTAATACGCTATTGGAACCCAAAGTTCCCAAAGGTACACAAAAAAAACAAGAGATTCTTTAGGATGTTATCTGCGAGGTGAAATGGAGGATTTTACTGACAACTGACAGCGTGGCCGTGGGCGTAGAAGTGATGAAAAGGCTCGATGAAAGTTGTATCGTCGCGTTTGGTTACGAAGATAGGAGACTCGGTGTGCAGATCCCACATTGCGATATAGCCGTTCGAGAAGCCAGCGATGATCGTGCTGTAAAAGGTAAAGAAGAAACACTACGAAAAAAATATCATTAAAGATAGACGATTAAAAGTAACGTTTGAATGGAGTTAAACGCAGCCAAAAACCTACTCGTGTCCGAGTTCTCTGCTCCAATTGAGTTTCGTACATTGCCAGGTTTGCTCGGCCTTCTCGTGCATGGCGCTACTGACCAAAAGTGTGAAAAGGGGTCTTGTCTCGTAGATCGGTAGATCATTGCTCGAAGATTCGCCAGCGCTCGGTAAGGAGTCCTTGTCGATGAAGGGCAAAGAGTAGACGTGGACACAACCGTCGGAGCACGCGGCCGCCAGTAGGCCCATTCTTTTCCGGCTATCGCGTTGCTCGGCGATCTCACGTTCGTCGAGAAAGCTGGAATGTTCGTAGCAACCGGAAGGACACCATTCCAGGCACCATATGGTCCCATTGTCGTGGGCTATACCGTAGGCGAAACGCGGCGCCACGGCCACACTTTCCTTCCTGCATTTGTCGCGTGCGCGAAGCATGAAGAAAACAAGAGAAGAAATTATACAAAGAAGGGGGAATATGGACGCCTTTTTTTAGACGCGTGAGTAGTTTGTACGAGGCATTTAGAGTTATTTAGTGTATAAGTTATTAGATAGAAATGTGGCCCGTCTGGCATATCCATAAAGTGCCGCATACATGAGACGATTTTTAACGCTGTAATTTTTCGTTAAAAGTTTGGTAACTTGACTTGGAATTTTAGTACACCGTGATGTATTTCTACTTCATTTCAAACGAAAATCAGTTGCCTTAGGCCACTCTGGAGGCCGAAACATTAGGCTTTTTGGGGATTTTTTTTTATCATACATGTCAGTGACTGTATACAATTTTTTTTTTGAATCAACTAATTTCAAAATGGCGGCTGTGCAGCGTTTATCTGAAAACTGCATTTTTTAAGTTGGCCGGAAACATAACTCAGACAATTTTCAACCGATTCACATGAAATGTTGAATATATCTTGAAAAATACGTTGTCTATGGAAGTACGTAGGATTTTTTTTTGTATTGCATAGTTTATTTGCTATTAACAATTATCTGGCCATTTTTTAGGCAAATTTTTCACTTTCCACTTTAGAAGAGCGCCATTTGACCAAAAATCAATATATCGAAAAAATCCTACGTACTTCTATAGCAGTTATTATATATAATCGAAAAAAATTATTGGCTCATTATAATTAAAAAATTACCGGAGCTATTTGTCCGGCCGTGGACCCTGGAAAAATGGAGACGTCATCGCAAAAACGCTGCACAGCCGCCATTTTGAAATTAATTGCTTCAAAAAAATGATTGTATACAGTCACTGATATGTATGATAAACACCCCTTTTGAAATCTCGATTTATTTTGTAGTTTTTCTGAGAAAAAAAACCCCAAAAAGCCTACTTTTTCGGCCTCCAGAGTGGCCAAACCCCTTAAGGGGGAAGCCTGAATTAGAAGGTCCGGAAAATTGGTTTTGTTATTGCTCAAATCGATAGATAAACTATCCAAGAATACTCGATTCACTCCGACTGTGACTGTATACAATTTTTTTTGAATCAATTAATATCAAAATGGCGGCTGTGCAGCGTTTATCTCAAAACTGCATTTTTTAAGTTGGCCGGAAACATAACTCAGACAATTTTCAACCGATTCACTTGAAATGTTGAATATATCTTGAAATATATATTGTCTATGGAAGTACGTAGAATTTTTTTTTATATTGCGTAGTTCATTGGTTGTTAACAATTATCTGACGATTTTGAAGGCACATTTTTGGAAAGTGAAAATTGTTTGAGTTATGTTTCCGGCCAACTTAAAAAATGCAGTTTCGAGATAAACCCTGCACAGCCGCCATTTTGAAATTAATCGCTTCAAAAAAATTATTGAATACAGTCACTGATATGTACAATAAACACCCTTTTTTGTAATATCGATTTATTTTGTAGTTTTTTTTAAATCCCCAAAAAGCCTATTTTTTCGGCCCCTAGAGTGTCCTAACCCCTTAATTTGCTCAGAAGAAAAATATATGGCAATTGAAAATTTTATTTGTTTTTTTGTTTTAGGCAAGAATTACGAGCTGCATCTTTCCCGCCGACTCGGCACTGCAGTGGCAAGACGCACATGGCTGATAAATCTGCAGTCATTTATTGTTTCATGTTGAAATTTTTATACATTTCAAATATACATGAAAAGATACCTCCATGTTTCCTTGGCTCACTTGTTTTTACCCCATCTAAAAAGGCCCAAAAAAAACGCTTTTTTGGACCTTCCAATTCAGACTCCCGCCTTAATTGTTGAATATTCGGGTTCGTGCAAGGGACTTGAAGTGGGCGCAAGAGCGCAAAAAGACACAGTCGAAGAAGAAGAAAACGGATCTGAAGCTGCGACGATTATTGACGAATCGAGAAATTAAAGTTTCTTGTATTATGTTTACCGATTATCCAAATTGCCGAGATTCCATATCTGAATGAGATTCTTCCCAGTGTGAGATTTGCCGACAGAATAAACGCTCTCCATAGTCGGATGGGTGCTAACGGCAACGTACTGGTCGACCTCCTGGGCGTACATCACCGCGGGAATCGTCAGCCAAGCCACCGCCCAAACGGGGCCACCAGCGAACAGCGTTGGTGTCTCTGTCGTGTAATTGTTTTGTTCTCGTTGAAGTTTCAAGACTGTTGTATTATTGTACAGCAGGGGTGGTCAAGGCGTCGACCGCGGTCAACCGAAACGATTACGAAAAAGGTTTGGGTTTGTTTGGCCACCCCTGTTGTATAGTAAAGGTTCACCCATTTCCCCCTAGATAGAGTTCTGTCTTCACCGGGAATACTTGATCGCGGTAAGAGAAGATTTGGCGTAAAGCCAAATGACACCCATTCGAACAGTGTCTTTAAACTTTTTGCCAGGAATACATCCATTTTGCAAATAGCTGTAACCCTGATGGAAATCCGCTTATTGGAATTCGACAAATAATGTTGAAATCTGTTAAAAAATGTCAGAAACTGTGAAAATGAATAGATTCTAACATAATTTGATGGAGTCGTACATATTTCGATAGATTCTGTCGGAAATAATCTATGAAAATCGGACAGAACCTCACATATTATGTTAACTTTACGGAATGTCATAAAATCACAGAATTCGATACTTTCTGTCATCTTTTTGTCAGAAAATGTCATCTTTTAACAAAAAATGATAAAATTAATTTTCCATTTTTTGACATATTGTTGCATCGAAAAGAATGACAAAAAATGATAGAAAACGATAATTTTTATCATAATTTGTTGTCACATTTTTGTTGAATTCTGACAGATTTCAGCTGTCATTAAATCACAGAGTTTGATACTTTCTGTCATCTTTATGTTGGAAAATGTCATCTTTTAACAAAAAATGATAAATAAGTTTTCCATTTTTTGACATATTGTTGCATCGAAAAAAATGACAGAAAATGTCAAAAAATGATAGAAAACGATAATTTTTATCATAATTTGTTGTCACATTTTTGTTGAATTCTGACAGATTTCAGCTGTCATTAAATTACAGAATTTGATACTTTCTGTCATCTTTATGTCGGAAAATGTCATCTTTTAACAAAAAATGATAAAACAGTTTTCCATTTTTTGACATATTGCTGCATCGAAAAAAATGACAGAAAATGTCAAAAAATGATAGAAAACGATAATTTTTATCATAATTTGTTTGGGTTTTGGCTTTGACATATTGGGGTTTGGGTTTGACATATTCGGTCATAATATTTCATAAATGTTGAAGAATTCCATTATATTCCATAAAAAAATGACATTTAATGACGAAAATCTCACAAAAAATAAGAAAGAATGATATAATTCGACAGATTCGGTCATAATATTTCATGAATGTTGAAGAATTCCATTTTATTCCATCAAAAAATGACATTAAATGACGAAAATCTCACATAAAATGGAAAACTCTTACGACATTATATGACATATTATGTAAGATTCTGACAGAAATTACTGAATTATAACATTACTTTTCTGATAAAATATGACAGATTCTGTAAAGCATGTTCCAATTTCCGGTCAGAAATCATGAACTTCTCACAGAAAATGTCAAATCTCGAAATAATATGACAGATTCTGTCGTATAAATGACATATTCTGACATTATTTCTCATTGGAAGTTGACGGAATATTATCAAATCTGACATTTTTTGATAAAATCTGACGAATTCCAATAAGCGGATTTCCATCAGGGAATTTGTCAAAAAAACTATGCAATACTGATTTACAAAGAAGCTTTTGAAACCTGTAAGGATTAGCTTCACGAAGCCTCGACTGCATTTGGCAAATATTCATTAGTTATTAAGTTATTGAAGTTTGAACGCGAATAATTTTACGTGAAAATCGGATGAGGAAGAAAGTTACCGAACGTTACAACGGAGACTCGCGTTGGAGTGCTCGAATATGGCATCAAGGGATAACACCACTCTAGGATTTTGGAAAAATCGTTTTTTTTTTGCTTAAAACATACTTTGGGGTCATAAAAACACTATGCAATTGTTCCTATAGCGATTTTTTTTCGCGGTTTAATTATCGATTCTGCCTCAGCGCCTCGAACTTCTTTCAGACGCCTCGTACAACTTTAAACGCGTTTTTCTCGAATCCACTTTTTTTCAAACTGAGAGGACGGATTACTCGAACACCTTCGCATGGGTCAATTTGAAATTTTTATAGTAGCTTCACAATTACATTCTCTATGGGAGTAGGTAGCCGTTTTTTTGATTAAATGTAAACTTTTTTTTTATACACAATTGACTGCTTATTTTTTGGGCAAAAAATCGATTTATTTCTTTCAAAGTGCTCCAATTTTTCAAAATCTGATGAAAAAAAAATCACTCCGTCGGCCTTTAGCTAATAAGAGATAGATTATAATTTGTTTGGTTTTTGTTCCAGATATTATACTTTACGAGAAAACCGTCCTCCCGTGAAGCTATTCGTAAAAAATACGTTTTTCAAGATGGGCTCTGTCGCTGCTATTTTGTATGAAAATTATAATAAATTTTTTTATTTTATACTTTAATATGTGTTAAATAAACCTTCTAAAGAGAAGTCCTATTCCTTTTTTTCATATTCCCAAAATAAATTGTCAAAGTTAGGCTTTATTTTCTGCCGCTAGAGTGGTGTTATCCCTTAAGGACAGGTTACCGTCCATGACGATGAAAAATCCAATTTTTTTAAGCATAATTTGCATCCTCAGCGTTTAGAACACGTGGGTTTGTTTGTTTAGATTGTCAGAAACCAACATTAAATTCAATTTTTTATAACGTTTAATTTTAAACGAGTTTTTCTGGAAACAGCATCTTTGCGCGCGGGGCGCTCTACAGCTTCAACGGATGAACCGATTCACATGAATCTCTGCGCAATGAAAAGGATATTCAATTTGCGGGCCCATCAGCAAGCGATTTTTGTCAAAAATTGATTTTGAAATATTCTGTTCGTCCGTTGAAGCAAAAAAAGAACCGGGCAAAAAAATTGGGTGTTTTTTTTCGAACGGCCGCCATTTTGTTATCCAGGGGTTTTTTAGAAAACAAAAAACGATAAGGCTCCCCAAAGTTAGTTTAGCTTCATTATTTTTAACTCGCTTTTGCTTCAAATGAACTGACAAAGCAGTGGAGCGCCCCGCGCGGACCAAAACCCGCTCTGCACAGCTTTGTGGGAAAAACAACGCAAAGCTCGGGGCAGATGGCGCCACCATAGCACGTCCCAATCATTTCAAACTCACGTCACGTTCCCGAAAGTGAATGATTATACATATATGCTGAAAATATATTTCAACATACAAAATTTTAATCTTTCGTTACTTCGAAATTTTCTTGTGCTTACGTTATTAAGGTAACCCTATCGCCAGGCTTCAATCCATAGGATTTTCATTTTTTTTAACGTTCACTAAATATATTAATAATCGTCTCTGTAAAATTCCAGGGTCGGTTATCGACCTAATTACAGAGAAGAAAAATATTACAATTACGTATTTTTGTGAAGGAGTTCCGAGACGACATCCAAAAACTCAATATCCGGTTGCTACAAAAGTGAATATAACAGTGGGAATCCGTCAGATTCTTAAAAATAATCAGATTTACATGCTTAACACCTGTAGCAATCCAATGCTCTCAGAAAAAATTACGCTTATTGACCTAATTTTTATGTAATATCGAGTTTAATTTGAACTTCCGGTATTGGATTTATTGCCACTTGCTACGATAATGAGACGTGACAGCAAGGCAACAGCTGACTGTAGTCCTAACCTCATCTCACTCATTCGAATTTCCACACATATTTCATTTTTAACCGACATATTTCGCCTACACAAATTTTCCACGCTTTCTACCAGTCGCGGCCCGAATACAATGCTTTATATTTCCCGCACCTGACATTGTTTTGACAGATCGACGTTGAAAAGCACGGAGGTTAAACGCGCCTGGTTGAGTAAAAAGAGACGGAGATAGAACCAATGTTGCCAAATATCAAACCTAGAAATACCGCGCGAATCGTTGGAATAACTATTTTTTTCATTTTTCTAATTAAATGTGAACATTCATTAAACAGTTCACGCACGGAACATTTTAGTTATTACAATTTCTTTTGCATATGTCAAAAAGATAAATTGTACAAGTCTCAAGTATGATCAGTGCTGTGACTAGTCTGAAGCGATAGGATTACCTTCAAACGGACTTTTTAGAGCGATCCACGTCGCTGTTTGTACCATATATCTGTGAAGGACATTGAGGTTATTGAAGAGTTTATTCGTTATTGTGTGCAGAGAAGACAGACATTTCTGCATTTTCTGTTGTGTGCAATGAGTACTCGAAATGAATTTGCCTATTTAAAGCATCTGGCCACCATGTAATTTTTTTTTTCATAAAAAAAACCCTGAACTGTTGGAACAATTTAAGCCATAGTACGTATTGAAAAACGCAAAATTAACCAAGTTACAGTTATTTTCGACAGGAAGGTTGAGCCGCTGCGGTCGGTCGACCGTGCGCTTCGATCCGTGTTTATAACTCGCACGGTTCAGCTCACGCAGCTGTCCTGCGTTATCTCGAAACTACATTTTTTTAACTGGTACTATCGAAATGTCGTAAACTGTCGGTCCGATTGCTTTCAAATTTTTATACAATACTTTTAGTGACATTATCTGAAATGACACGTACGATTTTTGCGATAACTTGATCAGTTTTGGTTTTATTATTGTTTTTGCTCGAAAAATTTCGGTGAAACATACAATTTTTTTAATGGCCGAAAAAAAAACGCTACGCTACATTGTAGCGACACTACTCACGATGAGCTGATTTTTTTTCTGATGTGACATGACCGGGTAACAGCTGGGACAAACGACCGCGCGTATCGTGCGGAGGGCCTCCGCGGCAATGTGCATAACGGCGCCATTTTTTAATATTTTGAACGGAAATTTATTAACGTTATTCTTCAAGCCCTTTCTGACGTTGTGTAAAAAAATAAAAATATTCCGGCCCATACTTTCGAGTTTATTATTTTTTTTTAATATACCCATTTTTCGATCGGCCAAGGTGGCCAGACGCCTTAAGGTCCGAACAATTGAAATCCATTTTCAGAATCAGAGGCGCCAAGGTGACGGGGCAAAAAGGACAAAGCTACTTCCCACGGTTTGCGCCTGGCGTCATCCTTAGGGGAAAAAAATGTGTCCCTTCTGCAGTACATCCTACGTACAACATTGAACCAGTTAAAAAAAACAGCTATTTACCCGTGAATAATTAGAGAAATCGTAAATAAATAAGTTTGACCGTCTGGTTGAAAACAAACGCTCAGACACCGCTTTCTCGTGCTATGCTAGCGCCGCCAGTGACGAAAAGTGGAAGTTGTCCTTCCCATTTGACGGGAGCTGAAACCGCCATTTTGGACTTATTTAAATTTAAAAAAATTGGAATTTACTCTTCATTGATAAAAGAATAAAATACGTTGAAACCCATTTGCAAAAGTATCTATTTTATATAAAAAAAAATTCCCCAAGTTTATTTTCCATGCCTCTTGACGGTAACCTTCCGTTAATTTTCCTTGGACTCGACCACTATAGTTTAAAGGTTTTTTCGACAAACCTTGATATACATAAATAAAAGGGATAACGGTGGAGATTGATCTTGCGAAATTTTGAGAATTTCCATTCAATGTCTCCTTACCGTCGTTCATTTTTCCCTGAAAACGTTGCCAGGTTATCCAGCCAGGCGATCTCTCGTGGGTTCCCGTTCCATCAGCGTTCGTTCCTCCCTGCGTGTCCTTAATTCGCATAGAAGTCTCCAATTTCGGCAGATAGCCTCGAGCCTCGTCGTCGCTCAAGAGCCTCATTGCATTGGGCGAAAGTTTTTCGAACAATCTTAGACGATAGTTCTTGCATTCGCTGAAAGAAACGTGTCCATCGAGTTTGGTTATTCCTTGGGAATTTTCTCATGTATCATCGCTCAACGACTCGGAGAGAAAGACTCGGTTTGGTACTTACAATTTCATGGTCCAACGTACGGCTGGGAGGTAGTAAGTTGTCGCATAGAAAGAACCCTCGTCCCACAAGAATTTGACGTTGGGGTTGAACGGGCGTGCTGAGTAATCAGAACCGAACTGATCAATTTATTAATGCTTCTAGCGATGAAGTTTGCATTGATGGAACGAAACGAAAAATTCGTCTCATTTATTTTCATTGCCTTGATCTCTGGATGAGGGACTTAAGGGGCTATACCAGTGTGACCGTTTGAAAAAATAGATTTATTTTGCCTTTTTCGACAGTTTATACTTTCAAGAATATTCTGTAAAAATTTCAAGGCCATATCTCTAATAATTTTATCTTGCAAAAATCGATAGTTGAATCTTTAAACGCGTTTTTCTCGAAATGAGATTTTTCAAATTTGCTGGCATTGTAACTCAAAGAGCAATTATCCGGTTGACTTGAAATTTGAACTGAGTACTCTTGAATATATTTACTCTACAATGACGTAGGATATTTTTGATCGGATGAAAATTGACGATTTGGCATTGAAAAAAACGACCATTTTATAGGCAAGAAAACAGACTTTTTTCATATTTGTATCTACTTTAAGATACAAATTTTTTTTTAGATAAAAAATGGCAGATGCACGTCTGGTACCGCAAACGCTGTCAACAAAAACACGTCCCTGAAAGCGACTGTAACTTTTTTACCGTTCGAAATTTTTTAACCATATTTTCACACAATGTAGATAAAGTGTCATACTTTAAAATGTGTATAATGGTTGTTCGATAAAATTTAGTTTCATACGCTAAAAAACATTCTTAAACATAACCTTACTTTTAGCCGTCTCAGGTGTACGTATTCCACGTGAATCCGGTGAACTTTTTCCCTGACCCCCGTTAATTCGATGTATTTTTTTTATCTGATTCCATTGACTCTAAAAGGCACCCTCAATTTTTCTTACATTTTCCGAAACAACCCGTAGTCAAAAAAAAATTCTCCGAAAAAAATGGCACCGATTTAAAAATCTGAAAAAAATTCCAAAAATACATGATTATATGAAAAATGTTCAAGCTATCACCTGCAGTGGAAGCATGATTTTTGCGGTGCTGAGCGATTAATGTTTTTAAAAATCGGAAAAATTGACTGCTAACTGTTCATGGTCCATGATTGTGATTTTGTTATTCAAAAAGAGTCAAAAAAATTCATTGGAAGTATCAAAATATTGACGTATCCGTCCGAACTAATCTTTTCTTGAATTTTTCGGATTTTTTAAAACGTTCATCGCTTAGAAAGTGGAGAAAAAATCATACTTCCACTGCGAGTGATGGCTTGAAAATTTTTACATATAATCACGCATTTTTGGGAATTTTTTCAGATTTTCTAATCGGGGCGTTTTTGTTCGAAGAAATTTTTTTTTTCCTAAGGGTTGTTTCGAAAAATGGAAAAAAATTCAGGGTGTCTTTTAGAGTCAGTGGAATCAGGTTTAAGAACCACCGGATTCACGTGGAATACCTCATATGTAGAATATTTTCCCAAAGTTTGAAAATGAAATTCCGAAAACTTCAAACGTTTAGAAATTGGAAGAAAAAAAACACTACTTTTTTCATTTAAATTTTACAGAAACTTCGCGTGAAATGCTTATTTTTTGTAAATGCGTGCCATTCTCTTAAATTTGCATTTTCTTCATTTTAATTGCCATTAAATGAAAAATATACGTGTTCTAAAAGAAAATAGGTTTGAATTTTGTTGCAAATCAACGTCTACGGGAAGCTGGACTGCACGCCGATTCGCCACTCCCGCGGCAAGCTTGCCACAGCTCCGCCATTTTGATGATAAATGAATTAAAAATAATTGCTTTGTATAGCTCAACATACTATCAAAGTATATCTACTGTTTGATAAATGTAGAATTATCATTTCTTAATTTAAAAGATCCCTCGAAGTTGCTCAATTTTTTCTCGTCTAAATGTATATCTCGCCTTAAGATGCCAAATGTCAAATGTTCTAATCGGATTTCATTTACGGAAAAGATAAACGCTGTCCGTTTTATAAGAAAGCGGGCGATGTGCCTCTTCTTTTTCCCGAAATATTTGTCGTATAAAATGGTTGTCTTTTTCACACGAATGATGGCTCGTTTGCTGCGAGCCTCCCCCTTAAGGTAGAACGAGCGCGGGCTCTTTATTTCTATACATTTTGTTTAAATTTTAACCAGACATTATTCATATCATTATGCATGTTCGAGTGAAATTTCAGAACAGCCGACTATTTAGAGTGGAAGATAATGGGTTTTTAAATTGCAACTTTTAACACTCCAGGGTCTGAATTGGCCGAAAGTCAGGCCACATAATTCGTCATATCATTCTATTGTTTATAAATGTGGAAAAAAATTGTGTTTAGATAGCCAACTAGTTAGGGAAAGAGCGAAAAAAGTTTGGATTGCCTTTACTATTCAGTTCTGCTAAAAACGTTCAATAACGACGGAATAATTCTCCGTAAAAAATATTTGTACCCTATAATAAGAAGACACGTGGCAACACCGCAGAACAGTAAGTTCAATATTTCGAGAAAAAAAAATGTATAGTGTTCCTGAAGTTAAAAACTTTTATCGTAAAAAAATATTTGCGTTATAAATATGAATATTTTATATTGTTTATGTTATCTTCATTAACAAATACAAGTGTTGGTTAATTCATAACTAATTGAAAACTTTGTTCGATTGAAAGTTACTTCAAAATAAAAATTTGTGTTGCAGTATTATTTTAAGTATGCCGCGCAAACTTACGTCATTGAATGCGTGGAACAATGCATTGTCATACTTCTTCTTATTGTAAGGGACAAATATTTTTAAGGCGCCTTTTTGCATTCCTGTCCGCCATGTTGAATTTTGGAATTCTGAGCTCGGATTGGTCATCGGCAACCCCAAAAACCCCCGCGTAATGAATTTCGAGCCGATTGGACTAAAGGAAAAATGTGTGACACAAAGGGTTAACTATAAGGACCTGGGCGTTCCACGGCGCAAACTCTAGGAACCAAGTTCGAGCACCTCTAGCGCCGCCATTTTGTTTTTTTGCTCATGAAATTTTTCTTTGCATTCATTTTAACGTCAATATTATTGTGTAATTTTATTCATTGCAATAAATGCTCTCAATTTTGTGTAAAAAATTATTGAAAAGCCGGTCGTCTGGAGGAGGTTCCCCCCTTAACCAACGCGCTTCAGAGAGCGGTCAAGGTGTTCGTACTAACGGTCTTTCACGATTGTCGAGGTCTGTTGAGTCGGGACGGATCTTCGGAGTGTGTCGTCGCACGATTCATCGGGATCGTACTCGCTGGAGCTCGAAGATTCGTCCTTGCACTCGAAATCGGAATCTCCGTTTGGCGTTTTAAAGCGCGCGGATGGGTGCTCCGATTTAACGTGTTTCGTCACTTCCTCCTCGAGCCCGTGTGAAAAGTTGCAGATTTTGCACATGTAGTTCTGCGAAATGCAGAGGCACGTTAGCGATTATTGACGTCCGAAATGATTGCAGGTGCAGGGCGGTAGGGGAATATCGTCGGGGCCTACGAACCATACGTGGTGCGCAACTGCAGTTGGAGCTATGCTCGATAATGGACGCGATCGTATCTCCGAGGAAGTTGCAGCCCGGGTGGCGACACGCCGCCTTGCCTTTCTCTGTCAGTTGAACTTTCCAAATACCGCGCCAGCGACTCGGTGGGTTCTTCGTATCACGTTTCCTTACCAGACTTTTCTGTAAATTATCAACCGCAATGATTTTTATCGAATTAACTTCACAGAAATACTCGATATTCATCCATTTTTTCATCCAGAAATCATCTTAAGGCGAGGGTAGGGGTTTCAGCGTGAAAAAAAAACACTTTTTTGCGAATTTTTTTCATTTGTATGGATAGAGTAAATTTATTGAAACCTTCTGTACATTGTTAAGTCTCATTTCAAGAACATTCCGTGAAATTTGTACGCGAAAATATCAACAAACAAGCCGGTGCCGCGGTTTTTCTCGAAACCACTTTTTCAAAGTCCGTGTTCACTGCCATTTGAAAACTACATGATCGATTCATTTCAAACTTGGTACAAACTTTCTACATATAAAGTATCTCCCCCCAACGGTTAGTTTGAGATTTTTTTTTACATTACAAAATGGCGGAATTTTTCGTGAAAAATAGCACTTTTCACTTTACATGACCACCAAAAATTTAGAATTGAAAAAAAAATTATCAAAGACCGTTGGGGGGAGGATTTGATGATACTTTGACTAAATTTTAATGGTACTTGATTTCAGATAATTTCTAGCTGACAGTGAACACCGCAAATCGTGTTTTTCCAAAGGCGTTCTTGGAAAAGCTTTGTCACCGGCGTGTTTGTGGATATTTTCGCGTACAAATTTCACGGGATGTTCTTGAAATGACACTTAACAATGTACAAAAGTTTTCAATAAATTTACTCTATCCACATAAAGGGAAAAAAATCGCAATAAAGTGTTTTTGTTTTCACGATGAAACTCCTACCCTCCTCTTAAAGTTTGGCGAATCAGGTTTATCCACATTCATAGCCTCCGAAAACTTAAAAAAAAAATAGTTTCGATATTATTTTTAGGCAAAGTACGGTTATGTGAAAAATACATCAATGCCTTTTGCCAACAATGGCCTATTTGACAAGAGAAAGAGTGTTTGGGTACATTAGAGAGGTTCTAAGGATGAAAGATTCAAGATGGCCAAAAAAGTGTTTTTTTTTTACGCTGAAACCCCTACTCTTCCTTTAAGGGCTTAGGCCACAGTAACGGATATGAAATCATGTGCGAAATTGACCATTTTTTTCGTATGAAAAAGTGATTCACTCATAAAATTAAGTACACATCTATGTAGTATGAATATCAAGCTGTTAGAAATTATATATATATATTTTTTTCGATGTACAAAATGGCCGACTACTCGAAACTTCTCGAAACAGCGTTTTTCCAATTGGCGTGACAAATGACTTCAACAATTTTCACTCGATTTACTTCAAATTTAAAAGTTATGTTCCTATTTGCATTTCGCAGAAAAGTACGTACGGAATTTCTGATTAATCGAAAACTTTTCATTTTATGTGCAGTTTATGAGCAGTTATAAAGAAATTTTTCACTGTAAATTCATTTCTCAAGTTCAAATACCTACAACTTTTGTTAAAAACAATATTTTTTTAATTCCGCACGTACTTCTCTAGGTATGCTAATGTAGATTGTCGAGAATTTTTTTTTGTTTTAGGTAAAAAATTGTTGATGCTAAATATCACGCCGCGGAGCGCCAAAAAAAGAAAGATAACAATAGAAAATATTAGTAGTCGGCCATTTTGTACATGAAAAAACAAAAAATTCTAACAGCTTGATATTCATACTAAATAGATGTGTAATTAATTTTATGAGTAAATCACTTTTTCATACGAAAAAAGTGGTTAAATTCGCACCTGATTTCATACCCGTTACTGTGTCCTAAGGCCTTAATCACACGTTCATGTTATATCAATATCAAATTCTTGCAAAAACTCATGAAAAAAATCTGCACATTTTTCTCTGTTCTTTACGGATTTTTCGGAACAATTAACACAATATTACCATTTTATTTGAATTTATACAGTAAATTCTTTGTCATTTACTGAATGTATCCTCCAAATTTTAAGGCCTTATATACACTTGTGATGGTCGGAAAAATTGACTATTTTTTGATTGCATATTCTTTAAGTACAATATCTCGAGAATATTCTCGCCAAATTTCATAAAGATCGGAGCATTAGATTCGCAGTCAAGGCATTTCAACCGCGCGAAGCGTGTTACGCTTGCCGAGCAGCAAGCGCAAGCAGCCACAAGAGAAGGAAGAATGGCTCGTAGGCAGTATCAAATCAATGTTTTAGAGGCTGCAGAGGATGCAGAAGGATTACTGTATGGCCCTGAAGTGGACGACTCCATGTTAGTATGAATAAATTAACTTTACATGTAAAAGAAACATACTTGAATTTTAAACGGGATTATCTCAGAATCGTCTTTCTTGAGAAACACCTTTGCGGTGGACACGATTACCAAAAAAATATTAATCTGACCCATACCTAATGTATACCTAGACGAAGGATTTTGAATTTTGTTGAAGAAAAAAAAATCGTAACAAAAAAACCAAAAATTTAGCACTTCAAAAAATGAAGTTTTTGTTAAAATTATCGTCATTTTTTTTAATCATAATTTTTACAAATCCTTCGTCCAGGCCCAAGCCAATGCAATATACTAATGAAATCTTTTTCAAATTCTGATTTCAGATTAACCGTTCTCGAGTTAGCATGTCACCGCAACTGATGCTCAAAAGAAAGCGCTCCTGGAAGACAGCTGGAGTTGGCCATTTTGAAATATTTTTGAAAAAAAATTGTACAATACATGAAAATATGTACTAATCGATGTTTACAGATTTCAATAATTGTCCCGTCGAAAAAAAATCAAGAAAATCACGTCCCGTTGCCCGCTACAAGTGTATATAAGGCCTTAATACATTTATAATTAACCTAAATGGTTAATTATTTTATGGTATGCTTACAATATTTGTATATCTTCGCGAATGTCAGTATTCGCGACATAAATGGGCAATAAAATTTAAATATTCAAACAGACCGCCAAAACGCTTCCGTTGTCAGATATGTCGTCACGTAACGCCTGTGACGTCACACGCCAGTAAACAAGGTATAACCTATATCGCCGCTGAGTTGTCGCACAGCAAACCTTCCTCTCCATTCTTATTTAAAATTTGATAATATGGTAACTATCGCTGAAAATAACCATGAATGAACAGAAAAAGCAAGGAAATACACGGAAATAAACTAGAAAATCGCTCATTACGCGTCACAGGGCTCGTCATGACAATCTGTTTACTGGCATGTGACGTCACTAGAGATCCAACCAATCCCGGAGCGTTTTCGTTCACGTGACCAAACGTTTAAATTTATCTAATTTAAAAATTGAAATGAACGAAAATAATGCATTTTTTTCTATAAAATGATAAAAAAAACGCTTTTTAAACGCTATATTCTTTTAGGATGACAAGAGAATAAACCATATTTTTAGTATAGTCAATAATACTGGATGCATTTTTCCCAAACAATATTTTCCATCGAATTGATGGACATTCTTTCTTTTCTAAATCAAATAACGAACCATATCTTCGTCGGTACGTTGGTCCTCTTTGATAAGATCGGTAAATTCGGTAATCTTCGTGGCGGCTCTGCAATCACATAGGCGAGGTCCAACATTTAATTTCTTATGTCGGCGGCTTCTTGCATGGCAAGAATGTCTTTTTTCTTTCATTTTCGTCATTTTATTGAGTTTGGATGAATGTTCGTTCTTTCGAGGAAAAGTAATCGTTTTTACCGCCACTATGGCGGATGTAAATGTTCAAGTATGACAGAGTAGCTTGTTGGTTGGTAAAGGAACTTGCGGAATATCGATATTCCGAGTCGAAAAACGACGACAGTCAAATGATCAAAGATGATAGTAATATTTGTATCGTGACTAGCTTTTGCCCGCGGCTTCGCCCGCGTGGATGTCGGAAAATATCCCACGGGAACATACTACCGTGATTGAAAGTACCCCATTTGTTAATCTAGGTAAACAATGTCTTCTCGCACTGCTTATATAGTATCCGAGGAGCGGCGCGCGGATTGATATATGATTGATGGAGGATAAAATCTCTAAAACCTAATAATATAACCTAATAACGGGACGGAAAATTACCTACTTAAATGCCAAATATGAAGGCAACTTTAAAGTGAAAATATTAAATCCTCTTTATTCTCTATCCTGTGAGAATTAGAAAAAAATAGTTACGTAAATAATCCCCGTTAACCACCCCCCCCCCTAAACCCCTTAATGACAAACTTTATTACATAGGCAAGTATTTGTGTCAAGTTTCAAATAAGATCAAAGAAGATGTTTCAAAGAAGATAAGCCCCGCGATAAAATCCTCCCCTGTAAAAATTACTATCCCTTTTTAACCCGTTAGGGGTCGATTTTCGAAAAACCCTGATACACGTTATTCTTTATTTTTGTTCTCAAGCATAAATACTGAGTTTCGAGTTAATCGAACCGCGCGTTAAAATTCTTCCATACAAACTTTGATACCCCCAAATCCCCTCTTAGGGGGTAGTTTAGGAAAAATAAAAGTGACAAAGTTTATAATTTACTTTATAATTTATTTGTGTTAAGTTTTCAAGTATATATTAACTCAAGGAATAAGATTTTTCATACAAACTTTCACCCCCAATTTAACTCCCTTAGGGGTTGAATTTCGAAAAATCCTTCCTTATTCCTTGTCTACATTATAAAGGGAACCTTTGTGCAAAATTTCAGCTTTCTAGGTCCAAGGGTTTGGGCTGGGCGTTGATGAGTCAGTCAGTCAGTCAGTCAGTCAGGACTTCTCTTTTTATTTATATAGATATCTCTTTGATAGATCACTTGCTGTATTTGACTTCGTGTTCGAATACTTGCCAGAACATTTTTCAACTTCGCAAAAATGGATATTCTTACTTCTCGGCTGCCTTGCGCTTTCCTTGTCGTGACGTGCCCGAATCGGCAGTCACGACCGGCAGCTTAGCCACCTCCTCCTTAGACTTCTCTAATTGGCGATGGAATCTTTCGTGCATGGGCACGGACGAGGACATCAGTTTGTGGCCGCAAATTGGACAAGTGACCAAAAGGGCTGCACGCTCCTGCGAAAATAAATAACGCGTGTAAAGACGACGGGTATTTGACGGAAAAGAATTAAGCGATGTTGAGGGATTTTTTAAACTACGAAATAATTATTCGACATTTATCAAACTGTAGTATACTTTAATTTGGGGTAGTCCTTTCGCTTTACACCAGTCATACCACTGATCATACTTGAGACTTGTACAATTTATATTTTTAACATATGCAAGAAAAAAAAATGTAATAACTAAATTTTCCATGTTTAAACTGTTTCATGAATGCTCACATTCAATTAGAAAAATGAAAAAAATAGTTATTCCAACGATTCGCGCAGTATTTCTAGGTTTGATATTTGGCAATATTGGTTCTATTCTCCGTCTCTCCAGTGTCTTTCCTTGAGAAAAAAAAATATTTTTGCAATAAAATCTAAATTAATTTTTTTCTGGAAGCCTAGAAAAAGACGCACAATGGCATTTTTTACGGATGTAAATACATCAAATCCTGCCAAAGATACAGCCATTTGAATGGAAAAATATTTAAAAGATGGTAATCAACGAGAAAAAACGTGACATTTTTAAAAAATGTCGACACTCGGTGAATATTTTTCAATAAAGTAACTCGATATTTCAAAATTATTTGTGTACTTTTTTACTGGCCGAAGTGACGTGGAATGCATCATATACGACCGTGCCCTAAACTCGTCGCTGCGCTGCGCTATTTCGTCGCTGCGCTATTTCCAGTTCCGAGAGACGTCTCGTAGTTCACTACTTGGTTTACTACTAATTACTACTTTTCCCAATACACTGCTGTCGCATTTGTCATTTTTGTTCATCAACTTGCGTCTTGGATCGTTTTTACTTCCGCTGAAATTGCATTGTCAACTTATCGACAAGGACATTTGTTTGATATGTACTTACGTCATCCGTTTTGCCGCATACTTCGAGATGGGAGATAAAGCCATTGGCGCTGCGCTTCTCAGCGCCACAAACCTCGCAGACGAAGCACACCTTCCGTCTCTTCTTTTTGACCACAGCCTGGAGAACACTTCGCAATAGCTTCTCGTTGTTCTTGAAGTCCTGCTCGATTGACAAAGATTTGCAAGAGTCAACAATGCCGCGAGGTTTAAAATCGTCAATTTGAAATTTGCGCAATGAAATGGACCATACCGGTTCCGGTTGACCACTCAGCCAGCCCATATCGTTGTGAGTCATCAGGTTATGAGAATACCAGGACTTCTTGGACATTGTCTTCTTGCACTTGCCGCATTCGACCTCCGGGACTACGGAAATTCCTCCCTGGAATTATGCAACAATGCTTTATCCAATGGTTAACATTTCAAGGAAGGTTGAATATTTTTTAATAATTCGGAAAAGTTTATTACAATAATAATTATTATTATTCCTTTTACTAAAAGAGCTTAGTTTTTATTTTCTTCTTGATCGCCTGAAGCTATAGCTTCATTCATCTACTTTGGTTACTTTGAGAGTTTATGCATTAATTCGGTTTAGTTATTTGATTAGTATAGATGATCAATTAATACATTTCATAATATTCCCATCTTTGATAAGTATATTTATAGCTGGCTTAGTTACTAGAATTGAGTTTGATTATGAAAAAATTATTCCTCTTTCTACTTGAAGTCAATAAGGAGTGATATTGTGTTTATCAATACATTTAGTTGATGTTTTATTTTTCACTTGTTAACTCGTGCTTTATTCAAGGGGTTAGGCCACTCTAGAGGCCGAAAAAATAGGCTTTTAGGGGATTTTTTTTCAGAAAAACTACAAAATAAATCGAGATTACAAAAAAGGGTGTTCATCATACATATCAGTGACGGTATACAATAATTTTTTTGAAGCGATCAATTTCAAAATGGCGGCTGTGCAGCGTTTATCTCAAAACTGCATTTTTTAAGTTGGCCGGAAACGTAACTCAGACAATTTTCAACCGATTCACTTGAAATGTTAAATATATCTTGAAAAATACATTGTCTATGGAAGTACGTAGATTTTTTTTATATTGCATAGTTCATTTGTTATTAACAATTATCTGACGATTTTTTAGGCAAATTTTTCACTTTCCAAAAATTCATTTTAAAAAATTATTTATTCAAGTCACTATTTATAGACGTAAAAGGATGTTTAAAAAATGTCCTAAAAAATTGTAGGTCTGCACTGTTGATGAAATCTCGGAGATGGATCATCCGAAACAAAAAAATCAAACGGTTTCAGATGCAGTATGTTAATGGCCATAGCGCATATCATACGATTTTTGATATATGCAAGAATAACAAAATGGCGGACATTTATCGAAAAAAAGCAACGTGTTTTTTTCAAAGTTTTTGGCAAAAAATAGTAAAAACAATATTTTTTTAAATCCCTGATATGCGCTATGGATATAGTTGTAAATAATATGTGGTTAAAATTTCATAACGATCGGTTTAGTACTTTCAAAGATTTTAGCGACAAGCCGTCGAAAAACGCGTTTAAAGTTTGTTTGGGTTACATAAATACATAACATTTTTTAAAATGTATTTCAAAATTCTATTCGTTAAGTGTAACAACTTTTATATCAATATCTATAATATAAACCTTTAAAAAAAATCATGAAAATAGTCCATTTTTCCAAAGTGAGAAGGCCCCTTAAGGGACGGTTCTGCCTTGTTAGGCCAAAAAATGTTCGTTTTTTTTACCAAATTTTCATGCGCAAGGTATCAAATATAGACTGTTGATATTTGGTATGTTGACTAAGCGGTCTTTATTGAACATCAAAATACTTTTTAAAGTATGACAAAACATGGTGGTGGGAGTGGGAGGAGCCACGTATGTCGGTGCGCGGGCGATGACATTCTTCACTTGCGGAAGTCCCAAGTCCCGGACAGGTGATATGAAGCAAAAAAATCAAACATTTACTTTGTACAATATTGTGTACAAGTTGACCTGGAATCAAGAAGAGAAATTGAAAAATAAAAAAATAGTGAGCGATTGGAAGTTTGTTTTTTCCCAAAAATTCTCGCAGTTTTCTGCTCACAATTTTTTTATTTTTCAATTTTTCTTCTTGATTCTAGGTCAACTTATACACAATATTGTACAAAGTAAAAATATGTTTGATTTTTTTGCTTCACATCACCTGTCCGGGACTTAGGACTTCCGCAGGCGAAGAATGTCATCGCCCGCGTACCGACATACGTGGCTCCTCCCACTCCCACCACCATATTTTGTCAAACTTTAAAAAATATTTTGATGTTCAATAAAGACCGCTTAGTCAACATGCCAAATATCAACATTCTATATTTAATACTTTTCGCATTAAAAATTGGTGAAAAATGGAACATTTTTTGGCCCAACAAAGCAGCACCTTCCCTTAAGAATTAACATTTTGTTTATTCTGTAAGAACGTATGTGTTCTTTATTTCTTGTTTAATAAACCACAAAAACCCGATATGTCCTGTCTGATGGTTTTCGAGCGAAAACATTTCCGAGTGGCTGCATTTCTCTATCTTCACACTAGACGGCGGCCTCAAACCCATATTATTTATATGTGCAGTGGTTGTTATACGCAATATAATTTCAAATCAATATATGCGATTTAATATAATTTTTATCAATATACTTAAACACACCCTACTGGTTATAATTTTTGTTATTGGAATAACAATATTCAACGTACTTTGGGTTTGTCCGAGTTCGATTGTTCTTCGGCGGCATCGGATTTTTCGGTTTCGGGCTTTTGATCACCCGCGGCTCGTTCCCGCGGGACGTACTCGCGATCGAGGCGTTTTTTAGTTTGGCCACGTCTTCGACCTCTGCGTCCATTGTGCGATATGGAACCAGGTGGTCTGCCCCGTCTATGTGCAGGTACGATTTCTTCCTTAGTCGAGTCGAGGTCGCTATCGTCTCCGCTCAAACCTTTTCCGTCAGTCTCGTCCGCGCTCCTCTGCACGGGCTTCTTCGTTCGGCAGCTATTTTCCGCAGTAACCTCAACGGCATCGGTAGCCGCATCGACTGCATTCCCATTTTCCATCACCGTATGTTCTGCCGTTGAATCATCCGCGTTCGCCGCGTTTTGTGACCTTTTCGGTCTCCCCTTTTTTCGCGGGGACGAACCTTGCGGCATTTCGACTGGGTTATCTTCCCTGGATGGTGCTTCGGGGATTGTCCGACTTTGCTCGGTTGCTTCCGCGTCAACGTCAGCTACGGAAGAATTGGCGGAAACAATTGTTGCTGTACGAGACGACGAATGGCCCGTTGATGGACTTGCGTTACTAGTTACTTCCGAAAGGCACGAAGCTATCGTCACTTCATTCTCATCAGGCCACGACAGCCTCTCTGCCTCTTGTGAATCTCGAGATATTACGTCTGGGTTTGTTGAATCGAAAACGTTCTTATCTTGAGGCAAAGGTGCGTTCGAGGGTGACTGCGAAACGACGGATTCTTCTTCGCCCAGGAAATTCGATTTTTTCAGTTCTTTATCGACAGCCTCACTTTCATCTGATATTAGTACAGGTGCCTCCGATAAAACACTGCTTACTTCCTCTTCCGTAGATTTAGGGATATCGCGCTTCGAAGTGTCTTTTTCGTTCGAAGAATTCGGCTGATCTAACTTCGCTTCCGCAACTTCATTTGGCAATTGTGTGAGTGCTTTCGATGCACTATCTTTCTCTTTATCCGAAGCTTTCGGAATACCGAGCATCGAGATTTTCTTCTCATTGGAAGAATTTGGCATATCCAGTTTTGCTTCCATGTCACTGTCGTTTGATACTCGTAGAAGTGCTTTTGAGACAGAGTGTTTCTTGTTGTCCGGAGATTTTGGGGTGTTCTTGGAAGTTTCTTCGTTATTTGGGGAATTCGGTATATTCAGCTTAGCGTCCACAGCCTTATTTTCATGTGGCAACTGTGTCTTGGAGCCACTGCTGTCTTTTTCATGTGGCGATGATTTCGGTATAGCGTGTTTAGAGTCTAGTTTGTTGTGATCCAAAGACCTCGAGATATCCAGTTCTGAGACAATCGTTTCATTTATATCAGAAGATGCAGGTGCATTGCACTCGGACACGATTACGTTCTCATCCGGAGACATCAGTGTAGCAGCCAACGAGGCTTCAATGTCTTCTTTACTCGTCCACGAACATGGCCGTTTGCCACGGACGTGTGGTGTGCAAGGTTTTAGCTCAAGAGTGGTAGTTTCGCTTCGATCTGCAGATGCACTCTTCGAGTTAACTCCGTCATTTTCTATAGAACCGCCGGGTCCATCGCCAACTCTTGCAATGCCGTCACTTCCGGCCGGAGAACTTTGTACATCAGGCAGTGACTTTGATTTGTTATTCTTGCTAGATCTCGCTGTACCGATCTTCGGGAGCTGTGATTTTTTGCCACGTCTCGGACTTGGGGTGTACAGTTTTGCAGGACCAACATTGACTTTATCAATATCTCTTGGTGTATCAACCATTGTGGTAGCATTCGAGCCACTGCTCTCTTTTTCATATGGCGATGATTTCGGTATAGCGTGTTTAGAGTCTAGTTTGTTGTGATCCAAAGACCTCGAGATATCCACTTCTGAGACGATCGTTTTATTTATATCAGAAGATGCAGGTGCATTGCACTCGGACACGCTTACGTTCTCATCCGAAGACATCAGTGTAGCAGCCAACGAGGCTTCAATGTCTTCTTTACTCGTCCACGAACATGGCCGTTTGCCACGGACGTGAGGTGTGCATGCTTTTAGCTCCAGCGTGGTAGTTTTACTTTGATCTGCAGATCCCGATGCACTCTTCGAGCTAACTCCGTCATTTTCTTTAGAACCGCCAGGTCCATCGCCAACTCTTGGAATGCCGTCACTTCCGGCCGGAGAACTTGGTACATCAGGCAGTAACGTTGATTTGTTATTCTTGCTAGATCTCGCTGTACCGATCTTCGGGAGCTGTGATTTTTTGCCACGTCTCGGACTTGGCGTGTACAGTTTTGCAGGACCAACATTGACTTTATCAATATCTCTGGGTGTATCGACTTTTGTGGTAGCACTGTTTGTATCCGCAGATGTTGGTGAACAGAGGTTTTCTATAGCTTCTTTTTCACCCAATGTCGAGAGTGCTTCGAGACTCGAAACGACAATTTTATTTTTATCCCGGGGCCTTGGTGTTTCGAGCCTCGAAACTGTAGCTTCACTTTCATCGCGAGATTTTGAGGTATCGAGCTTAGAGATGCTAGTTTTATCATTCACAGACTCCGAGGTCTCGAACTTCGGATTTACAGCTTTGGTATTATGTCCAGAACATGATGCCAGCTCCAAGGCGCTAACTTTGCTCGAGTGCAGAGGCGACGATGTAGCTGTGTTCAAAGTGATCACCTCGTGTTCATCCGGAGAATATAACTCGACGGAGGGTAAAAGTTTCATTTTCGATGGAGGGCTTGGTTGGGGGTCCGACCCTGAGGGATCTTCTTCCGGCTTGACAGTACTGCTTTGGGCATTGCCTTCTCGAGGTGTAGTCTCGGGTTTATTGCTGGATGTCGTCGGTTTCACGCTCACTGAAGGTTTTCCCGGGCTCTTGAGGATGCGAATCTCTGATGATCGAGATCCTTCCAATAAAGACTTCTGGATGTGATCTCGTGCCGAGGATTGTTTCAATAGATCTGTCTCGGCCATACGAATTTCCTTTGTTTCACGCTTAAATTCAAGCTTCGATTTTAAGCAACTTGGTTGTTCCACGTTGTCCGAAGGCGAATCAATCGAAGTTTGAGCTCCAGAATTCTCATGGCTTTCCGATGACGAAGGTTGGGCGCAATGTATCTTCGTGCGTGATATGGGTTTCCCTGTTTTTAATTTTTGCGGTTCAGTCTCTGCTTTCTCTTTATCGCTTCGCTGTAGGTAATTTTCTCTCTCTTTCGGCTTTTCGCAGTTATCCGTAATTTCAGATACCACCGAGGCTTGTACCGTCGTTTCTTTTTGCTTCGGCACTTCCAGCTGGCCAACTTTCGTCTCCGACTTGTCCGTCTGCTCAGTACTTGCCGGTGTCACTTTTTTCTTCACCTCCCGATTGGAATACGTTTTAAGGATGCTGGGTCTTACCGGTTGAGTTTTGCCGAGATCATACATAAGGCCGGTGTCCAGCGACGATGAATTCGTATTCGTCTCCAACTTTTCATAACTCGGGGATCCAATTTCTGTCGGCGTCTCCTCTTGTCCCAGCTTCGTTGCCTTGGGCTTCCGCCTCGTGTAAGTTCTCACAGTGTCGCTTCTTTTCATCGGCTTGGTAACGTCGAACGTGTCGGGAGAGCAACTGTTGCGAACGGACGAGATTTCTCGCGTGTCCGAAGTCGGGCGTCTCTTCGCAGTCTTGGCCGACTCGCCGGATTTCACAGATTCCTTTCGTTCGATCCCCACCGCACTAGTTTTTCCTCCCAAAGTGGTCATCCCTTCACACGAATCTCCCGGTTCGTCGACGCTGCGACGCGACTGAGTCGTCTGTCCCGTTTTTTTTACACTCGGATAGGATTTACGCGATTGTCGTTTGGGAGCTGAGGATGGGAGGCGGGGGCTATCACTCTTCAAAGTTTCGTCGATGGCGTCGTCCGTCGATACGTAATCGTTGAATTTCTTTGGTTTCGCTGTCCGTCTGGAAGCTCTAACGGCGATCGCATCCTTCGCGTCTTTAGCGTCCTCGTCGCTCGCTTCCGTCCTGCGATCGGCCGCAACTTTCGGAGCGTAGACTTTCCGCCGCGCCTTTGTCGCTTTGGAGCTACAGGATTCTTCGGATGCGGACAGCTCGCCCTCCCTCGCGCTCAGTCTTTGCTTCAGTTCCGACGAATCTCCCGTGGAAGATTCCTTCTCTTCTCTCTTTTCGGCCGTTTCCTTGGTTACGGTACTTCTTTTTTTCTTCGTCGCTTTGCCGGACCTTTCCTTCGCCGTTTGCGGGGCTACCGCTCCGTACCCTGCAGAGACTTGCGGCCCGCTGGTGGTAGTCGCACTGGCTCCTACATTTTGCACGCTAGGGACTTTTTTAATTCCGACTCGACCGGCGATACCGAGGGATCGCAATACCTCGGGCGTGAATATGAAAATCTTGGAAGCTCCTTTGGGTACTTGCGACAATATCGGAGCGAGCGCAGACGACTTGGCTTCCGATCCTCCATCATTTTTATCGTTTTCGCACATGGCGGTGAAAATGTTTCATCTAAAATCGTACAGAATTGATACAGTGTCGATTCTCTGTACTTAATATTATTAACGGATTAGGAAAATGTCGAGTAACGGTCGTTACAGATCGTAACTTTTTGTCGCAACGTTTACCCTCGTTCGAGTAGTCGTTATTCTTTTTTGGCTTCCCGAGTAAAAATGAATATATACAAACATATATAATTGTATATTAATTGATCATATACAATTGTATACAAAAATTGGCCCGATAGAATTTCATATATTTGTATATAAACGTATACAATTGTATATACTAATATACTATCGTACGTAACTGTATATTAGTATATACAATTTTATACGTTTATATACAAATATATAAAATTCTATCGGGGCAATTTTTGTATACAATTTTATATGATCAATTAATATACAATTATATATGTTTATATATATTCATTTTTACTCAGGTTTATATTTTATAATTCAACGTTTCAATGTAAAATACGTTGATATGTTTTGTCATGTAGAAAAAAAGCTATTGCGACACATATTCTGCCAGTCCAAGAAAGCGATGACATTTTGTTAGTAAAATATCAAGAAAGAACTATTATTGATCAACTGATCAGAATTGGAAATGATCTCTGTAAGAAACCAAGTAATTGTAATCAAATTTGGTAAATATATTGCATTAATACATAATTTGTTAACTTCTAATAAACAATCTTTTGATTTACCTGCTTCCATACGCGAATAAAACCAAAGAAAACTTTTTCTATATGTAATCATATATGAAGCCATATAAAGATATATACAATTATATGTATTTCGAAAGAAAATGAAAGTACTCATATACAGTCATATACAATTTTATATACCGTAAATAAAATTTTCACGTATATATATAATTATACACAACACTATATCGAACTATATATAACTCTATATGATATTATATCTAATTATATAAACTCCCTATGAAAATAGTATCTCCATATATCATTATATACAGAACTATGTATAATTTTATCAAATAAAATTTAATGGAAGTACATTTATATCGGATTATATATACGAATGTATCGAGTTATATACAATTATTTATAAACCTATATATAGATATATATGATTGTATATCATTTTTATATAATTGTATCTAAGTATGTACAATCATTATTACTCAGGTTCCCGCTACTGGACTATGCGGCGGGGAGTGAAAAAATTATGCGAAAAACGTGAAATCACAATTGATACGTAGAAAAATGGAATTATAATTATTAACGGATTAGGAAAATGTCGAGCAACTATCGTAACTCTTCTTCGCAACGTTTACCCTCGTTCGAGTAGTCGTTATTCTTTTTTGGCTTCTCGCTACTGGACTATGCGTTGCGGAGAAAAAAAAATTATGTGAAAAACGTGAAATCACATTGGATACGTAGAAAAATGGAATTACTTGTCGGTTGAATCTTATCATTAGTTTTGAGTGATTCGTATTAAGGGGGGTCAAAAAAATTGTTAAAAACATTCGACCACCGATAAATCGTATTTTCACGCGGAATAAAATAAATGTTGTGGGTGAGATTCGAACCAGGTCCTTACGATAGCCAGCCCGACACGAAAACCACTGCACCAAAACGTACGTCGAATTGTCAGCTGGGCGAAAGTGAGAAACACGCCGACGAGGCATTCGAGTCGAAAAACAAGCAATTGCGAATGAAAATTGAATTGCTTTGACGACGGCAGTCGTTTGAGTTGAGGACGGGTTTTTTACCTGCGGCCCTCGGAGATGTCCAGGTTATGTCAGTATCACGTGTTCCGCGTACGATAATCGGCGTCTGCGTTTGTTTGAACTTTGCAACGATGAGCCGTTGATCGAAAATCATATCACGGGAATGAAAAAACGGCGTTTCATTGGCGAAAAATAATTTGTCAATGAAAATGTCACGAGGGAGTCTCGAACCTACGAACCACGGGATACTTCAGCGAGCTTCATAATGGCTCGTTGTGCGGTCGGCCATTTTTACCCACGTCTCGTGCGATACACACACGCGCGCGCGAATGGTGCTTCCATCGACTTTCATCCAACCTTGCTTGTTTGTAATCGAACGATGCGAAATAATGTGCAATTCGTATAAAGTTTCTATTGCTCGGACGAATTATCTCGCAATCTATTTTAAGGGGAGGATAGGGGTTTCAGTGTGAAAAAAAACACTTTTGCGATTTTTTTTTCATCTATGTAGATAGAGTAAATTTATTGAAACCTTTTGTGCATTGTTAAGTGTCATTTCAAGAACATTCCGTGAAATTTGTACGCGAAAATATCGACGAACAAGCCGGTGACGAAGCTTTTCCAAGAACGCCTTTGGGAAAACACGATTTGCGGTGTTCACTGTATCTCAGCTGGAAATTATCTGGAATCAAGTACCATTAAAATTCAGTCAAAGTATCATCAAATCCTCCCCCCAACCCTGATGGAAATCCGCTTATTGGAATTCGACAAATAATGTTGAAATCTGTTAAAAAATGTCAGAAACTGTGAAAATGAATAGATTCTAACATAATTTGATGGAATCGTACATATTTTAATAGATTCTGTCGGAAATAATCTATGAAAATCGGACAGAACCTCACATATTATGTTAACTTTACGGAATGTCATAAAATCACAGAATTCGATACTTTCTGTCATCTTTTTGTCAGAAAATGTCATCTTTTAACAAAAAATGATAAAATTAATTTTCCATTTTTTGACACATTGTTGGATCGAAAAAAATGACAGAAAATGTCGAAAAATGATAGAAAACGATAATTTTCATCATAATTTGTTGTCACATTTTTGTTGAAATCTGACAGATTTCAGCTGTCATTAAATTACAGAATTTGATACTTTCTGTCATCTTTATGTCGGAAAATGTCATCTTTTAACAAAAAATGATAAATCAGTTTTCCATTTTTTGACATATTGTTGCATCGAAAAAAATGACAGAAAATGTCAAAAAATGATAGAAAACGATAATTTTTATCATAATTTGTTTGGGTTTTGGCTTTGACATATTGGGGTTTGGGTTTGACATATTCGGTCATAATATTTTATAAATGTTGAAGAATTCCATTATATTCCATAAAAAAATGACATTTAATGACGAAAATCTCACAAAAAATAAGAAAGAATGATATAATTCGACAGATTCGGTCATAATATTTCATGAATGTTGAAGAATTCCATTTTATTCCATCAAAAAATGACATTGAATGACGAAAATCTCACATAAAATGGAAAACTCTTACGACATTATATGACATATTATGTAAGATTCTGACAGAAATTACTGAATTATAACATTACTTTTCTGATAAAATATGACAAATTCTGTAAAGCATGTTCCAATTTCCGGTCAGAAATCATGAACTTCTCACAGAAAATGTCAAATCTCGAAATAATATGACAGATTCTGTCGTATAAATGACATATTCTGACATTATTTCTCATTGAAAGTTGACGGAATATTATCAAATCTGACATTTTTTGTTAAAATCTGACAAATTCCAATAAGCGGATTTCCATCAGGGAACGGTCTTTGATAATTTTTTTTTCCATTTCTAGATTTTTGGTGGTCATGTAAAGTGCAAAGTGCTATTTTTCACGAAAAATTCCGCCATTTTGGGGGTGGAAAACCCCCTCAATGTAAAAAAATCTCAAACTAACCGTTGGGAGGAAGTATTTCATATGTAGAAAGTGTGTACAAAGTTTGAAATAAATCGGTCATGTAGTTTTCAAATGGCAGTGAACACGGACTTTGAAAAAGTGGTTTGGAGAAAAACGCGGCACCGGCTTGTTTGTGGATATTTTCGCGTGCAAATTTCACGGAATGTTCTTGAAATGACACTTAACAATGTGCAAAAGGTTTCAATAAATTTACTCTATCCACATAGATGAAAAAAATTCGCAAAAAAGTGTTTTTTTCACGCTGAAACCCCCACCCTCCGCTTAAATATGAAGTATGTACGGCAGGATTTTTCTACGGTCCTATTTTAGAGCGCAGCTATTCAGAACTTCGCATGTCTACTGAAAATAATGATAATTGAAGTTTCCGAGGATATTGACGAGAACAATGTTTTTCTCGATAAGTCAGAGACTGCTGTGAATGATTTTTCATCAGAATGTACGTCTCTGCGATTTATCACTATTCAATCGAATTCTATGGTTGTTGTAAATTGGATAATTCTTTTAAAAAGATGGGGTACTGAAGGAATAAGCTTTTAGAGACGAAACACGTGGTCAAGTGCGTGTCGGACCGCGCACTGTTTTGTTTTCGCTTGTTACAAACACCGCTATTACCATATGTGAAACTTTTGTTCTCTCAACGTCGCGAACGGAACAGATCCTCGTCACGTGAAAAAAACGTTTTTCCGATTTCATTCCGAAACTTATTATTTTGAGGTATTCTTTTGCGAATTCAAATATTTTGCAATTAACTGATTTTCGCTCATGATCAAGTAAAATTTCCAGTCATGTTATCGAACTTTTAACGAAACATTACGATTCTACAAATCGTCTCATTTATACGGCACTTTATGGAGATTACACGCTTGGGTATTTGCTTTATTCAAGGGGGGATTGTCTTTTTTTTCGCAAAATTTACCGCTTTTTGGGAATTTTTTTGTGAAGAAAGTATACAACGGAAAACTTGTGAAACTTGGCATATAGTTTTATTGATCTGTTTACTACATACAAAAAAATTTTTAAACAATTTCATCAAAAAATCCGCCTCCCACCCCCCTCGACGCGCGATGGTCCTTTTTTGATGGTGTGCACGATTTCTCAAAACCTATTCAACCGATTGCCTTCTAATTTGGACAGAATGCTCAGCTGACATCCTTTTATCGTTTGATGAAGCAAAAAAGCAATACGTTTAATAGTTTTTTATTTATAACAAAAAATCGATCAATTTTTTTCGAAAAATCGATACTTCAAGTTCAAAACGTCACCAAATCGTCAATTTTTTTTCCCCTTCATCGAACGATAGCTATATGTGTCTAAAGTAAAATGCTTTTTGGGTTTTTGTTGCAGGATGAACGTGAAGGCTGTAATCGTGCACACCATCAAAAAAGGACCATCGCGCGTCGAGGGGGGTGGGAGGCGGATTTTTTGATGAAATTGTTTAAAAAATTTTTTGTATGTAGTAAACAGATCAATAAAACTATATGCCAAGTTTCACAAGTTTTCCGTTGTATACTTTCTTCACAAAAAAATTCCCAAAAAGCGGTAAATTTTGCGAAAAAAAAGACAATCCCCCCTTAAGGGGTTACCCCCACTTGCGATTTTGAAAAAATCGATTTTTTTTATTGCATTTTTTTGAAGTATAAGTATCTGAGAATATGTCCTGAAAATTTCAAGTCGATCCGAACAAAATTGACTGAGATATGAGCGTTGAAAGAGAAGAATCCGCGTTGAAAGAGCGTTGAAAGAGAAACTTTAAACGCGTTTTTCTCAAAATGGCATTTCTGAAGTCGGTGACCAAGATTACTCGAACACAAATGAACCGATCTTCTTGAAATTTTGCAAGCTTATTTAATACATAAAAATGTAGTCTTTAATCGTTCGATTTTTTTTCGTTAAAATCGAACCATTAACTTTGACAGTCCGCCATTTTGTGAAAAATGAATATTTTTTAAAATCCTTCGATTAAAGACTAGTTTATACTTATATTTGACTAAATGCATCCGCATTTTTTTTTCAGATGATCCACTTCGCCGCAATGTTGGTCACCGCAAACCGTGTATATAAAAACATCATTTCATTGACGGCCATTTGCCGCTAAACAATGTAATATTTTTCAATAAAAAAAGTACTGAAAGTTCTTCAAGATGTGTTCTTTAAGATGGTATATTGATCGATTAAAAAAGTTTTGTAGTTTTCTTTAAAAAAATTCATGAAACAGGCCTCTTTTTGCGCTACAAGTGGGGGTAACGCCGTAAAGCAAATAGAGAACCGTTTCTTTGTTATAATCAGCATTTTTTATGTAGATGCCAATAAATAAATAAATATAATCACTTGTCAACAATAATAATAGGGATGTTGCCTATTTTTGGGAAAGTGTTAAAAATTGTTCACATATATTGCACAAAATGTTTTATTTCATGTATTTACATGCAATAAATTCTTCAAAAATCGCGTTTTAATTCATCCGCGTAAAAGTACGCGCCAAAACTCCCAGATCTGTTATTTCACGGCGCGTGAAATAAACAGAAGCAATAACAAACATTTCAGGATTAATACGTTCAAGGATGAATTCTAAATTCTATTCATCATCGTATGACTGTCTTGAAGATCTGCAATTAAATCAAACAAAACAAGTTGTAACACGAAACATAACCTCGAAAATTTGTTCAAATTATTACAGAGTTTGTCATATTATTAATGCTGTATACATGACTTGTTGCATAAATTACAATTCTTTAGGGTATACTTGCATGCAAGTCTTCACGTTACTGAATTCTGCAGAGCAGAAGTCGTTTTTCGTGAAGAAATTGGCCACCATTGTGCAGTCAATCCTAGGCAAATACGAACTATTTGCCTTCGCGCATCCTTAATCCGTCACGCTGCCAACTCGGCCACGACCCTCATTGCGGATAAAGAAACATTTATGATACACCCTTATCCGTAATGTTTACTGTTGAAAAAAATGTCGAAACGATCGCGGCAAAGGCTCAAGATTTCTTTTCGAACCTTCCACGGTCGTTTCGGCGTTTTATTTTTCAACGCGGTTCGTCGTTAATTTTCTTTAACCCGCATTTTCGGCATAAACGGGCAACCGAGAGAAAACAATGATCTCGATACATGTTTTTCACTTTGAAATTCATTTAATGCATATTCCAATCCTCAGTACGGCCACACATATACGTCGAGGTCGATCGGACGGAAAACCTCGCTCCGTTCGCCTGTCGAGCGAGCGCGATTTGCGAGGGGCAGAGACTTTTCCCCCACCAGCTACCCATTCGTGTTCACGCTGACTGCGATACCGACTTGAGCGGTGATCACGGACTCGCGCGGCTACAAGGGAATCTGCAACCTCGACAGAGGCGATGATCACGAAATCATACTCCCGAAATCGCCGCCGCGATTTAGCGCCATTTACGAGGCACGCCGAAAAGGGGAGCGTTGTGCATCTCCCTACTAATCTCTGTAACTAGTAACGCAAGTCCATCAACGGGCCATTCGTCCTTTCGTACAGCAACAATTGTTTCCACCAATCCTGACGTAGCTGACTTTGATACGGAATCAACAGAGCAAATTCGAACAATCCTCGAAGCACCATCCGGGGAAGATAACCCACTCGAAATACCGCAAGGTTCATTCCCGCGGAAAAGGGGAAGACGAAAAAGGTCACAAAACGTGATGAACGCGGATGATTCAACGGCAGAACATACAGCGATGAAAAATGGGAATGCAATAGATGCGGCTAGCGATGCTGTTGAGGTTACTCCGGAAAATAGCTGCCGAATGATGAAGCCTGTGCAGAGGAGTGCGTACGAAACTGACGGAAAAGGTTTGAGCGGAGATGATAGCAATCTCGACTGGACTAAGGAAGAAATCGTACCTGTGCATAGACGGAAAAGGCCACCTGGTTCCATATCGTACAATGGACGCAGAGGTCGAAATCGTGGCCAAACTCAAAAACGCCTCGATCGCGAGTACGTCCCGAGAGAACGAGCCGCAGGTGATCAAAAGCCCGAAACCGAGAAATTCGATGCAGCTGAAGAACAATCGAACGCAGACAAACCGAAAGTACGTTGAATATTGTTATTCCAATAACAAAAATTCTAACCAATAGGTATGTTTAAGTATATTTATAAAAATTATATGAAATCGAATATATTGATTTAAAATTATATTGCGTATAACAACCACTGCACACATAAATAACATGGGTTTGAGGCCATCGTCTAGTGTGAAGATAGAGAAATGCAGCCACTCTGAAATGTTTTTGCTCGAAAACCATCAGACAGGGCATTTCGAGTTTTTGTTGTTTTTTTAAACAAGGAATGAAGAACACATACGTTTTTACAGATTAAACAAAATGTTAATTATTAAGAGAAGGTTCTGCTTTGTTGGGCCGAAAATTGTTCGATTTTTCACCAATTTTTCATGCGAAAAGTATTAAATATAGAATGTTGATATTTGGTATGTTGACCAAGCGGTCTTTAACGAACGTGAAAATATTTTTTAAAGTTTGACAAAGCACGGTGGTGGGAGTGGGACGGGTCACGTATGTCGGTACGCGGGCGATGACATTCTTCGCCTGCGGAAGTCCTATGTCCCGGACAAGTGATCTGAAGCAAAAAAATCGAACATATTTTTACTTTGTACAATATTGTGTATAAGTTGACCTAGAATCAAGAAGAAAAATTGAAAAATCAAAAAATAGTGAGCAAAAACCTGCGCAAATTTTTGGGCAAAAAAACAAACTTCCTTCACATCGCTCGCTAATATTTTATTTTTCAATTTTTCTTCTTGATTCTAGATCAACTTATACACAATATTGTACAAAGTGAAAATATTTGATTTCTTTGCTTCAGATCACCTGTCCGGAACTTAGGACTTCGGCAAGCAAAGAATGTTATCCAAGAAATGCCTCCTGCCACTCCCACCACCATGTTTTGTCAAACTTTAAAAAATATTTTGATGTTCAATAAAGACCGCTTACTCAACATACCAAATATCAACATTCTACATTTGATACTTTTCGCATAAAAAATTGGTGAAACATCGAACATTTTTTGGCCCAACAAGGCAGAACCTTGCCTTAAGGGGCAAGGGGCAACTTTAGAAAAAAAGGCTATTTTCATGAATTTTTTTTTAAAGGTTTACATTATAGATATTGATACAAAAGTTGTTACACTTAACCAATACACTTTCGAAATACATTTAAAAAAAATGTTATGTATTTATGTAACCCAAACAAACTTTGAACGCGTTTTTCCCGGAATAACGTTTTTCGACGGCTTGTCGCTAAAATCTTGGAAAGTACTAAACCGATCGTTATGAAATTTTAACCACATATTATTTACAACTATAGCCATAGCGCATATGAAGGATTTTTTTTAATTTTAATTTTTACTATTTGTTTTCCCAAAAATGGTGAAAAAACATTTTTTTTTTGTTTTTGCGAAAAATGTCCATCATTTTGTTATTTTTGCATGTATAAAAAATCGTATGATATGCGCTATAGCCATTAAAATACTGAATCTAAAACTGTTTGATTTTTTTGTTTCGGTTGATCCATCCCCGAGATTTCATCAACAGCGCAGACCTACAATTTTTTTAGGACATTTTTTTAACTACCATTTACGTCTATAAATAGTGACTTGAATAAATAAATAATTTTATAAAAATGAATTTCGAAAGTGTATTTATTAGCGTATCAACTTTGATATCAATATCTATAATGTAAACCTATCGAAAACATTCATGAAAATAGCCTTTTTTGCGTCTAAAATGAGAACATCCGTTAACAAAGTTACACGTATATGATTATGGCTAGAAAAAATGGATGTCACCGTTTTTTGGGCATGATATCAGCTTCCAGTGGCCTGAAATGAAAAACTAGAAACATTTTATGGTAATTCTTTAGATAAGTGCCTTCTCCAAAAAATGAGTTTGTTTGGGTTGAAACCAAACTTAGACTTTTCCGAAAAAATTACCAATTTTATAATCTAAGCATTGAAAAATTGAAAGAAGGGTTACAGTGTAACCGAACATAACGATTTTTCATGCAATAATAATGAATTATGATGCATGCTAAAAATAGTCAATATATTTTTATCGAGTTGATGCTAGTATATGTAATAGACGCCAGTATACACTACATGTGGTTTAAATTTAGAGTAAATCGGTCGGTCAGTTTTCGAAATATTTTGCCTCAATAATTTAAAAATATAGTTTTGAAAAAAAAAACGCATTTATGTTTGAAGAACGACACATGCCCAAATATGATGGAAGCTTCAAACTTGCACTCAGTCTGCGATTTCTGGGACATACACCACACGTTCTTCTTGCTCAAAGAGCTCATCAATATTTGAGGATTGCAATTTTCGGGCACTTCTCGCCTCTTTTGTTGCGTTTGGCTTGCTCCGATTACTGCGACCCCTATAAAAACCTCGCTGTCGATTGTCGAATTTTTTAATGGTTCAATAACGGAAATATCCGCGAAGAATAGGGTATTTTACTCTATGTAAGAAAAATACTAAGAATGTATGAATAAGGTAGTTTTCGCAATAAGCAATCGAATAATGATGGTTTTCATTTATAAAAACACCAAAACAATGGCATAATTCATTTTTTTAAATACTTTTTCTTGGGAAATTGTCTATTGAAGTACGTAGGATTTTTTTTTATATTGCATAGTTCATTTGTTATTAACGATTTTTTAGGCAAATTTTTGGAAAGTGAAAAATTTGCCTAAAAAATCGTCAGATAATTGTTAATAACAAATGAACTATGTAATATAAAAAAAATCCTACGTACTTCCATAGACAATGTATTTTTCAAGATATATTCAACATTTCAAGTGAATCAGTTGAAAATTGTCCGAGTTATGTTTACGGCCAACTTGGGCCCGGTTCCACAACTCTCGGTTAACCGAGGCAACCGAAGTTTAAGGGCGACTGGACCAATCAGAACCACGTTGAGCTGGCTAAACTCTGGTTAACTCGGTTAACCGAGAGTTGTGGAACCGGGCCTTAAAAAAATGCAGTTTTGAGATAAACGCTGCACAGCCGCCATTCTGAAATAAATCGCTTCAAAAAAATTATTGCATACAATCAATGTATGATGAGCAACCTTTTTTGTAATCTCGATTTATTTTGTAGTTTTTCTGAAAAAAAAATCCCAAAAAGCCTATTTTTTCGGCCTCTACAGTGGCCTAACTCCTTAAATAAAGCATGAGTTAACAAGTGAAAAATAAAACATCGATTAAATATATTGATAAACACAATATCACTCCTTATTGACTTCAAGTAGAAAGAGGAATAATTTTTTCAAAATCAAAATCAATAAATATACTTATCAAAGATGGAAGTATTATGAAATGTATTAATTGATCTTTTATACTAATCAAATAAGTAAACCGAATTAATACATAAACTCCCACAGTAACCAAAGTAGATGAATGAAGCTATAGCTTTAGGGGATCAAGGAGAATATAAAAACTAAGCTCTTTTAGTAAAAGAAATAATAATTATTATTATTATAATAAACTTTTCTGAATTATTAAAAAATATTCAACCTTCCTTGAAGTGTTGGACCATTGGATAAAGCATTGTTGCATAATTCCAGGCAGGAATTTCCGTAGTCTCAGAAGTCGAATGCGGCAAGTGCAAGAAGATAATGTCCGAGAAGTCCTGGTCTTATCATAATCTGATGACTCACAACGATATGGGCTGGCTGAGTGGTCAACCGGAACCGGTATGGTCCATTTCGCGGAAAGAATTTCATTGCGTGAATTGCAAATTGACGACGATTTTAAACCTCGCGGCATTGTTGATTCTTGCAAATCTTTGTCATTCGAGCAGGACTTTAAGAACAACAAGAAGCTATTGCGAAGTGTTCTCCAGGCTGTGATCAGAAGGGAAAGACAGAAGGTGTGCTTCGTCTGCGAGGTGTGTGGCGCTGAGAAGCGCAGCACCAATGGCTTTATCTCCCATCTCGAAGTATGCGGCAAAACGGATGACGTAAGTACATATCAAACAAACGTCCTCGTCGATAAATTGCCAATGCAATTTCAGCGAAAGTAAAAACGATCCAAGACGTAAGTTGATGAACAAAAATGACAAATGCGACAGCAGTGTATTGGGAAAAGTAGTAATGTATTAGCAGTCGAGTGCGGCAGAGGGCGACACTACGAGACGTCTCCCAAGAACTGGAAATAGCGCAGCGACGAGTTTAGGGCACGGTCGTATATGAGGCATTCCACGTCACTTCAGCCAGTAAAAAAAAATTTCTGACGTTTTTTCTCGTTGATTACCATTTTTAAATATTTTTCCATCCAAATGGCTGTATCTTTGGCAGGATTTGACGTATTTTGTTTCGGATGATCCATCTCCGAGATTTCATCGACAGCGCAGACCTACAATTTTTTTAGGACATTTTTTTAACTACCGTTTACGTCTATAAATAGTGACTTGAATAAATAAATAATTTTATAAAAATGAATTTCGAAAGTGTATTTATTAGTGTATCAACTTTGATATCAATATCTATAATATAAACCTATCGAAAACATTCATGAAAATAGTCTTTTTTGCGTCTAAAATGAGAACATCCGTTAACAAAGTTACACGTATATGATTATGGCTAGAAAAAATGGATGTCGCCGTTTTTCGGGCATGATATCAGCTTCCAGTGGCCTGAAATGAAAAACTAGAAACGTTTTATGGTAATTCTTTAGATAAGTGCCTTCTCCGAAAAATGAGTTTGTTTGGGTTGAAACCAAACTTAGACTTTTCCGAAAAAATTACCAATTTTATAATCTAAGCATGTCGCTATTACGCTTGCTAGGATGAAAAAGAAAGAAAAATTGAAAGAATGGTGACGGTGTAACCGAACATAAAGATTTTTCATGCAATAATTATGAGTTATGATGCATGTTAAAAATAGTCAATATATTTTTATCGAGTTGATGCTAGTATACGTAATAGACACCAGTATACACTACATGTGGTTTAAATTTAGAGTAAATCGGTCGGTTAGTTTTCGAAATATTTTGCCTCAATAATTGAAAAATATAGTTTTGAAAAAAAACGCATTTATGTTTGAAGAACGACACATGCCCAAATATGATGGAGGCTTCAAACTTGCACTCAGTCTGCGATTTCAGGGACATACACCACACGTTCTTCTTGCTCAAAGAGCTCATTAATATTTGAGGATTGCAATTTTCGGGCACTTCTTGCCTCTTTAGTTGCGTTTGGCTTGCTCCGATTACTGCGACCCCTATAAAAACCTCGCTATCGATTGTCGAATTTTTTAATGGTTCAATAACGGAAATATCCGCGAAGAATAGGGTATTTTACTCTATGTAAGAAAAATACTAAGAATGTATGAATAAGGTAGTTTTCGCAATAAGCAATCGAATAATGTTGGTTTTCATTTATACAAACACAAAAACAATGGCATAATTTTTTTTTTTTTTAATACTTTTTGGTGGGAAATTGTCTATGGAAGTACGTAGGATTTTTTTATATTGCATAGTTCATTAGTTATTAACGATTTATTAGGCAAATTTTTGGAAAGTGAAAAATTTGCCTAAAAAATCGTCAGATAATTGTTAATAACAAATGAACTATGTAATATAAAAAAAATCCTACGTACTTCCATAGACAATGTAGTTTTCAAGATATATTCAACATTTCAAGTGAGTCGGTTGAAAATTGTCTGAGTTATGTTTACGGTCAACTTGGGCCCGGTTCCACAACTCTCGGTTAACCGAGGCAACCGAAGTTTAAGGGCGACTGGACCAATCAGAACCACGCTGGGCTGGCTAAACTCCGGTTAACTCGGTTAACCGAGAGTTGTGGAACCGGGCCTTAAAAAAATGCAGTTTTGAGATAAACGCTACACAGCCGCCATTCTGAAATTAATCGCTTCAAAAAAATTATTGCATACAATCAATGTATGATGAGCAACCTTTTTTGTAATCTCGACTTATTTTGTAGTTTATCTGAAAAAAATGTCAAAAAGCCTATTTTTTCGGCCTCTACAGTGGCCTAACCCCTTAAATAAAGCATGAGTTAACAAGTGAAAAATAAAACATCGATTAAATATATTGATAAACACAATATCACTCCTTATTGACTTCAAGTAGAAAGAGGAATAATTTTTTCAAAATCAAACTCAATTCTAGCAACTAAGCCAGCTATAAATATACTTATCAAAGATGTAAATATTATGAAATGTATTAATTGATCATTTATACTAATCAAATAAGTAAACCGAATTAATACATAAACTCCCACAGTAACCAAAGTAGATGAAGGAAGCTAGAGCTTTAGGCGATCAAGAAGAATATAAAAACTAAGCTCTTTTAGTAAAAGCAATAATAATAATAATTATTATAATAAACTTTTCTGAATTATTTAAAAATATTCAACCTTCCTTGAAGTGTTGGACCATTGGATAAAGCATTGTTGCATAATTCCAGGCAGGAATTTCCGTATTCTCAGAGGTCGAATGCGGCAAGTGCAAGAAGATAATGTCCGAGACGTCCTGGTCTTCTCATAACCTGATGACTCACAACGATATGGGCTGGCTGAGTGGTCAACCGGAACCGGTATGGTCCATTTCGCGGAAAGAATTTCATTGCGTGAATTTCAAATTGACGACGATTTCAAACCTCGTGGCATTGTTGATTCTTGCAAATCTTCGTCATTCGAGCAGGACTTTAAGAACAACGAGAAGCTATTGCGAAGTGTTCTCCAGGCTGTGGTCAGAAAGAAGAGACAGAAGGTGTGCTTCGTCTGCGAGGTGTGTGGCGCTGAGAAGCGCAGCGCCAATGGCTTTATCTCCCATCTCAAAGTATGCGGCAAAACGGATGACGTAAGTACATATCAAACAAATGTCCTCGTCGATAAATTGCCAATGCAATTTCAGCGAAAGTAAAAACGATCCAAGACGTAAGTTGATGAACAAAAATGACAAATGCGACAGCAGTGTATTGGGAAAAGTTGTAATGTATTAGCAGTCGGGTGCGGCAGAGGGCGACACTACGAGACGTCTCCCAGGAACTAGAAATAGCGCAGCGACGAGTTTAGGGCACGGTCGTATATGAGGCATTCCACGTCACTTCAGCCGGTAAAAAAAAAAATCTGATATTTTTTCTCGTTGATTACCATTTTTTACTATTTTTCTATTCAAATTGCTATATCTTAGGCAGGATTTGACGTATTTACATTTGTAAAAAACGAAAATGTACGTCTTTTTCTAGCCTTCCAGACAAAAATCAATTTAGATTTTATTGAGCAAGTCGAACGTCCGTTTTAGGGCAAAATATGCAAAAATATTTTTTTTCTCGAGGAAAGACACTCGTCATTTTATTTTTAAGAATTTCCCCGAAATGTGAATACGAAAAACGGATTTTTGATATTTTTTATATTATGGGATTCCTAAACACTGTGAAGTAACAGCCATTTTTATTTAAAATTTTTTTTTATTAATATTCGATTAGAGAGTGTGGGGCATTCGCTGTATGTTTACCAGGTTTGTGAAATACATATGACATAAATGTCATATGTATTGGAGCCTTGGAGTGCTCCACACTCTTTAATCGAATATTAATTAAAAAAAAAATTTGAATCAAAATAGCTGTTACTTCACGGTGTTTAGGAATCATTACCTAATGGCTCATCGCTCATATTTTCAGTTTATGCTTTTAATTTTTGTGTTCGACTAATTATTTAGGATGTATTAATTGTTTATCACGGCCACGTGAAGGGAAAGACAATTCGCATGCGCGCATACATCGCGCTCTGTCGCACATGCCTCCGAGACAGCAGCGCTCCACGCTTTTGCGGCCAGTTCCGCAAAGAGAGGCGTCAGATAGAGGCACGCTTTGAGGTATACGGAATATACGGGAGTGCCCAGACCTGTATATACGGCCGTGCATACAAGTTTGGAAACTTCTAGGGTGGGGAGTGACTCGGATAACGAGGCAAACAGGCAGTTCTCGCTTCTGCCACCCGAAGCGCTGGTAGGTAGAAGTTAGCCAATCAAACGCAGGTCCGAACAGCTTTGCAAAGGCGCAGATTTTTCGAATTAAGGCAGCATTCTACTTTGAAACTTTGAAAAAAAAAAATTTTTCAACATTTTTCGAAAGTAAATATGTTCAAGAATGTTGGGTTAAAATTTTATAAAGTTCCAAGCAGTCTAACTATCCTTTTTCGCCTTTCGAACGCACCTACCTGAGCGCGCTATTGTGACCCGCCCGGCGCGCGGCCCGGATCAGCCGTCTACCTGGCTTTGTTCGCTAAGACAGATGCTCCCCTATCGTAAACCGTTATACCTATATATGCTTATTAACCAAAGTACATACCTTTGCTTCTCTATATTACCCTTCCTTTATAATTTTCCCTTCGCTTTATAATTCCGGCTTTATAATTCCCTCCGCTTTATAACTTCGCTTTATAAAGCTAAAAACTACAGTCTCGCAATTCAAAGGAATTCACATTCAGTAGAAAGCATGCGAAACGAGATCTGGGCCGGCTATTACCACAAAATATCAACAGACTCCAAACCACAGCATACATACTGTTCAGACAGCTGGTGCAAGTATAAGAAAGCCGAAGCAAACAACGCTTTAAAAAATTATAAACATCCTCCTGCTCTTCTTGCTAGTGACGTACAAGAGGTGCTGAAGCCGATCTACGAAGATCTAACAAAAACGGAATTACTGGAGAGATGTTTGGGTGGAAACACTCAAAATAACAACGAATGTTTCAACTCTACAGTTTGGGCTATGGCACCGAAACATGTCTTTAATGGCAAAAAAATCGTCAAAATTGCGTGCCTCACTGCTGCCTGCGTTTTTAATGGAGGATTCAGCCCAGTTTAAAAAATAATGGAAGTCATGGGCATTACAATCGGCCCAACCGTCATGCAGTTCGCCACTATGCGCGACCAACATCGCATCGTTCGAGCGAACCGCCGCTCGACTGAGGCTTCTAAGGAGGGCAGAATTTAAAAAAAACGGCTAAATTGGATGAAAACACCCACCTGGAACACGTCGAAGCCATATTATATGGCCCAGGCATCGCTGATTGAGGGTAAGATAATTTTTTCTACGATTTATCACTCACCAAAACTTTAAACGCGTTTTTCTCGAAACGACATTTTCAAGTACCGTGCAATAACTCAAAAAGTACTGAACCGATCCTTATGAAATTTGGAACACATATTCTATATGTGTGTACCAACCGACCTAAGTACAATCAACTTACAGTTTTGATTAGAACTATTTTTTTATTGCAAAAAAAGACCCAAAAAAAACGCATTTTTTTTCGTATTTTAGCCGCCATTTTGTTAATTTTGCACGTATATAAAATATTCTAGTTAGGTCGGTTCCTGAAGACATACTGAACATGAAACTATTTGATTTTTTTATTTCAGACCATCCGTCGGGAAGATTTCACGACCACGGCAACGGTACCTGCTTTTCGAGGCGTTGGCTTTAAACATATTTTACGTGTACAAAAAATGAATAAAATACATTAAAATTTTTTTTATGTACTTAAAGAGTGTATTTATTGAACAGTTTCAACCCCATATCGATATCTTTAATAGTATTCTCAGAAAAAATTCACGAAAATAGCGTTTTTTTCATGGTTTCAAAGTAGAATCCTGCCTTAAACATAGTCCGTTCGGTTTAGCTAGTTTCTACAATTTCAATAGATCAGTAATAGAAAGTCCTCAGAAGGCGTAAGAAGTGTAGAAAAGCGTAGCCAAAACGAACAGACCCAATATTTGTAAGAGCGATATAAATGGAAAATGATTATTTTTTCACTCCTGAACCTCCGGGCAGAATGAGAATTATTAATTCAGTAGACTGTATTTCTCGTATGTTCGAACTGCTCTAATATTTTTATTTGGTCTTTCGCCATTTGAGTAAATGGGGCATGAACAAATTTGTGCGGTCAAATTTTTGTCCCTTATAATTTATGTTTATTCTTAGTATATCGCATTGCTTGTTTGTTTCTACAACTTTTATTTTTGCTTTTGCTTTTTAACCAATGATAATAAGAACCTGAAAATAAATATAATGGAAGAGGAATAAAAAAAAACGAACACATTGTGTACGTTTGCAAGGCACCGTTTTTATTGATTTGTCAGTTTGGCGAGTTTGTTGTTTAAAAAACATTGTTTTTGCCGTTTTTGGTTTTGTTGATAGGCGAACTGGCGCATTCGCAATCGAATATAATAAAATATAGCGAAGGATAAGGCCGGGTCCACACTATGCGGTTCTACCGGAGCGTTTCAGGTTGTTTAGATTTCCAGAAACGTTGTGAACATGTGTACTGTCAGGAGGTTATTTTTCCATTGCTGTATATCTATATTTACAAGACTACTTCGACTTGACAGCGCTTCCAGTGGACAAATGAGGAACTACGTTTTTGCCTCACTAACGATGACACTTTCCACTATGCAAAAACGCCGGAGCTTCCAGACCTGTGTGTCAGAACGTGGTTTAGGGTGACAGTGAGAGGGATATGGTGTCGTAAAAGCGCGCAAAGGCAGACGATCGAATATTGGAAGTACCGTCAGACATGTCTAAGACTATCTCAAACATGTTTTCATCCTTTGGGCGGGAGCCTGAATTAGAACGTCCAAAAAAGCGTTTTTTCGGGAATTTTTTTAGAAGGAAAAAAACAGGTAAGCCCCGTAAACATTGAGGTATCTTTTCATGTATATTTGAAATGTATAAAAAAAAATTCATCATGAAACAATAAATGCCTTCAGATTTATCAGATTTATTCAGATTTATTCAGATTTATCAGCCTATTCCATGTGCGTCTTGCCAATGCAGTCCCCAATCGGCGGGAAAGATGCAGCTCGTAATTTTTGACTGAAACGAATAAAAACAAATAATATTTCCAATTGTCATATATTTTTCTTCTCGGTGAATTAAGAAAAAGCTGAAAAAATCGTGTAATTGTAACTTTTCGTAGGTTAAAAAAAAACACTTCAACGTGCTATACATTTTTTTTCAAAATACTTTCTCAACGACTTTTTTAATTCACTTAGATGAGATTTTCATACTGAAGAAAATAAACTTTGGTTTGATTCAATAGGTCGTTTAGTTTTTTTACTATCACACCCGCCAATTAGGAAAAATCGTGAAAATTAAAACTGAAGGAAACGCGCTTTAAAGTTTTTCAATAGGAGGAAATAACAATATCAAAAATCAATCGCTTCTCTGCTTTTAGTCTTATATCTTCGGAAATATTTACAATTGGCCTCTGTAGGTTTGTGTATATATTCTTGGATAGTTTATCTATCGATTTAAGCAACAAGAAAAAACGATTTTTCGGACCTTCTAATTCAGGTTCCGGCGTTTAGGAGAAGAAATATTTACAGCCTGAAGAAAGCAACGAGACGCGCGGCCACCGAGTTATTATTTCCGATATGCGCTTATTAAGGATGGATGGGGGATGTCTTTTTTTCGCAAAATTTACCGCTTTTTGGGAATTTTTTTGTGAAGAAAGTATACAACGGAAAACTTGTGAAACTTGGCATATAGTTTTATTGATCTGTTTACTACATACAAAAAAAAATTTTAAACAATTTCATCAAAAAATCCGCCTCCCACCCCCCTCGACGCGCGATGGTCCTTTTTTGATGGTGTGCACGATTACAGCCTTCACGTTCATCCTGCAACAAAAACCCAAAAAGCATTTTACTTTAGACACATATAGCTATCGTTCGATGAAGGGAAAAAAAAATTGACGATTTGGTGACGTTTTGAACTTGAAGTATCGATTTTTCGAAAAAAATTGATCGATTTTTTGTTATAAATAAAAAACTATTAAACGTATTGCTTTTTTGCTTCATCAAACGATAAAAGGATGTCAGCTGAGCATTCTGTCCAAATTTGAAGGCAATCGGTTGAATAGTTTTTGAGAAATCGTGCACACCATCAAAAAAGGACCATCGCGCGTCGAGGGGGGTGGGAGGCGGATTTTTTGATGAAATTGTTTAAAAAATTTTTGTATGTAGTAAACAGATCAATAAAACTATATGCCAAGTTTCACAAGTTTTCCGTTGTATACTTTCTTCACAAAAAAATTCCCAAAAAGCGGTAAATTTTGCGAAAAAAAAAGACAATCCCCCCTTAATCCCATCGCCAGGCTTCAATCCATAAGATTTTGATATTTTGTTTACGAGCTTCACTAAATATATTAATAATCGTCTCTGTTAAATTTCAGGGTCCTTTATCGACCTAATTACAGAGAAAAGAAATATTAAAATTGCGTATTTTTGTGAAGGAATTCCGAGACGACATACAAAAACCCAATTTCCGGTCGCTACAAAAATGTACATAATAGTGGGAATTCGTCAGATTCTTAAAAATAATTCGATTTACATACTTAACACTTGTAGTAATCTAGTGCTCTCAGAAAAAATTACGCTTATTGACCTAATTTTTATGTAATATCAAGTTTAATTTGAACTTCCGGTATTGGATTTATTACCACTTGCTACGATAAAGAGACGTGACAGCAAGGCAACAGCTGACTAGTCCTAACCTCATCTCACACATTCGAATTTCCACACATATTTCATTTTTAATCGACATATTTCGCCGACACAAATTTTCCACACTTTTTACCAGTCGTGGCCCGAATACAATGCTTTAGTTTTCCCGCACCTGACATTGTTTTGACAGATCGACGTTGAGAAGCACGGAGGTTAAACTCGCCTGGTTGAGTAAAAAGAGACGGAGATAGAACCAATATTGCCAAATATCAAACTTATAAATACCGCGCGACTCGTTGGAATAACTATTTTTTCATGTTTCTAATTGAATGTGAGCATTCATTAAACAGTCTATAGATGGAAAATTTTAGTTATTCCATATTATTGTACAAGTCTCAAGTATGATCAGTGGTATGACTAGTGTGAAGCGATAGGACTACCTTAAATATACTATTAAAGTATGCCTACAGTTTGATAAATGTCGAATAATTATTTTGTAGTTTAAAAAATCCGTCAAAATTGCTTAATTCTTTTTCTTCAAATTCCCTTCGTCTTCACACGCTTTATTTACTTTCGCAGGAGCGTGCAGCCCTTTTGATCACTTGTCCAATTTGCGGCCACAAACTGATGTCCTCGTCCATGCCCATGCACGAAAGATTCCACTGCCAATTAGAGAAGTCTAAGAAGGTCGTGACTGCCGATTCGGGCAGAGGAAAGCGCAAGGCAGCCGAGAAGTAAGAATATCCATTTTTGCGAAGATGAAAAGGGTCCTGGCAAATATTTGACCCCGAAGTCAAATACAGCAAGTGATCTATCAAAGGGATATAACGATACAAATATTACTATCATCTTTGATCATTTGACTGTCGTCGTTTTTCGGCTCGGAATATCGATATTCCGCAAGTTCCTTTACCAACCAACAAGCTACTCTGTCATACTTGAACATTTACATCCGCCATAGTGGCAGTAAAAACGATTACTTTTCCTCGAAACAACGAACATTCATCCAAGCTCGATAAACCAACGAAAATGAAAGAAAAAAGACATTCTTGCCATGCAAGAAGCCGCCGACGTAAGAAATTAAATGTTGGACCTCGCCTATGTGTTTGCAGAGCCGCCACGAAGATTACCGAATTTACCGATCTCATCAAAGAGGACCAACATACCGACGAAGAAATGGTTCGTTATTTGATTTAGAAAAGAAAGAATTCGATGGATCAATTCGATGGAAAATATTGTTTGGAAAAAATGCATCCAGTATTAATAGGGTATTGACTGTACTAAAATTATGGTTCATTTTCTTGTCATCATAAAAGGGTATAGCGTTTAAAAAGCATTTTCTATCATTTTATAGAAAACACATGCATTATTTTCGTTCATTTCAATTTTTAAATTAGATAAATTTAAACGTTTGGTCACGTGAACGAAAACGCTCCGGGGTTGGTTGGATCTTTAGTGACGTCACATGCCAGTGAACAGATTGTCATGACGAGTCCTGTGACGAGTAATGAGCGATTTTCTAGTTTATTTCCGTGCATTTCCTTGCTTTTTCTGTTCATTCATGGTTATTTTCAGCGATAGTTACCATATTATCAAATTTTAAATAAGAATGGAGAGGAAGGTTTGCTGTGCGACAACTCAGCGGCGATATAGGTTATACCTTGTTTACTGGCGTGTGACGTCACAGGCGTCACGTGACGACATGTCTGACAACGAGAGCGTTTTTGCGGTATGGTTGAATATTTTAAATCGGCAATAAATTTAAATTTTATGGCCGATTCATATCGCGAATACTGACATTCGCGAAGATAGCAAAATATTGTAAGCATAATATGAAATAATTAACCATTTCAGGCCTTATATACACTTGTAGTGGGCGACGGGACGTAATTTTATTGATTTTTCTCGACGGGACAATAAAATACTATAGATAAATTTTCTATAAATATTATAGAAATATAATTATTGAAAAACCGCGCACACCATTGATTAGTACATATTTTCATGTACTTGTACAGTTTTTTTTATTCAAAAATATTTCAAAATGGCGTAACTCCATCTGTCTTCTAGGAGCGCCTTCTTTTGAGCATCAGCTGCGGTGGACATGATAACTCAAGAACGGTTCGTCCGAAATCAGAATTTGAAAAAGATTTCATTAGTATACTGCATTGGCTTGGGCCTGGACGAAGGATTTGTAAAAAAATTTATTAAAAAATAACGACGATAATTTTAACAAAAAAATCATTTTTTGAAGTGCTAAATTTTCGGTTTTTTTGTTACAACCTTTTTTTTCAACAAAATTCCACATCCTTCGTCCAAGCCCTACTGATTATCATAATAAATAAGTGGTATAAACTTGGTATGGATCGGATTAATAGTTTTTTTAGTAATCGTGTCCACCGCAAAGGTGTTTCTAAAAAAAAGACGATTCTGAGATAATCGCGTTTAAGATTCAAGTATGTTTCTTTTACATTTGAAGTTAATTTATTCATACTCACATGGAGTCGTCGATTCCAGGGGCATACAGTAATCTGCATCCTCTGCAGCCTCTAAACCATTGATTTGATACTGCCTACGAGCCATTCTTCCTTCTCTTGCGGCTGCTTGCGCTTGCTGCTCAGCAAGCGTAACACGCTTCGCGCTGTTGAAATAACTATAATTGCGAATCTAATGCTCCGATCTTTATGAAATTTGGTGAGAATATTCTTTGGATATTGTACTTGAAGAATATGCAATCAAAAGTTATTCCATTTTTTCTACCATCACAAGTGTATATAAGGCCTTAAGGCCTTAGGCCACAGTAACGGGTATAAAATCATGTGCCAATTTAACAATTTTTTTTCGTATGAAAAAGTGATTAACTCATAAAGTTAATTACACATCTCTTTAGTATGAATATCAAGCTGTTAGATTTTTTTTTTCGATGTACAAAATGGCCGACTACTAATATTTTTTTGGTAAATATTCGGAAGTGTCACTCCGGCTAAAAAGAGGGTATACATTTTTGTTATCAATTCTTTATGATTATCAAACCTTATATTAAGTTATATTTTAATGGCGCATAATGTTTTTAATGCATTAACATTTTTTTTCTGTAAAATGTAAACATGCAAATGTGCGAATAGGTAACCAATATACTGGGCAACACAAAAATAAACATCGAGACTTAGGTAAGAAATTTTTCGAAAATATTCAGTTTACATTCAACAATGGAGTGTTTGGGTCTGTTTGGATTTGTTTGGGTTTGTTTGTTTGGGTGAAAAAAATCAGCTCGATTCTGACAGGAGTGGCACTTCCGAATATTTACTTTCTTTTTTAAGCGCTCTGCAGCGTGGCATTTAGCATCCACAATTTTTTACCTAGAACAAAAAACAAAAATTCTCGTCAATCTAGATCAGAATACCTAGAGAAGTACGTACGGAATTTAAAAAATATTGTTTTATTCAAAAGTTGTAGGTATATCAACTTAAGAAATGAATTTTTTAAGTGAAAAATTTCGTTATAACTGCTCATAAACTGCTCATAATATGAAAAGTTTTCGATTTATGAGAAATTCCGTATGGGGCCATTCATAAAACACGTGACGCAAATTTTATCAATATTCGACCCCCCTCCCCCCTCTGTGACATTTCGTGACGGGTGCCCGTGCCCCCCCTGCCGCTCCTGAAAACTACGTGACATGGAGCCCGCCCCCCCTTCTGCTCTCGTTTTTTTTTCAACAAAAAGAAGCAAGTACAATACTAAAACCATTTTAATAAGCTATTTCAGAACGAACAATTTATATTGTTTACTTTAGGTAAATATATATGTAATATATAAAAACGTAAAATTTATACGTGGGGTCGTCCATTAAGGCCTTAGGCCACTCTAGAGGCCGAAAAAATAGGCTTTTTTGGGATTTTTTTTAGAAAAAGGGTGTTTATGTATACTGTACATGCTACTGAAGAGATGATTTTATACCCAATCGACGCCTATTTTTGAGAGCTACAACTTTTTTATCTGAATAGAGTTAGAAACAAATTTCTCGAACAGTTATTCTCAAAATAGTGATTTTTGGTACGTTCCCCCACTTTTAGAAATCTAAAGTAAAGAGATACGAGTTTGGCGCTGTGAACAAAAATGTAGCGAAAGGTTCAGGCTACAAATCGTTTCGCGGCGGTGAATTCATACGGTCAATAGTTTTCCCAAAATTTCATTTTGAATTTTCAACCCCCGAGAGGCGTTGGAAAAAGCAAAATTCAACGGTGGTCCATAGAAACGAAAATATAAAGAAGATTATTTTCTACATTTCATACATTTCAACCATACTCGAAAACTCAATTGTTTTTAAGTTATACAATAAACGAATTTAAAAAATATTTCAACAATTTTTTTAGGGCTGAAGATATTATCGGAGAGGGATGATCAAATACTCGATCGACGCGTCTTTTCAAGGGCTAGAAGATTTCTATTTAAACAAAAATTGTACGAATTTTTTCCAAAGAGTTATTGAATTAAAACTGATCTTTCAAAATTTCAGCCCACTATTTCACCCCCAAAATGAGCTTCCCTGACTTTGACGCTGTGGACAAAAATAAAGCCCGGATTTTTCTGAACATTTTGTCTCACGGCGTCGACCTCGTTGGGGTTGTAGTTTGGCATTGATCAACTCTCTTCCCCCTTCATCCCCTAAAAAAAACTCTAGACCCCGATTTTGGGCACACTTGGATTTAGCACCCGCGGCACCTACAGAATCATCTGTTAAAAAACTGGCCATCTTCTATTTTTTTTCCGCTTACGGGGTTTTTCGGCGACAGCACGACTGTACTATTATTTCGTTTTTCATAATACGATACCGCACTCTCTGACACGTCTGTCTGACATTTCTTATTAAAAGAAACCCAAACAAACTTTGGGTGGGCAGTACAGAAAATGTTCAGCGTCTCAGTATCCCCCTTTTCCAGATTTAATATGCTTATAGCGTCTCGTGACTTTTGCTCGACCCCCCCTTCCGCCCCCCCTGTGACAAAGTGTGACGATTTGCCTACCCCCCCCCCCCCCCCCCCTCACTGCGTCTTGTGTTTTATGAATGGCCCCTATGTACTTCTCTGCGAAACGCAATTAGGAACAGAACTTTTAAATTTGAAGTAAATCGAGTGAAAATTGTTGAAGTTATTTGTCACGCCAATTGGAAAAAAGCTGTTTCGAGACGTTTCGAGTAGTCGGCCATTTTGTACATCGGAAAAAAAGTATATATATTTTCTAACAGCTTGATATTCATGCTAAATAGATGTGTAATGAATTTTATGAGTGAATCACTTTTTCATACGAAAAAAATGGTAAAATTCGCACATGATTTGATACCCGTTACTGTGGCCTAAGGCCTTAAGGGAAGGGTAGGGATTTCAGCGTGAAAAAAAAAACACATTTTTGCGAATTCCTTTCATCTATATGGATAGAGTAAATTTATTGAAACCTTTCGTACATTGTTAAGTGTCATTTCAAGAACATTCCGTGAAATTTGTACGCGAAAATATCCACAAACAAGCCGGTGACAAAGCTTTTCCAATAACGCCTTTGGAAAAACACGATTTGCGGTGTTCACTGTATCTCAGCTAGAAATTATCTGAAATCAAGTACCATTAAAATTTAGTCAAAGTATCATGGAATCCTCCTCCCCAACGGTCTTGGATAATTTTTTTTTATTTCTAAATTTTTGGTTGTCATGTAAAGAGAAAAGTGCTATTTTTCACGAAAAATTCCGCCATTTTGGGGGTGGAAAATCCCCTCAATGTAAAAAAATCTCAAACTAACCGTTGGGGGGAGGTATTTGATATGTAGAAAGTTTGTACCAAGTTTGAAATAAAACGGTCATGTAGTTTTCAAATGGCAATGAACACGGACTTTGAAAAAGTTGTTTTGAGAAAAACGCGGCACCGGCTTGTTTGTGGATATATTCGCATATAAATTTCACGGAATGTTCTCGAAATGACACTTAACAATGTACAAAAGGTTTCAATAAATTTACTCTATCCATATAGATGAAAAAAAAATCGCAAAAAAGTGTTTTTTTTTTTCACGCTGAAACCCCTACTCTCCCCTTGAAATGATCTCCGCAGTCGAATACCCTACTATAAAAAATGGATGAATATAGAGTATTTCGGTGAAGCTAATTCGATAAAAATCATTGCGTTTGATAATTTATAGAAAAGTCTGGTAAGGATACGTGATCCGAAGAACCCACCGAGTCGCTGGCGCGGTATTTGGAAAGTTGAACTGATAGAGACAGGGGAGGCGGCGTGTCGCCACCCGGGCTGCAACTTCCTCGGAGACACGATTGCGTCTATTATCGAGCATAGCTCCAACTGTAGTTGCGCACCACGTACGGTTCGTAGGCCCCGACGATATGCCCCTACCGCCCTGCACCTGCAATCATTTCGGACATCAATAATCGCTAACGTACCTCTGCATTTCGCAGAATTACATGTGCAAAATTTGCAACTTTTCACACCGACTCAAGAAGAAAGTGGCGAAACACGTTGAATCGGAGCACCCATCCGTGCGCTTTAAAACGCCAGACGGAGATTCCGATTTCGAGTGCAAGGACGAATCTTCGAGCTCCAGCGAGTACGATCCCGATGAATCGTGCGACGACACACTCCGATGATCCGTCGCGACTCAACAGAACTCGACAATCGTGAAAGACCGTTAGTACGAACACTTTGATCGCTCTCTGAAGCGCGTTGGTTAAGGGGGACCTCCCTTAAGTTGGTTAAGGGAGACCTCCTCCAGACGATAGGTTTTACAATATTTTTTTACAAAAAATTGAGAGCATTTATTGCAATTAATCAAATTACATAATAATATTTACGTTCAAATTAATTTAAAAAAAAATTTCTTGAGTGAAAGAAAACAAACCTGTATATTGTAATGAAAAATAATAAACTGCAGTTTCTTGTGAAAGGTGTTATAATTTCTTCCTCTCTTTTTTTGCTGCGTGAAAAATAAAATAATAATAAATAATTTTAAAAAATGGAAAGTAAACGTTTTTTTAAATGAATACATTTTTTTTTAATTAATAAAATAATAATAAATAATTAGACGGTTTTGCATCATCCATCGAATTTATTTATATTTTGTGAAGAAAAAAAAACGCCATCACGGGACTCGAGCCCTGGACCTCGGGCGTCAGAGCCGGGAACCTTGCCCACTGGGCCACGCCCGCTAGTTCGACAAAGGTGCACCCATATCGGTATAGTAGCTACGAGCTAAACTTTCGAACGTTTTTTCTCGAAAACTAAAGAGCGTTGTATAAAATCCCTTTACTCAGGTACTCAGGGTAGGTCCCTCTACAACATATCGGAGACTTATCAAAATCCGTGAATGACAGCCTATAGGTCCTCTTGTGAGCTCCGAATTTCAGAATTCAACATAGCGTATCCAATACGGCGGATAAAAATTCACGAAACGGTGCAAATATGATGAAAATGTATATTCTTGGATTTTTGGGGTCGCTGATTATGAATACCTAATCAAATTTCCAAAATTCAAGATAGCGGATCCAATAAGGCAGATGGAAATATGAAAAACGATTGAAAAATAAAAAAATGTCAATCCGGTGATTTGCTATATTCATCATTTCGTATTTATAGTTAGATTTACGAAATTAATGATAACAGAAATAATATTCGACTCGACTCCGTAAACGAGTGCTTATTCAGCGTAAAACTCGCCGCGCTCGTCCGTGAGCATCGCACTATGCCGCTTCACTTGCCACTAGCGCACTTTTGAGAGCTCCTTTCATCTCGACAGAAACTGCGGATTTTATCTAGAACCATTGCAAATTGTTAAGGTTTGTTTATGCGCATAAACAAAATCATCCATGATTAAAAATTATTGCACATCAATTCTTATTCTTGAATATATGACTGATGCTGAAACACCAAAAAAAAGTCGATATTGGCCAGAAAATGGTTATAAAACAGGTGGCACTCTCAAAGTGCCACCATGGCACAAAGGGTTAACTAAAATCAACGAAACAATTTTTTTTTCATTAAAATAAGTCATTCCGCTTTGCATGAACCTAAATTTAGCACATAAAATGAAAATTTGAAGACCAAAGGGAAAAAAAAACATTTTTTAAATAAACAAATCGTTAGAAACCATGTTTATTATAACAATTTATACGAAATTTTAGGTTTATGCAAAGGCCGACAAGTTAAACAATATTTGTAGACATTTAGACGAGAAAAAATTGAGCAACTTTGAGGGATCTTGTAAACTAAGAAATAATAATTCTACATTTATCAAACTGTAGGTATACTTTGATAGTATATTGAGGTATACAAAACAATTCTTTTTAATTCATTTATCATCAAAACGGCGGAGCTGTGGCAAGGTTGCCGCAGGACAGGCGAATCGGTGTGCAGTCCAGCTTCCCGTAGACGTTGATTTGCAAAAAAATTCAAACGTATTTTCTTGTAGAACGCGTATATTTTTTATTTAATAGTAATTAAAATGAAGAAAATGCAAATTTAAGAGAATGGCATGCATTTACAAAAAATCAGTTTTTCACGCAGTTTCTGTAAAATTTGAATGAAAAAAGTATTTTTTTTTCTTCTAATTTCCAAACGCTTGAAGTTTTTGGAATTTCATTTCGAAACTTTGGGAAAATATTCTACATATGAGGTATTCCACGTGAATCCGGTGGTTTTTGAATCTGATTCTATTGACTCTAAAAGACATCATGATTTTTTTCCCCCTTTTTCGCAACAACCCTTAGTAAAAAAAATTCTCCGAACGTCCCGATTTAAAAATCTCAAAAAATCCCAAAAATGCGTGATAATATGTAAAAAATTTCAAGCCATCACCCGCAGTGGAAGTATGATTTTTTCTGTGCTTTCTAAGTGATTAACGTTTAAAAAAATCCGAAAAATTCAAGAACCGCTTACTTCGGGCGGATACTTCAATATTTTGATACCCACAATGAATTTTTTGACCATTTTTGAATAACCAAATCACAATCATGGACCTTGAACAGTTAGCAGTCAATTTTTACGGATTTTTTTTTACATTAATCGCTCAGAAAGCACAGTAAAAATCTATACTTCCACTCCGGGTGATAGCCTGAAATTTTTTACATATAGTCACGCATTTCTGGGAATTTTTTCAGATTTTTAAATCGGTGCGATTTTTTTTCGGAGAATTTATTTATTTTTTTGACGAAGGGTTGTTTCGGAAAATTAAAAAAAAATCAGGGCATCTTTTAGAGTCAATGGAATCAGGATAAAAAATACATCGAATTGGCGGGGGTCAGGGGAAAAGTCCGCCGGATTCACGTGGAATACCTCATATATAGTTCTATAGTTTAAGGGCTTAATACACCTGGGACGGTTAAAAGTAAGGTTATGTTTAAGAATGTTTTTTTTGCTTATAAAACTGAATTTTATTGAACAACCGTCATATACATTTTAAAGTATGACATTTTATCTACTTTGTGTGAAAATTTAGTTACCAAATTTCGAACGGTAAAAAAGTTACAGTTGTTTTCCTGGGAAGTGTTTTTATTGACAGCGTTTGCGGTACCAGACGTGCCCTGCCATTTTTTTACCTGAAAGAAAAAAATATTTGTTTCTTAAAGTAGATATGTAGAACTAGTACTTATCGAGCCGGAAAGTAAAAATTTAATTTTTGCCGGTCATGGCAGTCATTGGAACAAAATGGGCGATCTTTCGCCTCAAAATTGTTCGGTACTTATGATGAAAAAAAGCTATGCCAGGTATCGAAAAAACAGCTCGATAAGTACTAGATTATTGTGTGAAGCATAACTGTGGGAAACTTGATCCCGGTCGGTCCAGTAGTTGCGGAGATATTTCTGGTACCGATTTTGAAAACACTGTTTCGAGTAACGCGTTTAAGGGGCTATACCAGTGTGAACGCTGAAAATTTGGGTAATTTTCGGGAATTTTTTGGAAGAAAAGTACTCAATTAAGCGTTTCGGAAAATTAAGAATTTATTTCGCTATATTTGACCTATATTGAGATCCAATGAAAATATTGAGATCCAAGCCACTTATGCGCTGCCTTCGGAGGCGCCAAAAAAAAGTTCCTCCACTGCTGACATGATTCCGGCCGATTAAGTAGCTGATACCGAAAAAGGAATTTTTTTCTTTAAACTGGAAGGTATTTCCTGTACAATGACGTAGGATTTTCGAAAAATATAAAAATCTAACAAAATGGCGTATATGAAAAAAAGTCTGTTTTCTTGCCTATAAAATGATCGTTTTTTTTAATGCCAAATCGTCAATTTTCCCAGGCAGCATAAATGTCCAATTAACATCGATAAGTTACCGTTGTCAGGTTACCTTTAAGACATGACCGTAAGATAACTATTCGACATCTTTCTAATGACATCCCGTATAATGCTGCCGTGAAGTTATCTTTTTTATGATACCTTTCGGCGATGAAAACGGATGTCTAAAAGGTATCCCAAAATATTATCCAATTGGTTACGTTTTTAAGTTATCAAAAAGTTATCTATTTACTGTTATCTATTGTATCTAGTTCGACGTTATCCAAAGCATATCATAAAGACGAATTACATAAGACGTCTTTTTCATGACATCTTTCAGATATCGGTAATATGCTGTCTTTTAAGATATTTGGTATTGGCGGAAAATAGTAAAAAGTCATCCAAATGTTGTCCTAAAGATCACATCCAACTGATCACTTTTATCACAGTGCGAATGGAGCGTATCATATTTCATTTCACTGGCAAAAAATTGTGTGTAACACCAAGTATTTGGAAAAATAAAGGTGCTGAAAGATATATACGTGAGTGCCTTTTATCCTACTATTCTTTTCGCCTCTGTGAGTACATATATGTGTTTAATGTACTATCTTTTTATTCTAAAAGCGTATGTCTGCTTTTGAGGTTATCCACGGGATCACTTGGAGCATGGCAACCACCAAAAGACGTGACTGTAACGGGAGAGGAGTCTAATAACGACTGTACCGTTTTTATAATATTAAATTACATTTCACTTATAATGAATTAATCGATGTTTCATTTATAATGACCTAGCCCACTTCGAAACCGACATAACAATATCGTATCAATTTCTTCATGATAAAAATTAACTTATTAACAGTCTAGATTATCGAGCCATATGAAATGTTCTAGACCATTAATAGGTTAATTTTTATAAAGAAATGGATAGGATAATGTTATACATATATATCGCCAATAAATAGATATCTTTTCGATAGTACTCTTCGATACCGTTTAGATGTCGTTTTGTTAACTTCATTCGGATGCCTATTGGACGACTTTTAGATGGCAGTGGTATCTTGGCATTTTTGTGCCTTTAAGAAGATATCTTTAAGATATATCGATTTGATGACTTTGCGCTAACGTACCGACAACCGAAAAGAGTTAACCTTTTGTCGACACATTGATAACCATTAAAAGTTGCCGTATAGTTAACTATCGGACACAAATAAGTTATCTGCCAAGCGGACATAAGTGATACGTTTTGTAATACAAAACGGCGTCTTTTTGGACAACCAAAAGGTTATCCGTATCCGTTTCGCGATATCTTTCGGATGCCAAATAGATAACATTTTGCTATCTGGGTTAGTACTCTATATTCGGCACAAAAAAATGGCGCGCAATTGAAAATGTCAGGTTATTTGGAGACACCCTTTACAATCTGTAATGATATTTTTAAATTTAGGAAATTTTCCGGGCGGAACAATGCAGTTATATTTCATTGTTTCTTTTTTAATTTTTTTTTTATTTGACATTACAAAATGTACATAAAAGAAGGCTTTGGGATACAATATCCCATCAGCAATCCCCTTCTGAGCTGGGATCCAGAACAGTCTAACTATTTTTCCCGCTTCAGCCAAAGTTCTGATTTGGTCTCTGATATGATTAATCAAATACGATTTTTCCTGGGAGTTGGGGAGCGATTTAATTGCCATAAGGACACTCTTTGAGTCTGAAACTATTGTGAAATATCTATCTTCTGGGGTAGCTATTATTCTTAGAGATTCGATAATTGCCATGGCCTCCGCTGTAAAAATTGAGGAGAAACCCGCCGACCGGAAGGTGTAGGTATTATTATTATTCGTATTTACGACCGAAAGACCGACGTACGCATCCCCTGGCAACTTAGAACCGTCTGTGAAAAAAACAGACAGAGCTTTGTATACTATCATTGAAGATACGATTGAATGTCCCGTTGCAGTCGGAAGCATTTTGGATGATAATGCCCACTTCAAAAGAGACATATGGACGAAATAGAATGGACTTGTAATGAGTACTATAGCCTAGCGGCTTACACGAAGTGGCAAGAAGGTGGGATTTCCCTGTAAACTCCCCGTAACAGTCAACTAGTGGAATATTCCCCTCTCTGTTAACGATTATCGGGTCGTCCTCTAGATCTAGTATTTCTTGCAACGTCGAGTGTAACTAATGTGTGGAATTAGACAGAGCCCGCGTTATATAGTTCCTGCCCAGATATTTGAAGCGTAGGTTTAGGGGCGGTGTTTTGGCCTCCGCCAAGATAATATTCGTCGGCGTTGAAACTGTATATAACATCGCCAAACGCAGAGCCTTGGTTTGGATTCTCTCAAGCTTTAGCGTTTGTTCTTTAGGCAATCTGTGGAACAGAAAACTGCCGTATTCGATTCTCGATCTCACTAAAGCGATATATAGTCTAATAAGCAGCAATGGATCCGCGCCCCACCAAGTGTGACGCAGACGGCCGAAGATTTTTAGAAGATTCTGACATCTCTCGACAACGTTCTCAATGCGTGGTCCCCATTTCAAATTCGTATGAAGTTGCATGCCTAAAAAGCGAGCAACTTTACTTTCTTTAATTGAGACATTCCCAAAGGCAATCTTCCGCGCTCCACTGGTTGGCATATGGTTAGCCGCAAATTTTTGCCTTTCGAAGATAATAAGAGCAGTTTTTTCGTGAGCCAGGGATAGGCCAATCTGAGATAGATGGTCATCCACCCTAGACAATGTCACCTTCAAACAGTTTAGTCCATCAGAAACCGGGGAGACGGGCGAAGCGATTGCTACGTCGTCAGCATATTGTAGAATTAGATAGTTGGAGCCGACCACGGATTCAAGGTCCATTACGTATATAGAATATAACAATGGGCTTAGAACACTTCCGTGCGGAAGCCCTCTATATACCCAACGCATCTCATCAATATCCCCAAATTTGAAGCTAAGGGATCTAGCTGACACTAGGTTAAAGACAAAAGCCAGTAAATTACTCGATATACCAATCCTTTTAAGTTTTTCAATAAGGATATCCCCAAGAATGTTATCATAAGCCGATTGAATATCTAAGAAGGCGGTAGGCAGAGCCCCGTCCTGTTTGAAGGCTTTAATTATTTCTGCATAATTCTTACCACCAACTAACTCTATAATTTATCATTTTCTCTACTACTTTGCATAGGCACGGGGCCAATGAGATTGGTCGATGTTTTACCCCATCTCCCTTGGGAATAAAAAAGATTTCGTATTTTCGCCACTTCTCAGGGAACTCGTGCGACTGCAAGATATCATTATAGAGGTCCAACAGGAGTAATTTTGCCTCCTTTGGTAGTGCACAAATAACCAGATAGTCAATCCCATCGATACCGGGGCTAGATTTAAGGTTAAGTTTTGAAATTGCGACTTCCAGTTCCAGCTCAGTATAAGGTAGGTCCAAGAAGCAGTCTCCATTCGTGTTCTCAAAAGAGGGACGTGCGATAGGGGTCCACGGAGGGCATAACTTCTCAATCATGTTTTCAATATTGTTCATTTTTACTGCACTATACTCATTTGCGTTATCTTTGAAATAAAATCGATTTTTAAAGCATTCAATTTTGGTCCGTAAATAGTTGGGATTTGTATATTTTGTGAGTTTTTCACAGAATTTCTGGAAGTTTTCTTTCTTGATTCGTCTCAGTCCATATTTAGCTTTCGCCTCTGCTTTTATAAATGCTATTCTATCTTCACGTTGCCCTGTGTATTTGAACTTTAAGAGCCTTCCTTAGCCGGACCAGCTTGTCACATTCCTTGTTCCACCAGGGACTGGGGGGACGATTCTCAACTACGCCGTTATGGTTGGGCTTAGCCCGATTTATGTTGGAAGGTTGTCCGGGTTTATGCGAGGCATTCAGCACAGAATCCTCCACGAGGGAGGCAAAGCATGAATATCGAGTTTGGGTATCTATTGATCGGTCCGATAAAGTTGGGTTTTCTTGAATTTCAGATTTTAAATGTTCTGAAAAGGAGTTCCAGTCAGTTTTGGAAGAGTGAAGTCTACGTTTACGTCGATGTGTTATACTGGGTAAAACCGAGCCCCTATATTGAATAAAAATAGGGAAGTGGTCGCTTCCCCAGGAATTCGTCGTCTACAAATGTTAGATCGATTGCAGATTGTGAGTCGTATGACGCCGAATGAAACGTCAACTGTCCTTCATTAAGGGGTTACCCCCACTTGCGATTTTGAAAAAATCGATTTTTTTTATTGCATTTTTTTTAAGTATAAGTATCTGAGAATATGTCCTGAAAATTTCAAGTCGATCCGAACAAAATTGACTGAGATATGAGCGTTGAAAGAGAAGAATCCGCGTTGAAAGAGAAACTTTAAACGCGTTTTTCTCAAAATGGCATTTCTGAAGTCGGTGACCAAGATTACTCGAACCCTAATGAACCGATCTTCTTGAAATTTTGCAGGCTTACTTAATACATAAAAATGTAGTCTTTAATCGTTCGATTTTTTTTTCGAAAAAAATGGCCGTTTTATAGCAAAAAAACGGCCGTTTTTTTTCGTTAAAATCGAACCATTAACTTTGACTGTGCGCCATTTTGTGAAAAATGAATATTTTTTAAAATCCTTCGATTAAAGACTACCCTAGCAGATTAGGTGCCTATCAATTTACTATAAGAATGCCCAAGGCACTTTGGTAGGCATATTAGTTCAAAAAGTGCCGGTAAATGCCGATGAATGACGAACGTTAAATTTTATGAGCGCACAGAGAATGCCTTTCGAGTGCCTGTTATAATGTCTATGGAAATACTGATGCGAATGCCGGTCAGAATGTCTATGGAAATACTGGTGCGAGTGGCTGTTGAGTCTCGGCGAGAATGTTTTGCACTTACATTCCTAACCAAAATACATTTCGGTAAGATTTTCAAGTACTTCGTGTGGAGAAACAAGTCTGGAAAAAACCAATCATATTCAAGATTATCATGATATCAATTTCTTTGATTTTTTTCAAACAATTTTATTTCGTGGCGAAGGCCTCAAGTTGTAACTGGAACTCAATTTTGGTTGGGATGGAATGAGCATACATCTTGGATACTACAACCAGTATATTACCATATGAAGTGCTCCTTTTTAGTTGGCTGGTTATTTATTCGTACTTTCGGCTTTGGGTACACCGCAGCTGTCAGAAGAAATTGTAATGCCCGTGAATATCGAAAAATGCCGGTGAATGCCTACAAAAATGTAATGCCGGTGAGTGCCTAACAAAGCCGGTGAATGACCAAAAAAATGCCGGTACTTCGGATACAAAATTCTGGTTTGGTCACTCTTCAGCACTTACCGTCACTATTTGAACCAGAATGCCTGCCAAAGTAACTATAAATGCCTACAATAGGCACGGCATTCAGCCAGTCACTTCAATAGGCATATCAAACGGCTTTCATTGGCATTTATCAAGGCACCCAATCTGCTAGGGTAGTTGATACTTATATTTGACTAAATCCATCCGCATTTTTTTTCAGATTATCCACTTCGCCGCAATGTTGGTCACCGCAAACCGTGTATATAAAAACATTATTTCATTGACGGCTATTTGCCACTAAACAATGTAATATTTTTCAATAAAAAAATTACTGAAAGTTCTTCAAGATGTGTTCTTTAAGATGGTATATTGATCGATTAAAAAAGTTTTGTAGTTTTCTTTAAAAAAATTCATGAAAAAGGCCTTTTTTGCGCTACAAGTGGGGGTAACGCCTTAAGAATGGAGATATGAGATGTATCCATACCATCAACGATTGCTTTACCAACAACACATTCCCGGAAATCACCCCAAAACGAGTGATGCGCATTGAAGTCACCGTCAATCAAGAATTTACCTCTACATTGCGCGAAGAATGTCGACCATTCCCGTGAATTTATGCCTATCGCCTTGGGTGGCCTATAGCACGAGGCGATCGTCAGCGTGCTATCCCTGAGATCGAGTTCAATTGCGCAAATCTCAATCTTACCCCCACAATCCGTAAGATTGCGGATTTTTCGGTACCTTAAAGAATTTCTAACTAATATCGCAACTCCTCCTCCTATTCGGGTTTGACGGGCAGCTTCCGTGATCTTGTTGCTCTTTCTCATTTCTAGAAATTCTCGAAAATTCAACACTGATCCACCTTTTAGATCGAGGGATCTAATGTATTCGCCATATTCGTTGCCTGAAAGCAGTATCCTCGAAGTCCCTGCGCCGTTAATCGTGTCCGCGCTGGACGCCAAGGCGCCCACCGGCGAGGTTAGGTTAATGATTGGCACACTGGTGTTTTGAAGTTGTCGTTCAAAGCTAGATTTATACAGTTCAAGGGTTATTACACCGCTCCAACGGTGGCAATGGACAGGAAATGCACCTTCTGGAATCGCGATTTAGTAGAAATAATCTTTCTATTTTCCGAGATTTTCGCTAACCCATCTTACACTCTTGCATTATTTCGCCCGCAGTGTGGCAGGTTGCGCCATCTCGTTGAAAGAATGTCTTCCAATTTTATGCCGTTAATCGGATATTGGTCCACACATAACCTCAATGTTTGTACCTTCAATTGAAAGAAAAATATTTCGTACTTTTCAAATAAATAATAAGTTTTATTAAGGGGTTATATACAGATAAAATTTTCGAAAAATCGGTTTTTTAATATTTTTTTTTCGTAATGTACATATTTTTAAGGCGAGAAATCCCTTCAGAACTTTCAAAAAATCGACTTTTTTTTACATATTTCGAAAGTACGATACCCAAAGAATATACTGACCAAAGGAAAACTCGAAATATTGAATATTTGCGGAGTTATCGCATATAGTCTAGAGCGCGGGGACAGCATGCGGTCAGGTAGCGAGTAAACTTTAAACCAATTTTGAAAATGAGCAGATTATTTTATCTCCTTTAAAAAAATTCCCGAAGAATGCCGATTTTTCACGCTTCTAAAGGGATTTCTTGCCTCAAGTACACACACCAAAAATTTCTTATCAAGCTGGCGAATATTCTCGAAGTTACACGCATTTGTAATGACGTGTCAGAGCGTTCAGAAGTGCTTTTAAAACTTTAAACGCGTTTTTCTCAAAACTGTGCTTTTCAAGTCGGTGAGCAAGATTTCTCGGAAACGGGTGAACCGATCAGTCTCAAATATTAACACAATCCTTTAAAGTATATTTTTTAGTAATTAGTCGAAGTTTTTTTCTCACCGATAAATATTTTCCATTTTATAAACAAGTTAATGCCTAAATTTTTGTCAAAAATGATTTTTTTGAGACGCCGCCATTTTGTCAAAAATTATTTTGCTCGTTCGTTCGATCAATTACAAGATAATCCATTATATTAACGAAATATTTATTTTTGGTTTTTTCATTTAAGATGATCCAGTCGAGAGATATCGTGCTCACCGCAAGGCGCCGTATTTTAGAGGTGCTCCCGGAGATCAGCTATAGCAGCTTTCAAAATAATTATTTTTACAAATAAAGTGTTAAAATACAGTCAAAAGTTACCATAATATGTGTACAAATTTTTACGTTAATAGATTTAAAGGTCTCCTCAAGAAAAATCGATCTTTTTGAGCCTCCTGACTGTATATAACCCCTTAATTGAAATGTCAGGTCATTTTGAGACACCCATTATAATTCTAATGCCACGGAATTTTTAAAACCGGCAAAACCATCTACTCATCGGAATTACGGATATTTCGATTTCCCTAAAACCTCCCAGTCTGTACAGCGTTTCGTAATTCCAATAGTCGCCTTACCCCGATGTGACAATAAACAAAGTAGACGAAATTGTTCGAACGTACGGTATTTTGTGTTTTATTTATTCCAAGTTCGTATAATATCTAAACCATTCGCCTGAGCAGCTCGTTGATTTTGTCCTCGCGATTACCGAAGTCACCACCCTCGACGTAGTGATTGGTCTTCTTGCGCCATCCACCGTTCGGGGTGTTGAGCTGCACGTAAAATTAGCAAATAAGTATGAAACACGCATATGCATCTCAATAACATAAACGATGCAGACTAATGACGATGTTTAAACCGTTTCCGGTCGCCACGCGACGCGCACGATCGTTTGGCATTTGGAAGAAGTTCGTATTGATATTTGACACAGTAGGAGGTGACGGATCGCTGTTAAGTTTCCATCGCCATGCCTGTGTCAATAATCATATGCATGCAATTTCGCCGTTTACCTTGAACGGCCACAGGAAGTTACTGGCGAACTTGAACTTGGGTCCGACGGTGAATAACTCGTGGATCAAATCCTCCGTGCAGATGATTCCGGAACGACCTGATGAGAAGCAAGTTTGCAATTACCCAGGGCGATCGAAGTTACCATGGAGACTAACAAAGGAGATGTTTCAACGAAGCTTGTCCAAATCGATCGGGCGATAAGTTAAGATGGCTTCTAAACTGACTCGTGGATCGATTCGATTCGCTTTTCGACAAGATGGAAGAGAGAAGCTCACGAGGATATTGACTCCCATGGACTTGTCGCAAAACAATCATAAAATTTCAGACGCAACGTGCATTAGCGCAGGTCGAAATAATGAACTATTAGTTCTGAAATAGTGAACACCGCAAATCGTGCTTTTCCAAAGGCGTTCTTGGAAAAGCTTTGTCACGGGCTTGTTTGTGGATATTTCCGCGTACAAATTTCACGGAATGTTCTTGAAATGACACTTGAGAATATACAAAAGGTTTCAATAAATTTACTCTATACATAAAGATGAAAAAAAATCGCAAAAGTGTTTTTTTTTCACGCTGAACCCCCTACCCTCCCCTTAAAATTTGACGAATCGGGTTTATCCCTACCCTACCCTAACGACGAAAACGAGAAAGAAAGCTGAGGAGTGGAAAAGGTGGCGATAAAGGGGGAAATTTTAAACATGTTGAGTGAAAAGATAAATATAGGGATATGCCAGTATTTAAAAGATGCAGAAAAGCGAAAAATATCAGCCCGAAGGCAAATAAAACACTGTAACTTATGTAAATAAAACAATACCCTATCCCATAAATGGAGAGAAACCTAAGAGAAAATACTCGTACGTAAATGTAAATGTACGTTACGTAAATGTAAATAAACCAAATCAGAACAATAAAGAAATTTGAAAAAAAAATTGATATTCCAGTATTTCAGAGAAATAGAGGAAGTATGTAAAAAAAAGCTCAAGGAGGAAGATGGAGTTAAAAGCGATGGAGATGAGGAGTAAAGTGAGAAAAAGAGAACAAAGATATGCGGGGTAGAACATGGAATTAAGAAGGTAGATGTAAGAAAAATGTGTATAAACAGATCGGAAACTTTTTGTAAAAAACTTGTAAAGCAAGTTGTGCGAATAAAACTCGATTATTATTATATCATTATTACATTTATGCCTTTTGAAAAGTAAAAAGGTCGTATTTCACAAGGCTTTATAAATTGGGTAATATAGACTTGTGGCGGAAAAAAAATTTGGTAATACTTTAGATAAGTGACTTTTCCGAAAAATGAGCCTAAATTTGTTTCTTTTGCTACTTTTGGAATATTGGGTTAAAAATGATGTTATTTTAAGTCGGGGGAAGCTGAAATTCACCCCCCCCCCACCCATAAAAAGTGATGGGGTTTTAAGGCAGGATATACATTTACAACGATCAAAAAATCGATTTATTTTCTTTTTTCTTTAAACGATAGAACTATGTAGGTAGAATATTTTCTAAAAGTTTCAAAGCGAAATTCGAAAAACTTTAAACGTTACAGTCCGTCAACGCTGTGCCCCACCGCTCGGATTCGGAGCGGACGTGAACTTCAAACGCATTTTTCTCAAAACTGCATTATCGAAATTGGCGTGCAGGATAACTCAAAAACTATTAAGCCGATTGAGTTGAAACTTGGTAGAAATATTGATAATATTGGTACCCCCTACTTGACGGGAATTGTTTTTGAAAAATTGAAAAAAAAAAAAACTACTTTTTTAATCGACATTTTACAGAAATGTTGCGTGAAACGTTGATTTTTTGTTGTTGTAAATACGTGCCATGTTCTTAAGGGGTTAGGCTACTCTAGAGGCCGGAAAATAGGCCTTTTGGGGATTTTTTTTCAGAAAAACTACAAAATAAATCAAGATTACAAAAAAGGGTGTTTATCAAACATATCAGTGGCTGTATACAATAATTTTTTTGAAGCGATTAATTTTCAAAATGGCGGCTGTGCAGCGGTTATCTCAAAACTGCATTTTTTAAGTTGGCCGGAAACATAACTCAGACAATTTTCAGCCGATTCACTTGAAATGTTGAATATATCTTGAAAAATACATTGCCTATGGAAGTACGTAGGGTTTTTTTATATGTGGCATAGTTTATTTGTTATTAACAATTATTTGACGATTTTTTAGGCAAATGTTTCGCCTTCCAAAAATTTGCCCAAAAAATCGTTAATATCAAATGAACTATGCAATATAAAAAAAAATCCTACGTACTTCCATAGACAATGTATTTTTCAAGATATATTCAACATTTCAAGTGAATCGGTTTAACATTGTCTGAGTTATGAAATGAATCGCTTCAAAAAAATTATTGTATACAGTCACTCTTATGTATGATAAACACCTTTTTTTGTAATCTCGATTTATTTTGTAGTTTTTCTGAAAAAAAAATCCCAACAAGCCTATTTTTTCGGCCTCTAGTGGCCTAAGGCCTTAAATTTGCATTTTTTTCATTTTAATTACCGTCAAATAGAAACTATACATGTTCTAAGTGAAAAAGTGTTTGAACTTTTTGGCAAATCAAAGTCTACGGGAAGCTGGACTGCACGCCGGTTCGCAACTCCCGCGGCAACCTTGTTGTAACACTCTGCCACAGCTCCGCCATTTTGATGAATTAATAAAAGAAAATTGTTTTGTATACTTAAATATACTATTGAAGTATGCCTTGAGTTTGATAATTGTAGAATAATTATTTCTTAGTTTAAAAAATCCCTCAATATTGGTTACTTTCTTCCCGTCTAAATGTATATCCCGCCTTGAAGTTCGCGGAAACACGTGAGAAAAAAAGGGCATTTTTTGACATTTTTGGACAAGCCTATACTAGGTTTGTTTGGGTTTTTGAAAAATTCGCAATTATTTGGACCGATTTTGTGCACGTAAAAAAGTTCTCAAAAAGGCGAGAGAAAAAAATAGTTGTCACATGGGATGACCCCATTAACTTTGCCACGTACTTGTTTCCTACCTGCGGGGCTATACTAGTGTGACACTTTAAAGAAGTCGATTTTTTTTTCTTGCCTTTTTCGACAGTTTATACTTTCAAGAATCTCATTATCATTTATATCATTTAAATTAATATCATTTTACCTTGCAAAAATCGATAGTCAAATCTTTAAACGCGTTTTTTCTCAAAATTAGATTTTTCAAATTTGCTGACATTGTAACTCAAAGAGCAATTATCCGGTTGACTTGAAATTTGAACTGAGTACTCGTGAATATATTTACTCTACAATGACGTAGGATATTTTTGATTGGATGACAATCGACGATTTGGCATTGAAAAAAGCGACCATTTTATAGGCAAGAAAACCGACTTTTTTCATAACTACGCCATTTTGTTAGATTTTGATATTTTTCGAAAATCCTACGTCATTGTACAGGAAATACCTTCTAGTTTAACGACATTTTTCCTTTTTCGGTTTCAGTTTCTCAATCGGCCGGAATCACGTCAGCAGTGGAGGAACTTTTTTTTTGGTGCCTCCGAAGGCAGCGCATAAGCCGCTTGGATCTCAATAGTTTTCTATGAGATAATTATGTAATACAGGTCAAATATAGCCAAATATATTCTTAATTTTCCGAAACATTTAATTGAGTACTTTTCTTCCAAAAAAATCTCAAAAATCATCCAAATTTTCAGCGTTCACACTGGTATAGCCCCTTAAGGATGTTCGGTACGGGCGATACAATGTTGCCATGCTAAACCATGTTAAAAACATTTAAAAATTCAAAAAGTTCAGAGTTTTATAACATTTGGTGAACATATTCTTTAGTGCCAAATTTGACAATACAAATTTTTCAGATTTTTCTTCTGCCCAGTTATCGAGTAAGTTAACACTAAAGTTCACGTGTATAAGCATAGCGTTTCCATATAGATAGGTATACATTGCGTGCATAAGAAATCTGAAAAATGTGTGTTTTCGCACTTAATGTTGAAGAACATTATCACCAAATTTGATCAATTTCTTAACATTTTGACTTTTGTACCGAAACTCCTTAATGAGTAAATTGTCCGAGGGTAGAATTGTTTTCCTTGGACACACTCAAATGTAGAAAGCCGTGACTAACCCAGTTTTCTCTCGACGATGGTGTTGCTCGTGATCGGTATGCGCTGACGATCGATCTTGGCGAATCCGCGCTTGTAGATGAGCTCCCGAATCGACTTGAGGTTGGGATAGCCCCAGGTTATGTAAGGCTCGACGATACGCAGCATGTTGATGGTTGCCTTGTTCAACTTCACGAAGACGCCGTTGTTGATCTGCTTGAGCCTGAACAACTGGAGTACTTTGCGCGGCTTGGGGGCAATTTGGTTGACACTGAACAGAAAAAAAAAAAAACAAATAACGTAGAATCGAAGTGTTCCAGGGTCGTGCGTGTTCGATGGTGATCTCGAGGCGCACACTCACCCACGAATACGGATGACAAAGGCCAGACGGGCTTCGCCCGGAATGTAGTAGTTGCCACGGTTCTTGGCCTGCCTCTTCAATCTTATCTCGTCGCGCTCCTTCGTCCTGTACTCCTTCACGTATTGTTCCGCCCGCTTGAAGATCTCTTTCCTCTTCTTGTAGTGATTGGCGCGTTGCTGGAGGACCGCAAACATACATTCGTAGAAAGATCTCTTCACGAAGAATTTCAAGGCAGGAAATAACGGTCTTGCTGCTGAAGCAAAAACGCTTCACGAATGGTGCGACAAACTTTGCTAGCGATTGTACTTAGTCTCGCTGTTGCAGCATGAGAAAAGAGTAGGAAAATATTGTCAACTTTTCATCGCTGATCATCATGCAGGGTGTCTAATTGTGACCAGAACTGAAATTGCATGACATTTAAGGATTTTTAAGGCAAGGAATGGTGATTTTTTCATGACTCTTAGTGTGACTTTCTGGCATGGAAGTATACTTAATGATTCTACAGTGCGACTGATTTTCTAAATTTGTATATTTTTATTTTGCTCTTTAAAACAGATGTGTGTTGTATGCCAATGAAAAGTATACGGAATAAACGAAAAATCACCGAACTGTACAATTCCATATGTAGTTAAAAATGTGAGACAAACATAATTTCAAGATTCCTGTAAAGAAATATATTTTGGGAATATCTAGAAAAATATTACATACATTTAGGAACTTTGAGTAATATCTAGTCGCTTTACACGAATAACAAAGAAAAACTAATATATGTTCAGATAACGCATCATTTTCTTTTACTTTCTTCGATTTTATTTTCTGTCGATTCGATATTCGCTTCTCTATAGACAAGTACCACAAAGTTCGTTCATATTGAATATAGACTCAACGATAATTTAGTAGGGTATAATAATTCAGGTAGATTGGTAATTTTTCATGACTTTTTCAGGGTCGAGTGTAATTTCATGACATTTAAGATTTTTCATGACTTTTCAGGTCGGTAGACACCCTGTCATGAGCAGGCTTTCGGACAAAGATCGAGCTTTTTTGTCGTGAGCTACACTTTGTAACGATCGAAAAATCGATTTCCTTTTTTTCCTCTTCAAACGATAGAACTATTAGGTGTTGGGATTAATTCGTAGCGTTTTACAAGAGATGGCGTAGGTAGTACAGTATTTCGTTGTTACTGACAGTAATGATTCATCGTGAAAAAGCTATCATTGAATGTCACTTGCTGTACATAACCTCTTTTCGAATCGTAAATAACGACACTTTATAATGTATTGAATATGTCAACATTTGTGCCGAATAAAGTGTTTTTGCGGGCAGTTTTACTTCATTACTTCAAGATGAACAAAAGTGCTGCTGAAGGTAATCGTATTTCAGTGGAAGTGTATGGTGAACATGCTCTAGCTGACTAAACGTGTCGGGAGTGGTTTGCACGTTTTAAAGCTGGTGATTTCGACTTGGATGACAAGGAGCGACCTAGCCGGCCGAAAAAATATGAAGATAAAGAGTTGGAGGCATTGCTCAATAAAGACTCATCTCAAACACTTCGAGAATTGTGTACATCATTGGGAGTTGACTTATCGACGGTAGGAAAACGTCTTAAAACTTTGGGCATACTCTAGAAGGAAGGCCATTGGGTCCCATATGAATTGAAACCAAGGGACATTGAGAGGCGTCTTTTGACATATGAACTGCTGCTTCAACGAGAGAAAAGAAAAGGTTTTTTGCATCGAATTGTCATTGGTGATGAAAAATGGATCCATTACGACAATCTGAAGCGCAGAAAGTCATGGGTTAAGCCCAGCCAACCATCAACATCAGTGGCAAAGCCAAATATCCATGGGTCTAAGCTCCTGCTCTGTATTCGGTGAGATCAGAGGGGTGTAATTTATTATGAACTGCTGAAACTGAATGAAACCATAACTGGGAATCGCTACCGACTGCAATTGATGCGCTTGGCCCGTGCATTGAAAGAAAAACGGCCGGAATACTCCGAAAAACACGACAAAGTTATTTTGCCGCACAACAATGCTCGTCCGCACGTCGCAAAACCGGTCGCAAAACATATCTGGAAACACTTAAATGGGAAGTCCTACCCCACCCACCGTATTCTCCAGATATCGCTCCTTCTGATTACCATTTGTTTCTTTCGACGGCTCATAGCCTGTCTGAGCAGAAGTTCACTTCTTACGAAGATTGTCAAAAATGGGTCGATTCGTGGATTGCATCTAAAGACGAGGCGTTCTTGCGACACGGTATTCATACCCTACCCGAAAGGTGGTCAAAAGTAGTAGAAAGGGATGGGCCATACTTTCATTAATGTGTTTTTTTATTTTCATTTAAAATAAATATTTTTTTGATAAAAAAAAACGCTTCGAATTAATTCAAAGTCGTAATATATATGTAGAATATTTGCGCAGTTGCAAAGCGAAATACGAAAAACTTCAAACGTCACGGCCCGTCAAGGCTGTGTCTCACCGTTCGGATTCGGGTCGGGCGTAAACTTCAAACGCGTTTTTCTCAAAGCTGCATTTTCGAAATTGGCATGCAGGGTTACTCAAAAACTATTAGGGGATCACAGTGTGAGTTCTCCAAAAAGTTGCGATAGAAGTTGTTGTTTAGATATCTTCATATTTTATTTAAACGAAAAACTGTCGCAAAAGTAGTCTAAGTTTGATACTTTGTTTCAATCCACTGCCATTCTGTTGATTTTGATTTTTTTAAAACCTCCATAGTAAGATAGCGGCTTTTACTCGAATTAATAATCTCTTCACTATTTTTTGGTGATTTTTTTAAGACTCAATATATGTACCTTTGTGTTAAGAGGGAATTGTCACCTCATCGCGGTCGGTATGGTAGAACAATTATAGATTCCCAAAAATCTCTAAAACGGCTCTTCAGATCCCGTCGAAACTTTGCCAAACGACGTTAAACAGATAGACAAACAGCTGTCTTCCCCTCAAATTTTCTGAATTTGAGAAAAAAAATGTAGATTGGCTTATGATAAGCCAATCTAGTTTTTTTTTTCTCATATTTAGAAAACGTGGTACATCTTCTACTTCGCCTTAAGGTAGTACGAGCGCGCAATCTTGATTTCTATAGATTTTGTTCAAATTTTAACCAGACATTGTTCATATCATTGTGCATGTTTGAGTGAAATTTCAGAACAGTCGACTATTTAGATTGGGAGATAATGGGTTTTAGAATTGCAACTTTTAACACTGCATATGGCAATACCGCATCGTTCCACGTATTCAATGACGTGACTTTGCGCTGCATATTTAAAATAATACTGCACCACAAATTCGTATTTGGAAGTAATTTTTAATCGAACAAAGTTTTTAATTAGTTACGAATGAACCAACACTTTTATTTGTTAATGAAGACAACATAAACAATATAAAATATTAATATTTATAATGCAAATATTTTTTAATGACAAAATTTTTAACTTTAGGAACACGATAATTATTTTTTTCCCGAAATATTGAACAATACTGTTCTGCGGTGTTGCCATGTCTTCTTATTATAGGGGACAAATATTTTTACGGAAAATTATTCTGTCTACATTTTAATACGGACCCTGCAGTGTTAAAAGTTGCAATTTTAAGACTCATTATCTCCAAATCTAAATAGACGACTGTTCTGATATTTCACTCAAACATGCATAACGTTATGAACAATGTCTGGTTAAAATTTGAACAAAATCTATAGAAATCGAGATTGCGTGCTCGTACTACCTTAAAGCCTTATATACACTTGTGATGGTCAGAAAAATGGAAAAATTTTTCATTGCATATTCTGCAAGTACAATATCTCAAGAATAATAAAGATCGGAGCATCAGATTCGCAGTTATAGGTATTTTAACCGCACAAAGCGTGTTACACTTGCCGAGCAAGCGCAAGCAGCCACAAGAGAAGGAAGAATGGCTCGTAGGCAGTATCAAATCAATGTTTTACAGGCTGCAGAGGATGCAGAAGAATTACTGTATGGCCCTTGAATCGACGACTCTACGTTAGTACGAATAAATGAACTTTAAATGTAAAAGAAACATACTTGCATCTCAAACGCGATTATCTCATAAATGCCTTTTTTGAGATACATCTTAGCAGTGGACACGATTACTGAAAAAACTATTAGTCCGATCCATACCAAACTTATACCACTTATTTATTATGATAATAGCTAGGGCCTGGACGAAGGATGTTGAATTTTGTTGAAAAAAAAACTGTTTGTAACAAAAAAACCGATTATTTAGCACTTCAAAAAATGCGTTTCTTGTTAAAATTATCGTAATTTTTTTTAATCAAAATTTTTACAAATTCTTTGTCCAGGCCTAAGCCAATGCAATATACTAATTGAATCTTTTCCAAATTCTGATTTCAGATGAACCGTTCTCGAGTTATCATGTCCACCGCAACTGATGCTCAAAAGAAGGCGCGCGTGGAAGACAGCTGGAGTTCCGTCATTTTGAATATTGTTGAATAAAAAAAAATTGTACAAGTACACGAAAATATGTACTAATCGATGTTGTTCACAGTTTTTCAATAAACATTTATTGTCCCGTCGGGAAAAAAATCAAGAAAATCACATCCCTTTGCCCACTACGAATGTAATATATCACGAGTGATAAGGCCTCAAAAAATTATGCGTTTTTTTTCCACCAATTACCAGAATTTATTTCGAATTTGGATACTGTTTTCAAGCCTCTAGGTACATGTAGCCCCTTAAACTATTATTTCTCGGCTTAGAAATGGTTTTCAACAATATTATGAGCTGAAAATTGCTTAATAATGGTTGATTTTTACATTAAATTTTATTCACGAGAAGTTGGCGATCTGCCGTGCCTCATTGTGTTTTCATGCCCACTGTAGTTGAGAAAAGATATCGCAACTCCTTAAGGCCTTAGGCCACAGTAACGGGTATAAAATCATGTGCGAATTTAAGAATTTTTTTCGTATGAAAAAGTGATTCACTTATAAAATTAATTACACATCTATTTAATATGAATATTGAGCTGTAAGAAAATATATATATATTTTTTTTCGATGTACAAAATGGCCGACTATTCGAAACTTCTCGAAACAGCTTTTTTCCAATTGGCGTGACAAATAACTTCACCAATTTTCACTCGATTTACTTCAAATTTAAAAGTTATGTTCCTAATTGCATTTCGCAGAGAACTACGTACGGAATTTCTGATTAATCGAAAACTTTATTTGATGAGCAGTTTATAAGCAGTTATAACGACATTTTTCACTGAAAATTCATTTCTTAAGTTCAAATACCTACAACTTTTGAATAAAACAATATTTTTTTTAAATTCCGTACGTACTTCTCTAGGTATTCTAATGGAGATTGACGAGAATTTTTGTTTTTTGTTCTGGGTAAAAAATTGTGGATGTTAAATGTCACGCCGCGCAGCGCCTAAAAAAAAGATAACAGAAGAAAATATTAGTAGTCGGCCATTTTGTACATCGAAAAAAAATATGAGGCATTCCACGTCACTTCAGCCAGTAAAAAAAAAATCCACAAATAATTTTGAAAAATCGAGTTACTTTATTGAAAAATGTTCACCGAGTGTCGAAATTAAAAAAAAAATTCCGACGTGTTTTCTCGTTAATTACCATTTTTAAAAAAATTTTTCCATTCGAATAGCTGTATCTTTGGCAGGATTTGACGTATGTACATTCGTAAAAAACGAAAATGTGCGTACTTTTTCTAGCCTTCCAGAAAAAAATTAATTTACATTTTATTCAGCAAGTCGGTCCGTTTCGGGGCAAAATATGCAAGAATATTTTTATTCTCAAGGAAAGACACTCGTTACTTTATTTTTTAAAATTTTCCCGAATGTGAATACGAAAAACGGATTTTTGGTATTTTTTATATTATGGGATTCCTGAACACCATGAAGTAAAAATATTTTTATTTAAAATTTTTTTTTATCAACATTCGATTAAAGATTGTGGAGCACTCGCTGTATGTTTACCAGGTTTGTGAAATACATATGACATATATGTCATATGTATTGGAGCCTTGCAGTGCTCCACACTCTTCAATAAAATATTAATAAAAAAAATTTTTAAATAAAAATAGCTGTTACTTCACAGTGTTTAGGAATCCTATAATATAAAAAACACCAAAAATCCGTTTTTCGTATTCACCATTCGGGGAAATTAAAATAAATAAAACGAGTGTTTTTCCTCGAGAAAAAAAATATTTTTGCATATTTTGCCCTGAAACGGACGTTCGACTTGCTCAATAAAATCGAAATTGATTGTTTTCTCAAAGGCTAGAACAAGACGCACATTTTTATGTTTTACGAATGTAAATACGTCAAATCCTGCCAAAGATACTGCCATTTGAATGGAAAAATGTTAAAAAATGGCAATCAACGAGAAAAACTTTAGAAATTTTTAATAAATTTCGACATTGCGAATGTTTTTCAATAAAGTAACTCGATTTTTCAAAATTATTTGTGGATTTTTTTTTCACTGGCTGAAGTGACGTGGAATGCCTCATATATTTTTTCTAACAGTTTGATATTCATACTAAATAGATGTGTAATTAATTTTATGAGTGAATCACTTTTTCATACGAAAAAAAATTGTTAAGTTCGCACATGATTTTATACCCGTTACTGTGGCCTAAGGCTTCAAGTTTGTACGAAAGTAACCGGCGTTAGCCAAGTACAGAAAAAATGCGAAAACTAAGTCCAGCAAGAGGTAAAGCCACCGACAGTGGTTGATGCACAGTTGATGCATGGCATTGGCCCGGGCTGATGAGCGGTTGGGTGATCGCTTAGCCTTCATTTCGTGTGGTACTCGAAAGAGCACATGGCTCAGCAGTTTTAATTGGATAAAGGGCAGAAGGGTGTCGTAAGCCGTGCTCACCTTGATGGAAACTTGGAGCCTCGCAGCTTTGGCGGTATCGCGGCGCTTCCTCCTCTTGAGGACAGACTCGGGCACCGCCGGCAATTTCTTGGCAGGCGCATCTTCCTTCTTCTTCCTGCGCAACACACGAACAATGAGTACGATAAAATGCAGGAGCGGCTGTTATTGTTGTCACATCGAAATTCTCATAGATTTTAGGTTATGTTCATCATTGATAATGTTTCGGGTTCCCGAGATAATAATTTTTTGTCTCGCGAAATAAAATTTCCGGAGTTTAATTTCGCACTGCGAGACACGCTGGGCCAAATAAAAATGATCATGGACACGTTGCTGGCTCGAGAGCGAGATGCAGCTGAAAGCCGACGACAACTTCTACGTTAATATCTGTGCACGGATGCGAAAAACTATTAACGGAAATTAATTCGTCTCGATCGCACGAATCGTTGTGGAATATTCGCTGCTCAATGTTTTCACGGATTATCGAGATATTTTACGATTTCTTTCAATCAACGGATTTTACTCACGCGTCCACCATTGTTGCGATTGGTAAAAGAAGCTCCGAGTCTAAGTTCACGCGGTAGGGAGAGCGAGTGGCCGTCTGAAGCTGGCGACTTACGGCAACAGAGCGCAATCGTGCCAACGATCGTGGCGGGAAATTCAAACGTAAAACGAGAGAGGGGCAATCCGTTTGGGAGTGAACTTGGCCGCAGAATTTTTTAAAAACGATTCTAATCAGTCGAAAGAATGCTCAAAATATGCTTTTTTTTCGTCCAAGTGTCTAACGATCTTGAAATGTGCATGAATTCGGTGCATCAGTTAGTAATTTATACATCCTACGGTCTCAAAATGACCTAAACCTGTGATTTATTAGTAAAACATATTATTTATTTGAAAAGTACGAACATTATTATTACTCGATTAAATATTAAATATTAAATTTAATATTCAATCGCAAAAATAAATTAAATAAAATCGAACAAAATTTTAATTAAATATTAAATAAATAATACGAAAAAGTATTATTTATTTGAAAAGTACGAATATTTTTATTTGAATATAAGATATGGAGGTTATGTGTGGAACACAATATTCGATAAATGGCCGCCTCGTCCCTGTTTGTAAACGTTCACTCTTTTGACGAAATTTTCGTTAACATTATGGTATAATTGCGTACGAATTTCATTATGGTTGTTACAGGGTTAAGTCAACATGTTACAACCCTAGTGCAAATTGTTTTCCGGAAAAATCCGATTTTTTCCGAATTTTTCTATGAATTGGAAGAAATATGAAGAATTCGGAGTTTTTCGGACAATCATTTTTACGCAAACATCCGAGTTTCTCCGAATTTCTCCGAATTTTTCTGAATATTTCATCACTTTAATTACGATCACGGGAAAATTTCGGAAATTATATGAAATAAAAAATATAGATAAAAAATAAATTCTTACTTTTTGTTTGCTCAAATTATACTTCCTCCAGTTATCAAGTAACGCAAACTAACAAAATAAAAATGCATGATCACTTGTTTATCAGTTATATTTATTAATAGAAAAAGTACAATATTTTAATTATTAAATAAAATCTTTTGTCATTCTTACTTATTGTTTCTCTCATAAAAAATACTTTGATTCTTTGTTCTTACATAGAAAAATACTTTGTTTTTCACCTAAAATGCGTTTTTTGCTTGTTGATTCTTACTTAAAAAATCAATGATTCTTTCTGCTTGATTTTTACTTTAAAACAAAATTGGCTCTTCTTGGTTTAACTAAAAAAAATTGGTTCTTTCTTGGTTTAATTTGTTTTAAATGGTTCTTCTTTCTCGGTTTTTTTGTTCAATTGGTTCTCCGAATATCTTCGCAGCCGATCACTCAGGTCACAGAAAAAAGGGAAATTTCCGGAAAATAATAATAATAATAAGTTTTTTTTTAATCTCATTTCTTTTCATCTTTAACTTTTCTCCGAATATCTCCGCAGTTGTTCACTCAGGTCATAGGAAAAAGAGAAATTTCCAGGAAAAAAAATGAGAAATCATGAATTTTCAGTGAAAAAAAATGTGTTTTTGGGAAAGACTCCGATACTTGAATCTGTTTGAAATCATTTTTTTCTCCGAAAATCTTAAATATGACTAAAATATGAGAAATTATGAAAAATTTTGAGAAAAATTTGCCCTAGCGAATTGAGCTGAATTGTTTTCTGGACCTTTGTAACCGCTTTGCTAATCATCCTGTGAAGTTTGAATACGATCCACAGTACGATTTTTAGAAAAAAAAATCGGCTACCCGATGTATTTCGTGGGCTAGTTACGCTTATGGAAAACTCCCAATCATTTTTCAGTATATTATTAATATCTGCTAAGTGAATCCCCGAAGCTAAAAAATAGGTACGGTTCAACTAATTATCGGACTAACCTTGGTACCGTGAAAATGAGAATTCACAGTACCGTTATAAAATTATTGTTTTTGATAGCGAATTTGTGCGAAAATCAAGCACACAAAATATTAGACTTTGCAATCATGGCAACATCATAGACAGCACAAATGCTACCTATCTTATCGGTATTCGGTAATTATGCCCGGGAACCTCAAACTACTCGGTCAAGATAATTAACAACGAATATTATTGCTACTTATACCCGTATTCATAGTCTCTTCTTATCTTAAGGATAAAGGACGCCTGAATGAACGCTTCCTTGAATCTCAGAGGCGTTCTTGTTTCATGGTCACAACCAGGGCCGGATTTAGAGGTCTGGAGGCCTTGGGGCAACAAAGGAGTGGAGGCCCCCCCTCCAAATTATTTTCCAAATAAAATGAACAATTTTTTCACTCGAGTTTTTCAATAAATAATTTATTGTGAAACCAAGTAGATTCTCTTAGCATTTAACAAACATATATAAATATAATCGAAAACGAGAATTATATGAAATCAAATTTTAGTATTTACGAACGGAACCTTCCGAGCTTTTTTCGCTGAAAGATCGTTGATGATTTCGCTGAAATCCAGTTTCCGAAGTAAATCACTTCAATGCTTAGGAGCGATAGCTTACCCAGGTAGCAAAATGTTATCTATATGGCATCCGAAATATATCGCGAAACGGATACGGATAACTTTTTGGTTGTCCAAAAAGACACCGTTTTGTATTACAAAACGTATCACTTATGTCCGCTTGGCAGATAACTTATTTGTGTCCGATAGCTAACTACACGGCAACTTTTAATGCTTAACAAAGTGTCGACAAAAGCTTAACTCTTTTCGATTGTCGGTACGTTAGCGGAAAGTCATCAAATCGATATATCTTAAAGATATCTTCTTAAAGTAAAAAAATGCCAAGATACCACTGCCATCTGAAAGTCGTCCAATAGGCATCCGGATGAGGATAACAAAACGACATCTAACCGGTATCGAAGAGTACTATCAAAAAGATCTCTATTTATTGGCGACATATATGTATAACATTATCCTATCCATTTCTTTATAAAAATTAACCTATTAATAGTCTAGAATATTTCATATGGCTCAATAATCTAGACTGTTAATAAGTTAATTTTGATCATGAAGAAATTGATAAGATATTGTTATGTCGGTTTCGAAGTGGGCTAGGTCATTATAAATGAAACATCGATTAATTCATTATAAGTGAAATGTAATTTAATATTATAAAAACGGTACAGTCGTTATTAGACTCTTCTCCCGTTGCAGTCACGTCTTTTGGTGGTTGCCATGCTCCAAGTGATCCCGTGGATAACCTCAAAAGCAGACATACGCTTTTAGAATAAAAAGATAGTACATTAAACACATATATGTACTCACAGAGGCGAAAAGAATAGTAGGATAAAAGGCACTCACGTATATATCTTTCAGCACCTTTATTTTTCCAACTACTTGTTGTTACACACCATTTTTTGCCGGTGAAATGAAATATGACACTCTACATTCGCACTGTGATAAAAGTTATCCGTTGGATGTGATCTTTAGGACAACATTTGGATGACTTTTTACTATTCCCCGCCAATACCAAATATCTTATAAGACAGCATATTACCGATATCTGAAAGATGTCAAGAAAAAGACGTCTTATGTAATTCGTCTTTATGATATGCTTTGGATAACGTCGAACTAGATACAATAAATAACAGTAAATAGATAACTTTTTGATAACTTAAAAACGTAACCAATTGGATAATATTTTGGGATACCTTTTAGACATCCGTTTTCATCGCCGAAAGGTATCATAAAAAAGATAACTTCACGGCAGCATTATACGGGATGTCATTTGAAAGATGTCGAATACTTATCTTACGGTCATGTCTTAAAGGTAACCTGACAACGGTAACTTTCGACGTCAATTGGACATTTATGCTGCCTGGGTTGATAGACGGTTTCGTGCGAGAATATTCGGTTCGAGAATTTGGTAGTAAAATAGGTCCGGAGATTGGTCATTTCCATAGTCCTTTTTGTACACGTCGATCAAAGATACAAATTGAACCAACTCATTACCAAGACTAGGTTCTAAATCAACGGTTCTAAAGCAGCGAAAAAAAATATCAAAGGAAAAGTTGTTTACTTGTGTTTACTAGTTTACTCGTTGGAATTTGAAAGATTTTTTTTTCCGACGTCTTTTGTGGAGGCCCCGGGGCTGTAGCCCCGGATCCCTAAATCCGGCCCTGGTCACAACTCGGCGCTCCTTTCCAGAAGGAAGACATATTTAGGGATATGTGATTGCTTATGGTGGTAAAACCGGTGATAGAAGCGCCACTTGGCTTTATTTGAAACTAACTCAAACCGCTTGGCTCTCGATTGTCAAGCCGCCATCGAAATCTATTCACAATTTCCTCAAAATCAACATCAAATTTATTATCAGAATTGTGGAAAAAATCGTTGTTCATTATGCCGAATAATTATATGGAAAACTTCTGTACGAATTTCCACGTGGTTTTAATTATTTATTGAGGTTACGCCGGCCACTGATACACTTCGATACGGTTTACGTGGTTTCAATTGCTTATTTCGATTACGCCGTCAATTGTGATACGCCTCGAAACATTTTACGAGTTCCAACAGTTTTTGTTGTTGTTTAAACTCCGTTCACTGCGATACGTTTCGAAACTTTTTACGTGCTCCACTTTTAACTGTTTTTGAGGTTAACCTGTAGACTGGTCTGTGATACAGGTAAAAACTGCATAGACGCCAAGCGCAAGCGCAAGCGTTAGTCATATGCAACGAAACAGCCAATCACAGTGCCGAAGGTTTCCTCAAGGAAGCTCGAGACCTGCCTTGAAAGAAGGAGGCCAATAAGGCTCCTTGTTCTGTCGAGGAAGGTCAATGAAACGCGAATTGAGGAACAAGGAATCCTCGTTCCTCAAGGAAGGACTATGAATACGGATATTATTCTCTTAATTAGTAATAATTACATAATATTAATTTGATAACTATGTTCAAACATTATACACTTCTAGACATATCTATGCAAAGACAAAATAACGCAGATTTTTTTTCATACAAATTTTTTTTTTTTGAATATCGGAAGATTATTGAAGTTTTTGTTTTCTTCGAGATTATAGACAGCTTTAGTACACACTTTTTCTTCCCAGCGGATTTTTTTTACTCAGACCGTTATTCATTTTCGACTGCTCCTTAGGCCAATATTGAGGTTACGAACGGGGCGCATATGTCTCTAACTTCGCGTAACTTCTGCCAACCTGGCCATAATGATATACCACGATTTCCGACGTTGCCAATTCGTTTTGCGTTAATTGGGCGAGAAACAGTTATGGAAAATAATTATACGAAGTTGCGAAAACACTTGATATAATCACCGAATGTTCAAAAATGCATATTTTTACAAATAGATGTGGAAAAATAGTTCGAAAACGTACGCTTAATATGACGATTATTTGAAAGCTAACAGTTTGTAACAGTCAATCGGCTCCGTGCATAAGCATAGGACGCTCCCCTCGAACTTCACTCCCGATGGCTAAACCGCATTACAACCTTAAGGGGTTAGGCCACTCTAGAGGCCGAAAAAATAGGCTCTTTGGGGATTTTTTTTCGAAAAACTACAAAATAAATCGAGATTACAAAAAGGGTGTTTATCGCACATATCAGGGACTGTATACAGTAATATTTTTGAAGCGACGAATTTCAAAATGGCGGCTGTGCAGCGTTTATCTCAAAACTGCATATTTTAAGTTGGCCGGAAACATAACCGAGACAATTTTTAACCGATTCACTTGAAATGTTGAATATATCTTGAAAAATACATTGTCGGTGGAAGTAAGCAGGATTTTGTTTTTTATATTGCATAGTTCATTTGTCATTCACAATTATCGGACGAAATTTTTCACTTTCCAAAAATTTGCCAAAAAAATTGTCAGATAATTGTTAATAACAAATGAACTACGCAATGTGAATAAAAATCCTAAGTACTTCTATGGACAATGTATTTTTCAAGATATATTTAACCTTCCAAGTGAATCGGCTGAAAATTGCCCGAGTTATGTTTCCGGCTAACTTAAGGGGAGGGTAGGGGTTGCAGCGTGAAAAAACCACTTCATTGCGATTTTTTTCATCTATATGGATAGAGTAAATTTATTGAAACCTTTTGTACATTGTTAAGTGTCATTTCAAGAACATTCCGTGAAATTTGTACGCGAAAATATCCACAAACAAGCCGGTGTCGAAGCTTTTCCAAGAACGCCTTTGGAAAAACACGATTTGCGGTGTTCACTGTATCTCAGGTAGAAATCCCCCCCCCCCCCCCCCCCAACGGTCTTTGATAAATTTTTTTTTCATTTCTAAATTTTTGGTGGTCATGTGAAGCGAAAAGTGCTACTTTTCACGAAAAATTCCGCCATTTTGGGGGCGGAAAACCCCCTTAATGTAAAAAAAATCTCAAACTAACCGTTGGGGGTAGGCATTTTATATGTAGAAAGTGTGTACCAAGTTTGAAATAAATCGACCATGTAGTTTTCAAATGGCAGTGAACACGGACTTCGAAATAGTGCAGTGTTAGAGGAGCGGGACTAAATAGTCAATAACTTCGAAACTTTTGCTCTGATTGACTTAAAATTATGGGATTATATTCTTGAGATGTTTAACTACAAGAAAAGACAAAAAATCGATTTTTCAAAAGTGCAAACCTCTACCCCCCGTCCTTAAAAAATGCAGTTTTGAGATAAAGGCTGCACAGCCGCCATTTTGAAATTAATCGCTTAAAAAAAATGATTGTATACAGTCACTGATATGTATGATAAACACCCTTCTTTGTCTCGATTTATTTTGTAGTTTTTCCGAGAAGAAAAAATCCCCAAAAGGCCTATTTTTTCGGCCTCCAGAGTGGCCTGAGTCCCCAAAAACCTGCGTATCGAGGCCAAAAAGTTAAAAAAAACAAATCTAACATAGATTTTGAAAAAAATATGGCAAGCCCTTGGACAACGCGCACTCAGTCGATAAAAAAATTAACGAACGTTAATTTTCGAAGCCTTCACGAGTCATCGAGTCGGTAAGGTAGACCTCTTCCCATCGCTAGTCGAAAAAAGCCCAATGAGTTCGAAAATTGGCCACAAGCGACGAAGCCCGTGCGTTGGCGTTCGGGCACACGAAAAAGTCGCTCGGCTCTGCTGGCGTGTGTGCTCTCGGGACGATACCTCGAGTCGCCTCGAGCCGGAGGTTGATAAAGTAGAAGTAGAAAATCTCCCTCGGCATCTCTGTCTGTGTGTGTCGCGACTGGTGCGCTATATACAAGTGCGCGCAGTCGTCGAGAAAATTGGCCAGAAGACCGTAACGCCAAGTTTTCTTTTCTTCAGCGTCCGAAATCGGAGCCGATGAGAAAATAAACCAGCGCGACACGGGGCGAGCTTACAGAATCACTCCGTAATCCCGAAGATTGTTCTCCGCATTTTTTTCGTAATCGTCGAGTGGTCTCTCGCGCGCGCGGGCGTGTGTCGGGTGCGTGTGTGTCGCTCGTGTTACGCGCGGTGCTGTTCCGCGGTGCGAGGCTGAGCAGGAGGGGCAAAGGTGTCCAAGGGGAACCAGGTCGTTGGTTATAGTTGACGTGGGTGCCTTTTTTTTTTTAAACATATATTCGGAGTGTACCGACGAAATTACTCGAAATTGTGAGCATTTCGGGGATGTAGTAGAAACAACGAAAATAGCGAAAAGAACGCAATTCGTCGTCCGCGCACCTCGTGTCGAAAGGAAGCAAATAGAAGAAAAAGAAAAAAAAACGAAATCGTCTCCCGCACACGAGTCTCGCCCTAGCGATTGACGCAATTCTCTGCCCATTTTCAATTTCTTCTTTCCATCTCTCTTCGCAATCGTTCTCTCTCTCTCGCTCATTCTCCCTTCATTCGGAGGGTTCCAAGTTGATTATCGACGAGCTATGACCTTGCACGTAACATTTAACTCGGTGACAAGCGCAAGAAACGCGACTTCGATGAACTGACATGGAGCTTCCGTTGGCGTTCGGCGTACCGGGTATCCTCGGAACGAGCGAAACAACGCGAGGTTCGTACCGCCGAATCGACGATAACTTCGCGAAATATCATCGACCGACGTGCGTCGTATCGAGTCTCATCGCAGCTGACGATAATACGAACGAATTTTGAGATAAAATCGAATTTCGCATCTCCCGTGCGTTTGTTTTTCTTCCACGTACGAGTTGTACCTCGCAGAGGAAGATAAAGGCTATGGCTTCGACGTTCACGACCTCGACGCAGGTCCTGATGAACAAGGGTAAGCAGAGAGCCGCCGCTTACATTCACGCCGAATGCAGCAATCCCACCGGCGCTAGCGGACGCTCGCAGCATCTCGACGAGCTGCTCGACATATTGCTGTCGCCCAGCAAACCCATCGACGATTGGGAGACCATCGATTGGTGCAAATGGCTCATGGCCGGCGGTAGAACTCCCGACGAGTTTTCCAACACCGGTAAGGACTCGGCTCCGTTCCCCACGCCGGGAATTTCTTCCGAGGGAAGGATACAGGTTTCGGCGTGAAAAAAAAATGCGATTTTTTTTTCATCTGTGTGGATAGAGTCTATTTATTGAAACCTTTCGTACATTGTTGAGCGTCATTTCGAGAACATTCCGTGAAATTTGTACGCGAAAATATCCACAAACATGCCGGTGACGAAGCTTTTCCAAGAAAGCCTTTGGAAAAACACGATTTGCGGGTTCACTGCGTCTCAGCTAGAAATTATCTGAAATCAAGCACCGTTAAAATGTTTGCCAAGTTATCATCAAATCCTCCCCCCACTGATGGTCTTTGATATATTTTTTTTTCATTTCTAAATTTTGGTGGTCGTGTAAAGTGAAAAGTGCTATTTTTCACGAAAATATCCGCCATTTTGGGGGTGAAAAACCCCCTCGATGTAAAAAAATCTCAAACTAACCGTTGGGGGGAGGTATTTTATATGTAGAAAGCGTGTACCAAGTTTGAAATAAATCGGTCATTTAGTTTTCAAATCGCAGTGAACACGGACTTTGAAAAAGTGGTTTGGAGAAAAAACGCGGCACTGGTTTGTTTGTGGATATTTTCGCGTACAAATTTCACGGAATGTTCTTGAAATGACACTTAACAATGTACAAAAGGTTTCGGTAAATTTACTCTATCCATATAGATGACAAAAATTCGCGAAGAAGTGTTTTTTTTTTTCACGCTGAAACCCCTACCCTCTTCGTAACGCGATGTCCGTAAAATATCTCAACGGATGAAGTGAGGAAGTAACACGGAGGAGAAGCCTGCGTGATAGGCTGGAAGTTTCTCTTCGTAGAGATCAATTTTCGACGGGTGAAGCAACTTTCAGCGGTAGAAAAAGTTTCTAACCTATCGGGCTTGGGATCATTTTTCGACAAAAGTTGCATGGGCTTGAAGTTTGCGTAGTTGGAACGCAGAGATAATTCTCTCTAATTTCTTATTTTCATTATTATCCAAAACTATAGGCGAATTTGTCGGAGATCGCTAAATGAGAATCTTGAAAAATGCATGCATGATTTTTCGAAGCTCAAATCTGCCAAATAGTGGTCGTGCTGTTGCTGAAAAACCCCGTAATCGGAAAGAATTAGAAGGCTAATTTTTTGCCAGGTGATTTTGTAGGTGCCGCAGGTGCTAAATCCAAGTTTGCCTACAAAATCGGGGTGTAGGGTTTTTTTTAGGGGATGAAAGAGGATGGGGGTTGATTAATGCCACACTACAACCCCTACGAGGTTGGCGCTGTGACACGAAATGTGCAGAAAAATCCAGGCTTTAGTTTCGTCCACAGCGCCGAAGTCGTGGATGTTCATTTTGGGAGTGAAAAAGTGGGGTGAAATTTTGAAAAATCATTTTCATTACGTGCGCAATTTTCCGGGTTTTTTTTACCAATAAAAAATCGAACATTTCAAGACAAACACAAAAAATGGTTCATTCGAAGTATTGTCTCTCGCTAGTTACACATTTTTGCCATCTCTCTGGCAATACATAAATACAGCGACGATAAAAAGACGCGTCTTTTGACTGAAACCATTCGTCCAAGCAATTTTGTACTGCATCGTAATTGGCCAAGTGTAGCCCACCCAAGCCACATGCCATCGGCCGGAACAAGTGATAGTCTGAAGGGGGCCAGGTCTGGCGAATACGGAGGGTGCGGTAGCCGATCCCATTTCAGTGTTTTTATGGTGTCCTGGACGATGGAACTGCGATGGCACGGAGCGTTGTCGTGCTGCAATATCACACGTTCGTGTCTCGTGTCCCATTCTGGCCGTTTTTCGAGCAATGCGTGGTTCAAATTGATTAGTTGTTGTCGGTAGCGATGCCCATTGACAGTTTCGCCCGGTTTCAGCAGCTCATAGTACACGATTCCTTTCTGGTCCCACCAAACGCAGAGCATTGTCTTTTTTCCGAAGCGATTGGGCCGTGCCGTCGATGTTGACGCTTCGCCAAGTGAAAGCCACGATTTTCTGCGTTTGGGATTCTCGAAATATATCCATTTTTCATCGCCAGTAACGATTCGATGCAGGAAACTCTTTCTGTTCTGCCGCAAAAGCAAAATTTCGGAAGTGGCTCTTCGATTTTCCATTTGTCTCAGTCAACTCATGTGGCACCCACTTTCCTTCCTTATGAATTTTTCCCATGGCGTGCAAACGTTCCGAAATACATTGCCGAGTCACATTTAATGCCTTGGCAAGTTGATCTTCTGTTTGAGTGTCATCTTCATCCAATAACGCTTGCGGATCGGCGTCCGCAAATGTTTGCGGTCTTCCCGAGCGCTCCTTGTCCCCAGTCTCAAAATCGCCACTTCTGAACCGCTTGAACCAATCTTCACACGTTGTTTTTGGTGGTATATGTTCGCCGTAGGCCTCCTTAAGTAACCGACGTGCTTCAGCTGCAGTTTTTTTAGGTTGAAGCAGAAAAGCAATGCTTCCCGCAATTGCTGTTTATTTGGCACAAACTTTGACATTTTCGAGGTTAGAAAAAAGGTCGTTGTGTTGCGATATTTGTTTATATTACGACTGGGTATTCTTAACAGATGACCAAACTATAAAGACAGCCCCCCCTGACACTGGCCTACTATTCCTATACTATGAACGAAAACGCGTTCTGTCCCGGCGTTTTAGTTCTTAAAATCGCCACTACCCAGCGTTGGCTGTTATGTGACAGCCTTCGGCTCTAAATACTCCAATCAGCTGAACGATTCGATACTTTCGTGGCTTACGTCCCGTTACCGTTATTGCGACGTTATTTATTGTGTTCGAACGGAAAATCATTCCAAATATATCAATAGACTTTTATTCATGTAAAATATTCGAAACACCGGCGCAACATACATATATAAGCATGCCTGTCATACAACTACTAGCGCCATAGTGCGGCAAGGACATTCTGCGAACAGCATTTATCTACCAGTGTCAGGGGGCTGAAGACACCCAATTTCAGACCTGTATGCCGACTACATGTGTCGCTAGCGCCATCCATGTGTGAAACCCGGGAACTTAGTTGCGCATCTAGTAATTCAATAACTCTTTTTAAAAAATCGTACACTTTTTGTTCCAATGGGAACGTTGTAGCCCTTGAGAAGACGCGTCGTTCAAGAATTTGAACCTCACTTGCCGATAATATCTTCACCCCCAAAAAAATGGTTAAAATACAACAAAAAAATGGTTTATTGAATAACTCAAAAACAATCGATTTTTCGGGTATGGTTCAAATTTATGAAATGTAGAGAATAATTTTCTCTATATTTTCGTTTCTATGGACCACCCTTGAATTTTTATTTTTCAACCCCCCTCGGGGGTTGGAAATTCGAAATGTAATTCTGGGAAGACCGCACGAATTCGGCGCTGTGGAAGAATTTGTTGCTTGAACCCTCAGCTACATTTTCGATAAACATTTTTTTTAATACTTCAACAATTCATTTGGGGGTGAAGATGTTTGCGGAGAGGATTGATCAAATACCCGTTCGACGCTTCTTTTCAAGGGCTACAACGTTCCCATTTGAACAAAAATTGTATGAATTTTTCCTGAAGCGTTATCGAATGAATCCTGATTTTTCAAAATTTCACCCCACTTTTTCACCTCCAAAATGAACTTCCACGACTTCGGCGCTGCTGACAAAAATAAAGCCCGGATTTTTCTGAACATTTTGTCTTCCGGAGCCGACCTCGTGGGGGTTGTGGTTTGGTATTAATCCACTCCCATCCCCTTTCATCCCCTAAAAAAAACCCTACACCCCGATTTTTAGGCAAACTTGGATTTAGCACCCGCGGCGCCTACAAAATCACTTGTCAAAAAACTAGCCTTCTTCTAATTTTACCCGATTCCAATATACAGCACGACTGTACTCAAAGGGAATATGGGAAATTAAATAAAAATCACTTTCGTCGCATTCCAAACGTGCGAAATTCAGGGTCATAGAGTTGCAGAGTTCTAAGGAAATCGAGCGGCTACGAGGTTGGTCCAGGTGGAGCCGCTTCTAAGGCCTTGATAAAATGGGACCATTTTATCAAGGAACTAAAGATAAGTTCGTGTATCAAATTTCAAGATGATTGAGATTGAGTACAAAAAATCGATAAAAATTTCAATGTCGGCATAAAATCGATTAAAAGAACCGTGCAAACACTTAATCCTATAAAAGATGCTGAAAGCGATGCCAAACTGCTTTCAATGCACGCTGCAATCTGACTCGCATTGGTTGTATTTTTTCATTAATCACGTCAGTCTATTAAAGAACAGGCTTTAAGGGAAGATATACACCTAGGTGCCGGAAAAACGGTCATTTTTCTGAATTTTTTTAAGGAAAACTATTTGAAATTTCGGATTGGGGTTTTAATTATCTAAAAGTATATACATTCAAAAATATGTTTAATTTTCTTTATTTAAAAATATCAAAAATATACAAGGATATTGAATGATCCTTGGAGCGTCGTAAAAAAATCTGCGTATACGGTACCCACTGGCGTTTCTTTAAAAATCATCTGGAAAAAAACCAAAAAGATGATTAAATTAGATACTATAATCTCGTCATAGCCGATTTCGAAAATATCGATTTATGACAAAATGGCGGACGTTTGAACATAAATAGTGATTTTTGGGCCAAAAATTAGTTATTATTGTGCCTATAAAACAAAAACTAAGTAACGGAAAAAAAATCCTATGACAAGTACTAGATAATGGTGTATAGAATAACCACAAAAAACGTCAAGGCAATCGGTTCATTGGTTTTTGAGAAATTTTGGGTACCGATTTGAAAAACGTGGTTTTGAGAAAAACGCGTTTGAAAATTTGGGAATGAATAAATCATGTAATTTGTCAACTTACGTGGAATCATCGATACCAGGCCCATAGTGTAGGTCTTCTACGGTCGACGGAATGTTCATAGCTTCTAAATCCTTGACCTCGACCATCTAGGTGTATATCTCTCCTTAATTGAGACTTCACTAGTTTAATACCAATGATATTGAAGTTTGCCGCGTTGGAACGCAACGAAAGTATCCTCAATTTTTTTCGCATATTCAGCCCTCAACTTCCTCAAACGTTTTCCAGTATTTTCATTAGAAATCTTCAGCTAATTGTATGTAATTAAAAAGTATGTAATTATGTAATTGCATATGCAATTAAAAAGATTTGGGATGATAATGAAAGTAAGGAACTGAAAAAAATTAAAAAGAACTTTCGTTGCATTCCGACAATGCAAACTTCAACATCGTTAATATCAAGCGAGATCCAGATAAGTCGAACGGCTTTGTTAACATCGTTTGTGACTAAGAATCTTATCGACTTGTTTTGGAAAGCAGTGAGAAGTAAGTGATTTCCATCATAATGTGTGTTCTCTTTGATGAAAAGTACTGACTCCTTCTATCAGTACGAAATTAAATTTTTCGCAAAGTGAGAATCGGATTGCAAGTGCATTCAAAGTGGTGGCCATCACTTTGATCTTTTATAGAAGTGTCTGCACTCACTTTTTTATTCGATCCTAGGCTAAAAGCATCGAAATTTCTTTTCTATCGGTTTCTGATACTAAATCTTGAAATTTGGCGTGAAAACTTATTTTGAGTTCCTTGATAAAATTCTGAAAAGGAAATATTGGTGCTATCTAAGAAAATGGAGGTGACCTTAGAATCTTCGATTCACCTCCTTCGGGACGAACCTCATAGCCACTGCTCGAGGCCCCCGTGGAACTGTCCAACTTTATGACGTTGAACTTTGCATCGTTGGAATGCAACGAAAATAATTATTTTCTAAGGCTCACATCTTTTTGGTCGTTGTAGGCTGTGAAAATCACTCAAACCTTTATACGTATTTTGATTATTTACGACTTTGATTTGGAAAAAGGCTTTCAACAGTGATCAAAGTGCAGAAATGAAAAGTTACGGAAGAAAAATTGTTGCATTCCAACAATGCAAACTTCAATGCTGTGCAACTTTTGTAGGAAGTGTTTTCTTCGAAATCTGATAGGTTGGAGAATATTTGTAAAGTTGATTTTTCATCTATTGCTCACATTTGTTTTGCTGATTTAGGGTGCAAAAATTACCCAAACAGTTTTCTTATCCCATTTAGAGATCCACGACCTCAATGTACGAGAAAAAATTATAGATCACAATGAAAGTGAAGAAATGAAAATAGACCAGAACTTTTGTTGCATTCCAACTATGCAAACTTCAAAACTATATGCTTTCCCCGTCGACGTGCGAACAAAGCCTTGAGCGAATTGCCAAATGTGATGACGTTGAAGTTTGCATCGTTGTTTGGGTTTGTTTGGGTTTGTTTGGGTTTGTTTAAAAAAATATTATCGATTAAAAAAAAATATATTTAGTATTTCTTTATTTCTATCATCCTCGAAGCCCTTTCTTTGACGGTGTTGAAGTTTGCATCGTTCCAATGCGACGAAAATTATTTTTTCTTTCATTTCTTTATTTTCATTAGAAACGAAAATATTTTCTCGCTAATTTGGATTGCAGATTTTTAATGCGGATCCTGAAAAACGTTGGACTGATTTTTGTAGCCGAAAACCGGCAAAAAAATTAATTTTCATTGCGATCCAACGATGCAAGCTTCAACATAATTTTCTTTGCGTCCAATATTCTGCTGATTTTTATCATTGTTATTATGTGTCGCCGCTGCGAAACTTGATTGTTTCACCGATGTGGAGAATTATCTAAGCCGCATTGGTCTCCAGGTGCCGGAGCTTGATAAAACTTGCTCCGGCGATTTACCATATCGGTGCAGCTTCGTCGACGAAAACCCCCTTTAGCTTGGCGTAGACACGTATTGAGCTTCACGAACGAACTTGCCGGAGGAAAATTTCTGGGAATTGTTCGACACGGCGATGCATAATCGATGGTCAAAGAGAGCCCCCGATCAGGGTTGTTATCAGGGAAAAGTCAGGGAATTTTGGAAATTCTCTGGAATTTTCGCAGAATTTACTTTTTGCAAGAATTACTAAAAATAAAACCGACTTGACAAAAAAAACCTGAACATTATAAAAATAAATATTTTTGTATACTTTTAATATTTATATTATTCTTCATTATATACAAAAAAAAGTTATGTCAGTGCCAAACATTGAAAATTTAAAAAACCGAAAACTAATTTACTGTGAAGCTCTATACATTCGATCTGTCGATACACAACCACATCATTATTATTATAGATAAGTGTTTATATTTATTTTTTATTTATTGTCGCCGACATAAACATTTCTGTTTACAATAAAGGACAAGTTCAGTATTTGCTTTTAATGTATTTTTTTTACTTTAACTTCAGTTTTTCAAATTTTACTTCAATTTTTAACATTTCCATATATTTGATCTTAAAACAAAATTATGTTATCCAGTTCAACATAATTTTTGAATAGAAGGATCGAATCGGGAATTTCCTTGGTTTTTTTAACTCGGTTAAAAAGTTTTTTTTTCACAATAATGATTCATCGATAAGTCAATAATGCGTAACAACCTTGTCATTGTTCGCAAATTGAAAAGTATCACGATTATCAGTATGTTGAAGGTGCGATTCGGGGATTGCACCTCTTGAGCGCAAAGAGTGACATTTCTTCTCAACGTATAGGAGGCGAATGGCCCAAGCAGCGAGCTATCTGTGCGTCTTTGCCCTATCGGTGCGAGAGGCAGAGATATCTGCTTTGTTTTTCCTTCCGTAGAATTTCCCTCTCGAGCGACTGATTATTCGGAGCGATATGCAGAGATAAGGGTCTCAGCTTGACTGCGAAGCGACCAGGGTTGTGTTTGCCTCTATCGTGCCTCGTCTACGAGCAAAAAAACCCAACGCAGAGTGCGAGAGTTAATTATGTTCCATGGGACTTTTCAGTTCGCCTTTACGACAACGCGACGACTTGCGGTCTGGTGTGGACACCGAATTTCGTGGCTTATCGATGTCGCACGTGCGGTATCTCGCCGTGCATGGCACTCTGCACCGAGTGCTTCAAGAAGGGCAATCATCATCATCACGACTTCAATATGTTCCTGAGCCAGGCTGGGGGAGCCTGCGACTGCGGAGACACGTCAGTCATGAAGGAAACTGGGTACGCAAGGAAGAGAAAAATAAATAAAGTTCAGCTAAGAACAGTACCGTGGACGCTCTAATGCATCAGGAAACGATGAGGATTTTTTTTTTCAACTTCACTAAATATATTAATAATCGTCTCTGTAAAATGTCAGGGTCCTTTATCGACCCAATTACAGAGGAAAGAAATATTAAAATTGCGTATTTTTGTGAAGGAATTGTTTATCTCAAAACTGCATTTTTTAAGTTGGCCGGAAACATAATTCAGACGATTTTCAACCGATTCACTTAAAATGTTGAATATATCTTGAAAAATACATTGTCTATGGAAGTGCATAGGATTTTTTTTTATATTGCATAGTTCATTTGTTATTAACCGGTATATAACGATTTTTTAGGCAGATTTTTGGACAGTGAAAAAATTTCGTCAGACAATTGTTTATAACAAATGAACTATGCAATATAAAAAAAAGACTTTTTTTTCGATGTACAAAATGGTCGACTGCCAATATTTTCTTTTGTTATCTTTTTTTTACGCGCTCCGCGGCGTGACATTTAGCATCCACAATTTTTTACCTAGAACAAAAAACAAAAATTCTCGTCATTCTACATTAGAATACTAAGAGAAGTACGTACGGAACTTAAAAAATATTGTTTTATTCAAAAGTTGTAGGTATTTGAACTGAAGAAATGAATTTTCAGTGAAAAATTTCGTTATAACTGCTCATAAACGACTCATAAAATGAAAAGTTTTCGATTAATCAGAAATTCCGTACGTACTTCTCTGCGAAATGCAATTAGGAACATCACTTTTGAATTTGAAGTAAATCGAGTGAAAATTGTTGAAGTTATTTGTCACGCCAATTGGAAAAAAACTGTTTCGAGAAGTTTCGAGTAGTCGGCCATTTTGTACATAAAAAAAAAATATTTTCTGACAGCTTGATATTCATACTAAATAGATGTGTAATTAATTTTATGAGTGAATCACTTTTTCATACGAAAAAAATTGTTAAATTCGCACATGATTCTATACCCGTTACTGTGGCCTAATGCCTTAAGTGTGACAACTTTTATATCAATATCTATAATATAATCCTATCAAAAAAGTTCATGAAAATAGCCTTTTTTTAGCGTCTAAATTGAAAAGACCACTTAATTTTAGACATTTACATTTACCCTTAATATAAGTTGTCCTCAAGCTCGCTCGTCGTAACGCCTCCTAACGATTGTGCTTTCGACAGATTTTGCGACCGACACGGTCCAAAGGCTGCGGTAAACAAATCGGCTGCACCTGCCGACCTCATGTGCGTCGCCGAGGCTATGATGCCGAGAATAATATTTCGACTGATTCAACACTTACGGGAAAATTGGTGAGTTCTTTTCGTCCAATCGTAATTTCATCTCGAAAAAAAACGGCGTCGCCGGATTTTACGTGACATTCTGCTTATTGTTTTGTTTTTCATTTGATTTTTCATCAACTTTCTTTCGTTCCAGCATAATGAGAACTCCGAATTACTTGATGGCAATCCAAAGCGCGGATGCCTACATCACGATGTTGCTGGACCTTAATCACATGGGTGCACTGATGAGACACGTAATGACACTGGCGCTCACGAATCCGCAAAAATATCGGGGCCTTATGGACCAAGCCGGGACTTCCGGGCAGTCCGAGTATCAGACATACTGCCAGGAGAGCTACAAGATCTATCAGGAGGCCAGAAAGACTCTGCCCAATCCTGAACCACCGGATGAGTACAAAGGTACGCGAAGAAAAACCTGCCAAGTTCCTGACGGAACACGTATACGTTAGGGTGGCACAAATTTGAGCTCTATTGTTTTTTTTTCTTTTTCTCACCATCCAATTATCTTCTTTGAAGAAGAAAAACATGCCGCCGAAGCTGCGAGCGGTCTATTTGGTGCGCAACTAACTTTCCGGGTTTTTTTACCGATAAAAAATCGAAAATTTCAAGACAAATACAAAAAATGGTTCATTCGAAGTATTGTCTCTCGCTATTTACACATTTTTGCCATCTCTCTGGCAATACATAAATACCGCGACGATAAAAAGACGCGTCTTTTGACTGAAACCATTCGTCCAAGCAATTTTGTACTGCATCGTAATTGGCCAAGTGTAGCCCACCCAAGCCATGCGCCATCGACCGGAACAAGTGATAGTCTGAAGGGGCCAGGTCCGGCGAATACGGCGGGTGCGGTAGCAGATCCCATTTCCGTGTTTTTATGGTGTCCTGGACGATGGAACTGCGATGGCACGGAGCGTTGTCGTGCTGCAATATCACACGTTCGTGTCTCGTGTCCCATTCTGGCCGTTTTTCGAGCAATGCGTGGTTCAAATTGATTAGTTGTTGTCGGTAGCGATGCCCATTGACAGATTCGCCCGGTTTCAGCAGCTCGTAGTACACGATTCCTTTCTGGTCCCACCAAACGCAGAGCATTGTCTTTTTTTCGAAGCGATTTGGTCGTGCCGTCGATGTTGACGCTTCGCCAAGTGAAAGCCACGATTTTCTGCATTTGGGATTCTCGAAATATATCCATTTTCCACCGCCAGTAACAATTCGATGCAGGAAACTCTTTCTGTTCTGCCGCAAAAGCAAAATTTTGGAAGTGGCTCTTCGATTTTCCATTTGTCTCTCAGTCAACTCATGCGGCACCCACTTTCCTTCCTAATGAATTTTTCCCATGGCGTGCAAACGTTCCGAAATACATTGCCGAGTCACATTTAATGCCTCGGCAAGTTGATCTTCTGTTTGAGTGTCATCTTCATCCAATAACGCTTGCGGATCGGCGTCCGCAAATGTTTGCGGTCTTCCCGAGCGCTCCTTGTCCCCAGTCTCAAAATCGCCACTTCTGAACCGTTTGAACCAATCTTCACACGTTGTTTTTGATGGTATACATTCGCCGTAGGCCTCCTCAAGTAACCGACGTGCTTCAGCTGCTGTTTTTTTAGGTTGAAGCAGAAAAGCAATGCTTCCCGCAAATGCTGTTTATTTGGCACAAACTTTGACATTTTCGAGGTTAGAAAAAAGGTCGTTGTGTTGCGATATTTGTTTATATTACGACTGGGTATTCTTAACAGATGTCCAAGCTATAAAGACACCCAATTTCAGACCTATATGCCGACTACATGTGTCGCTAGCGCCATCCATGTGTGAAACCCGGGAACTTAGTTGCGCACCTAGTACATGTCCACTTCTGAGAAACAGAAAGGGTTCAGTGTACCCACTGTTGACACTGTTCCCACTTTGATCCTACTCAACGTTCAACTGGGCAATATTCTTGTTAGCTCCACGACAGCTGATATATCAGGTGTGTTCTTTATTGAAGAAAAAAGAAGAGATGTGTATAAGAATATAAATATACATTGAAGAAGATATTTTACATTCTCACACGCTGTATCAGCCAAATTCGTGAATTTTATTCCAAACTGAGTAAGAATACGTTTTTTAGCGATTAAATATATTTTTTCACACATTTGTCCACAAATGTTTTGATTTTAGTCTGATTTTCAAGTTGAAACCACTTTTTTCACCCCTTGGGAAGGGTAACGAGTCAAAGACGATGCCATAAATCGGAAGAACGGGCGATTTTACCTATAGGGTGACATTATTTCTGCTGCAGACTGCAAAAAACATCCCTTTTCTCTCTAGTGTTCGAACATAGTCGCGTTAATGGGCTAATATATCGGTTCTTCAATTGATACACCTGATATACCAGCTATTGTAGAGTAAACAAGAATATTTCCCAGTTGAACGTTGCGTACTCAAAGTTCTGAAGAGTTGATAGATTATAGAATTAATGCATATTGCAAATCCGTCATTGTGTAGTTGATACAAATCCGAATAAATACGTTGCAGGGATAATCATAAGGCTAGATCGTTGTAGAGGTTCAATATTGCAAACTTGAGACTCTTGTACAGTTAGTGAATTTCCGAGTTTATACAGATGAGAGCTAAAGTCATTGTAAAGGTGAAAAACGGACTTTTAACATTGTAGAGATAAACGTTGTGGAGACGAGACCCTTCCAGAAGAGTAAAAAAAAATTGGAAATTTCGAAGCTCTTGAGCGACCACTAAATATTTATTGGCCGGCTAGAGCTTCGCAAGGTTGATTTAAAAATCATAAAGGTTAATTTAAAAATCAAAATTCAAATTTTCGTTTAAAAAATCGTTTTAAAAATTTTTGTTGACTTCTCACCCATGAATTTTACTCATGGGTGAAAAGTGGACAAAAAATCGATTTTTTATTGAAAATTTGTATTTTTGGGAGGCTTGAGCGACCGCTAAATATTTTTCGACCGCTCGCAGCTTCGGCGACAATTTTTTTTACTTTCGAATTCTCTTGAATTTGCCGATGCCACGTAACTGGAATAATTATGATCGAAAGTTCTAATCAAATGCTAGGACCGAGCATTGTTTCAGATTTTTGAAAACCATCAGTTCAAAAATTAGAGTGGGTAGAGGGACACGTTACACATCACTTTGACGCTTCATGATTCCCAAACCGGACTCGACAATGAAAAAATAAAAAATGGGGGCCCAATTTTATTTCGAAAGACCTGTCTAATGACCCTCTATGCGATGAACTGCTCGATAAATAATAATTTCGCCCCCCTTTTTCATATAAGAGAGGATGTAAAAAAAATGGGCCTGCTTTCAAGATTTTGCTACATATTTATTGAGATCCCAATCTGAAGCGTCTGTTTCCAAAATGTCATGCATATGGGTTTAAAATTGTAGAAACTGGGTCTACGGGTTTGGATACGAAACTCTGAAAACGTTACCACAATAGAGTATTTTACTGTTGTACGGGAAGAATCTTAAGGGATAACACCCCTCTAGCGGCAGAAAATGAAGCCTAACTCTGACAATTTATTTCGGGCGTATGAAAAAAGAATTAGGGTTTATTTAACACATATTAAAGTATAAAACAAAAATGTTATTATAATTTTCATACAAAATGGCGGCGGCAGAGCCCATCTTGAAAAACGTGTTTTTTTACAAATAGCTTCACGGGAGGACGGTTTTCTCGTTAAGTACAAGACCTGGAACAAAAACCAAAAGAAAACCTAATCTACACATTATTAGCTATGGGACTACGTAGGGATTTTTTTTCATCAAATTTTGAAAAAATTACGCACTTTGAAAGAAAAAAATGGATTTTTTGCCCAAAAAATAAGCAGAAAATTGTTTATAAAAAATGTGTTTACATTTAATCAAAGAACGGCTACGTACTCCCATAGAGAATGTAATTGTGAAGTTACTATCAAAATTTCAAATCGATCCATACAAAGGTGTTCGAGTAATCCGTCCTCCTTAGTTTGAAAAAAGTGGTTTCGAGAAAAACGTGTTTAAAGTTGTACGAGGCGCCTGAAAGAAGTCCGAGGCGCTGCGGCAAAATCGATAATTGAACCTTTAAAAAAAAATTCGCTACAGGACCAATTGCATATTGTTTTTATGACCCCAAAGTATTTTTTAAGCAAAAAAAAAACGATTTTTTCAAAATCCTGAGTGGTGTTATCCCTCAAATGGTTAATTATTGTATATTATGCTTACGATATTTTTTTATCTTCGTGAATGTCAGTATTTACCATATAAATCGGCAATTAAATTTACGGGGTTATATACAGTCAGGAGGCCCAAAAAGATCGATTTTTCAAGAATTTTTCTTGAGAAGACCTTTAAATCTGTTAACGTGAAAATTTGTACACATATTATGTCAACGTTCAACTATATTTTAACATTTTCTATTTGTAAAAATAATTATTTTGAAAGCTGCTATAGCTGATCTCCGGGAGCACCTCTAAAAAAAGGTGTCTTGCGGTGAGCACGATATCTCTCGATCATCTAAAACGAAAAAACCAAAAATATTTCGTTAATATAATGGATTATCTTGCAATTGATCGAAGGAATAAGCAAAATAATAATTTTTTACAAAACGGCGGCTTCTAAAAAAAATCGATTTTTGACAAAAATTTAGGCCTTAAATTGTTTATAAAATGGAAAGTATTTATCGGTGAGAAAAAACCTTCGATTATTTACTAAAAAATATACTTGAAAAGATTGTGTTAAAATTTGAGACTGATCGGTTCAGCCGTTTCCGAGAAATCTTGCTCACCGACTTTAAAAACACAGTTTTGAGAAAAACGCGTTTAAAGTTTCAAAAGCACTTTCGAACGTTCTGACACGTCATTACAAATGTGCGTGTAACTTCGAGAATATTCGCCGGATTGAGAAGAAATTTTCTGTCTGTGTACTTAAATATATGTACATTACGAAAACAAAATTAAAAACAAATCGATTTTTCGAAAATTTTAACCGTACTCAACCAGACCGCTGAAACGCTCGCGTTGTCAGATATGTCGTCACGTAACGCCTGTGACGTCACACGCCAGTAAACAAGGTATAACCTGTATCGCCGCTGAGTTGTCGCACAGCAAACCTTTCTCTCCATTCCTATTTAAAAGTTGATAATACGGAAACGATCACTACAAATAACTATTAATGAACAAAAAAAGCACGGAAATACACTGAGATAAAGTATAAAATCGCTCATTACTCGTCACGGGACTCGTAATCGTTTACCGACATGTGACGTCACTAGAGATCCAACCAATCCTGGAGCGTTTCCGTTCACGTGACCAAACGTTCAAATTTATCTAATTCAAAAATCGAAATAAACGAAAATAATGCATAATTTTTCGATAAAATGATAGAAAGTGCTTTTTAAACACTATATTTGTTTAAGGATGAAAAGAGAATGGATCTTCGAATGGAATTTATCGTATAGTATTTATGGAAAGAAAATGTCCACGAAAATCACGCGCAACGAAACGTAACGGAGAAAGTACTTTGAATTCAGATTGCCCGTCGCTGCAAACCCATCTGGAGCACAACACGTTCCTGGAAGAGCTGATGTTCTGGACCGTGTCGTACGACTTTCCGCAGAAGCTCGTTTGCCTGTTACTCAACATGATGCCAGATCCTGATTACAAGGAGGCGCTCACCCGCGCCTTCGTCCTACACTACAGCCGGATCGCGAGAATGCTCGAGTGCTCGACCGACCCTGACACTCTGAGCAACCGTGTCGTGCACGTCAGCGTACAATTGTTCAGTAACGAGCGATTGGCCATCAAAATGGTGGATCAGCTCAAGCTCCTGCACGTTATGGTCATTAGTCTCAAGTACATGATGTGCAAGATTCTCATTCAGAACACGCTGCACAGTGAGTTACTTCGATTCGCTTGCTTGCATTCGAATAGTCTGTGCGATATGGCAATCTTTTTTGTCGAGGTTCACTATTTTCGAGGGGATTTCATATACCGGGTGGCACATTTTAAGGCCTTAGGCCACAGTAACGGGTATAAAATTATGTGCGAATTTAACAAATTTGTTTCGTATGAAATAGTGATTCACTCATAAAATTAATTACACATCTATTTAGTATGAATATCAAGCTGTTGGAAAATATATATGAGGCATTCCACGTCACTTCGGCCAGTAAAAAAAAATCCACAAATAATTTTGAATAATCGAGTTACTTTATTGAAAAATATTCACCGAGTGTCGACATTTAAAAAAAGTTTCTGACGTTTTTTCTCGTTGATTATCATGTTTTAATATTTTTCCATTCAAATGGCTGTATCTTTGGCAGGATTTGACGTATTTACATTCGTAAAAAACGAAAATGTGCGTCTTTTTCCAGCCTTCCGGAAAAAAATTAATTTAGATTTTATTGAGCAAGTCGAACGTCCGTTTCGGGGCAAAATGTGCAAAACAATTTTTTTTTCAGGGAAAGACACTCGTTATTTTGTTTTTAAGAATTTCCCCGAATTGTGAATACGAAAAACGGATTTTTGGTATTTTTTATATTATGGGATTCCTAAACACCGTGAAGTAACAGCAATTTTAATTTTTTTGATTTTTTAAATTAATATTCGATTGAAGAGTGTGGAGCACTCGCTGTATGTTCACGAGGTTTTTGAAATACATATGACATATATGTCATATGCATTGGAGCCTTGGAGCGCGCCTCACTCTTCAATCGAATATTAATAAAAAATATTTTTAAATAAAAATAGCTTTACCTTCACGGTGTTTAGGAATCCCACAATATAAAAAATACCAAAAATCCGTTTTTCGTATTCACAATTCGGGGAAATTAAGAAAAATAAAATAAGGAATGTGTTTCCTTGAGAAAAAAAATATTTTTGCATATTTTGCCCTGAAACGGACGTTCGACTTGCTCAATCAAATCCAAATTAATTTTTTTCTGGAAGGCTGGAAAAAGACGCACATTTTCGTTTTTTACGAATGTAAATACGTCAAATCCTGCCAAAGATACAGCCATTTGAATAGAAAAATATTAAAACATGATAATCAACGAGAAAAAACGTCAGAAACTTTTTTTAAATGTCGACACTCGGTGAATATTTTTCAATAAAGTAACTCGATTTTTCAAAATTATTTGTGGATTTTTTTTTACTAGCTGAAGTGACATGGAATGCCTCAATTATATTTTCTAACAGCTTGATATTCATACTAAATAGATGTGTAATCAATTTTATGAGTGAATCACTTTTTCATACGAAGAAAAAAATGTTAAATTCGCACATGATTTTATACCCGTTACTGTGGCCTAACCCCTTAATCCTACACCTGATTTATATCGAAAAACACTGCTCCGCACAAGTATTGAGTATAATAATACTTTTAGGGGTCAAAGGGGGACGTTGTAAATGAAAAAAATTGGAAAATTTCGCGTGACGTCAAAATTTGATGTTAAACTGAAAAATCAGCTGTGACAACACTTGTGAATTTGTTTTGTTGAATTGTAATGATTCAATTTTTTTCTCTCGACAATGCATATTTTTCACTGATCTTAAATATAAATCGACTTTCGTCCATTAAATTGGGCGGTTTACCCTATATTATTAAAAAAAAGTGTCACTCATACATCTGGCGTCGGTTCTCGGCTATCGACAATTATCGAGACACAATGATTGATTATGGGCAACACCGAGACTCCGTCATCGAGTAGCGACATTATCGAGACCCGAAAATTGATTATTAACAATATCGAAGCATAACGATCGGTTGTCGAGATGATGGAGTAGTTTCAGTGAAAACTTAAGGGATAATCACAGTGTAACGGATCGAAAAAAGGCTGACATACGTGATCTTTTTCCGATGGTTAACATACACTAATCAGTCTGTTTTTTTTTATGTCAAATCAAAGCACTCAGAAAAAATAGAAAATACATTTTTAATCGTTTAGTTTTCGTTTTCTTAACATTTTTTTAACGGTTGAAAACTTCTTCGAAAAAAAGAGTCCTCACGGTGTACACGGTTGTGGCCGTAAATATTATCTGAAACACAATTTGCAAAAAGATTATTAATCAGTATGAAAGCCGCTATCTTGCTATGGAGGTTTTTTTTAAATCAAAATTGACAAAATTGCGGCGGCTTGAAGAAAAATGTATCAAATTATAGCATATTTTGTCGACAGTTTTTCGTACAAAAAAATATGAAGATTAAAAAGAAAGCTTCCATCGCAAGATAAATAACGGCGCGAAGAATGTTGTGTCAAAATTTGAGACGGCTAGCTTGAAAACTCCGAGAGTGTACACCGTTTTGAAAAACGCGTTTGAAGTTTTACTGCACACACCGCTGTTCGAATCACTTTTTCTAAGAAAGGCTGTAGCGGCCGAAATTATTCGAATTTCGCCCCAAAAATTTAACAGCGTGTTTATAACCGTCTGTACTATCGGATAATGCAAAAAATCGATTTATTAAACATTTTACACTGTCATGATCCCGCAACTTTGAAAATAATAAGGCCCGAACAAAAAACAACTACATTAATTCGAGACAATTTTAGCCAAACCGATTTTGTCTGGAACGACGATCTACCGCCGAACGCCATTATCGATTATCGACACTGGGAACTCGATTATCAATCGTAAACATAATTATAGATCGATTATTAATTGCCAAGATTCGATTATTAAGCTTCCCCCCGCCTTTTCGATCGTGCTAAAATTGTCCCGCTTCGTCTCTTTTTATTCCGAATGCAGATCCAGCAGAAAATTTTCACGACGTCGTCGACTGCGGGCGTCAAGTCATGAAGGAGCACTGCTACTGGCCTCTCGTCTCCGATCTGAACAATGTTCTTTCCCATCAACCGGTCGCCATTAGATTCCTCAGTGACGACACCCTTCTTGAGATGTGGTTCGAATTTCTTTCCATGTTTCAAGGTAAGAATTTTCGGATTTTTTTATAGTGGCATTGAAGATCGACGATTTTTTAGCATGGATGGATGGATATATATATATATATATATATATATATATATATATATATATATATATATGGGGATGGATGGATGGATGGACATTGAAATGTCTGATTACATTTTCAATGCCATGAGATAGTTGCATTTTTTCGTAATATCTGTAGATTTTTTCTCTTGCCTAAGGCATGTCTCGAAATAATTCACCAGGCCAGGTATCTCGGAACGTTTCGTGTTCGTCATTGATCGATGATTTATTTTTGTCGTCGCGAAGGTATGAACGTAAATCAGAGAGAAATGGGAGATCACGTGGAATTCGAGCCGACTACTTATTACGCCGCGTTCAGCGCTGAGCTGGAAGCGAGCGCTTACCCGATGTGGGCCCTCGTCTCTCATCTGCGCGGACCGGAGAGCGCCGCGATAAGTCGCCGGGCGCTGGACTTTTGTCTGACTGCTCTTCAGGACTGGCTCGACGCTATACACTTCACGAGCCCAGATGTGGTAAGGAATTTCATCCGAATTTGGCTGGTTAGATCGATCATCGTTTCGCTCGACTTTTGACGTTGAGGAAAAATAAAATTACCACTGTTTCAATAGGCAATCGGACGGTAATCGGAAATTTATATGCAAAACAAATATTTTTACAAAACAAACTTTTATTTAAGGTAGTAGTCTCGCCACGGCGGTTTTATATAGTTTTTTAATTTTATTTTGAGGACACATTCAAGACGCTATTAAGTGATGACCTGCAGTGTCAAATGTATTTAGAGACGCGGCAGATTTTTCATACTTACTTTTTTATATTAAATACTATATATGTATATTGCTAGGTCAAAATTGGTAAATTAATAAAATTAATTCGTTGAAACAATTAAAAAAAAATTTATTATCAATTCATAGAAGTGAAATTCATCAATTCAACGATTTGCGATACGATGTCCCACATTTTCGTTGTTCATAACCTCTACATGGTTCTTCTTTTCGTTTCCTCTTTTTGCACGGGTCATAATTTCGACCGCTTTTCTAATTTTGGCGATCGTTTTTCGTTTGGCATATTTGCGTTTATGTTGCACTTGTTCCATTATTCCGGCCCCAGCTGAAATTTTGCATTTCCGTTTATACTAAATATCACGACGAAAATTCGCTGGGCTTGCGACGTTGCCACGATCTCCGCGCTCGATAGACTACAGTAGTGTGTGCCGTATACGCAGAGTGTCTACATATTAGTAGCCAGGATGGATAGTCTGATAGAAAAGTGAGGGTAAGGTGATTGGAGGGAACGTTGTTATTTTTGGAACTCTAAACATTGTATTAGGCGTTTTCTTCATTACTTTATAATATTTTACATCCTGATAAGATGTAGAACTGACATTATAAAGATATTTCGCAGTACTCCGAAGCTTTCATCGATTCAGCGGAGAATAAACTTTTCAACGTGACTGTGGCGAGACTACTACATTAAGGCCTTTGGCCACAGTAACGGGTATAAAATCATGTGCGAATTTAACAATTTTTTTTCGTATGAAAAAGTGATTCACATAAAATTAATTACACATCTACTTAGAAGCTGTTAGGAAATGTATATATTTTTTTTTTCGATGTACATAATGGCCGACTACTAATAGTTTGTTTTGTTATCTTTTTTTTATTCGCTCCGCGGCGTGACATTTTGCATCCACAATTTTGTACCTAGAACAAAAAACAAAAATTCTCGTCAATCTACATTAGAATACCTAGAGAAGTACGTACGGAATTTGGGAAATATTGTTTTATTCAAAAGTTGTAGGTATTTGAGTGAATTTTCAGTGAAAAATTTCGTATTGAACTGCTCATAAAATGAAATGTCTTCGATTAATCGGAAATTCCTTACGTACTTCTCTGCGTAACGCAATTAGGAACATAACTTTTAAATTTGAAGTAAATCGAGTGGAAATTGTTGAAGTTATTTGTCACGCCAATTGGAAAAAAGCCGTTTCGAGAAAAACGAGTTTAAAGTTTTAGGTACTCTATGGTCGTGCCAGAGGTGGACTTACGTTATACGCTCAAAGTTGGTGAAAAAAAATGTCTTGCTATAAATCGAATAGGAACCTATTCTTATGATGATAAAGCACCGTTTTAGCGGGAAAAAAAATTGATTTTTTGAAAATTCTAGTGTGGCCTTACCCCTTAAGAACGGACAGAGCGCCTTTGGGTGCTTTGTCCGTTATTTGTTCGATTTTTACAAACGCACAGCCCAACCTTTAGCAGGGTTGTTACGCATATGGGAAACATGGAAAACCGGGAAAAGTCAGGGAATTTCTTTCCTCCTGGAAAAATCAAGGAAAAGTCAGGGAATTTTGGAAATTCTCTGCAATTTTTCTCAGAATTTACTTGTTGTAAGAATTACGAAAAATGAAACCGACTTGACAAAAAAACTGAACAGTCTAAAAATAAATATTTTTGTATACTTTGAATATTCATATTAAATTTATATCTTATATTTATATCTTCATTATATACAAAAAAAGTTATGTCAGAGCCAAACATTGAAAATTAAATCAACTGAAAACTAATTTGCTGTAAAGCTCTATAACATTTGCATTCGATCTGTCGATACACAACATCATTATTCTGATAGATAAGTGTTCATATTTATTTTTTATTTATTGTCACTGGCATAAAAAATTCTGTTTATAATAAAGAACAGGTTCTGTTTTTGCTGGTAATGTCTTTTTTTACTTTACAATGTTTAAATTATTATCCAAATTTCAGTTTTTTAAATATATTACTTCAATTTTTAACATTCTCATATATTTGATCTTAAAACAAAATTATGTTATCCAGTTCAACATAATTCTTCGATAGAGGGATCGAATTGAGTATTTCCTTTGTTTTTTCAAGTCGGTTATAAATGTTGTTTTTTCGAAAAAATGATTTATTGCTATTTGTACGTACATAATTTTTCCCGTATAGTTTCTAACGTTTACAAATACTAGTATGGTTGAAACGAGACTTAACTTGTGGTCTTAAACTTAAAAAATATATATATTTGATGATAACGAAGTGTTCTTCATTTGACCCTAATCTGGGTCATTTACAAAACTTGGAATTTTTGCAAAACCTGTATGGAAAACCTGGTAAAGTCAGGGAATTCCTGAGTCAATAGTGCGTAACAATCCTGTCGGCGTTTTGGGGCTCGAGGGAAAAGGTAACTTTCCTTACTTTTGCGGTACTGTGGAAAAAGTAAATCTCTACTCACTTGTATTGCGGAAAAGTAACTGCCTAGTTACTTTTGTTGCAGAAAAGTAGCTGCCTAGTTACTTTATTGCGGAGAAGTAACTGCCTAGTTACTTTTATTTCGGGGAAGTAACTGCCTAGTTACTTTATTGCGGAGAAGCAACTGCCTAGTTACTTTTATTGCGGAGAAGTTACTGCCTAGTTACTTTTATTTCGGGCAAGTAACTGCCTAGTTACTTTATTGCGGAGAAGTTACTGCCTAGTTAATTTTATAGCGAAGTTATTGCCTAGTTACTTTTATCGCGGAAAAGTGTCTAGTTACTTTTATTGCGGAAACGTAACGGTCTAGTTACGTTCATTGTGAAAGAGTAGCTGCCTAGTTACATTGAATGCGAACAAGTAACTGCCTAGTTACTTTTACTGCAAAAAACAGCATCTACCTGGTTACTTTGGTTGTGAAAAGCAACTGCCTAGTTACTTTTATTGCGGAAAATAACTGCCCAGTTACTTTTGCCGCGAAAAGAGCAACTGCCTAGTTACTTTTACTGTGGAAATAACTGCCTAGTTACTTTTACTGCGAAAAAGCAACTACCCAGTTACTTTTACTGCGAAAAAGCAACTACCCAGTTACTTTTGCTGCGGAAAAGTAACTGCCTAGTTACTTTTCCTGTGGAAAAGTAACTGCCTAGTTACTTTTCTTGCGAAAAAGTAACTGCCTAGTTACTTTTCTTGCGAAGAAGTGACTACCTAGTTACTTTTCTTGCGAAAAAGTAACTACCCACTTACTTTTATCGCGGGAAGTACTAGCCTAGTTACTTTCGCACGAAAAAAGCAACTGCCTAGTTACTTTTACTGCGAACAGTAACTGCCTAGTTACTTTTATTGCGAAGAAGTAACTGCATAGTGACTTATTGCGATAAAAGTAACTGCCTAGTGACTTTTATTGTGGCCGAGTAACTACCTAGTTACTTTCGAGGACTAGTTCGAAAAACCAAAGATCGTACGAGATAATCGATTCGCCGATAATTAAAAATCGATTAAAATCGACCATCGAGTGTGAACGATCGATCATCAATGCAAAAATCGGCCGCAAATCAGAACAAAGCCTCCGATGATCTAGGCATTACGATGAAAGATATTTACGCTACGCTCTTATCTGTTTGTTTTTCGTTGCCGCCCAGAGTGACGTACTTCACGTGTCCTTTCACATACCGCTGCACCGATACTTCGCCGTATTCATGTGTCAAGCTGTGCGACAACAGGGAGTCACCCTTGAGGAGTTACTACCGCCCAAGGACATGCTTCACCTTCTCATGATGCATCCGCTGCGCGTTCAGGTGAGTCACGCAAGAATGCACTTTGTACAATCTCATCGACACCGCCGGGTAGCAATGACAAAAGCCGCATTCAGATCTGTCATATGGGCGGAGCCTAAGAAACATGACGGCGATGAGAGGATCGTCAAACGTAAATAGTCGTGTAGTTTAGTGCAAAATTCTGTGACATGATAAGTATTGGTGCAATTTGTCACTGGGCCGGTACCAATCCGAAACAACACAACTTTTTGGAAGTCGAACGTATTTTGAATTTTGGAGTGACCACACTTTCACGTCTGAATTCGCTTGTTTAAGTTTCAAGGCTCTCATCCAAGCCTCCAATTGATCGGTTTTTTGTACATTTACGAAATAATTTTTCACGTACACGAAGCGTTTCCCTGCAATGGGAAACTTGTGGAAACGGACTTCCAACTCCTTAGGGTCAGAGTGGGATCGGCGGCTCATTTTTTTCAGAGGTCTATAGCTGCCGAACCGTTCACACAATCTCAATGAAACCTTGACTAAACGTGACGTGTGTTCAATGGCTTCATTTTCTTAAAAGACACGGAACGGCCTAACCCAATGGATATTGAGATAGTAACCATTTGAAAAAAAAATGGGATTTGATCCACTGTGTACTTAGGGGTGTACACAGTGGAACATGCCTAATTTCACAGTCAAACAAAATTTGATGAAAATTACCCTGGTCCACTGTACACTTGTAGGTAATGGAGTGCTTTTCTCTATACAATGGGGAGTATTGTACAGTAAACTATTGAAAAATTAATTAAAAAAAAGACAGCATATTATGAGATCAATCACAATCATTTATTGAATATTAATCAACAATGAGTACCTACCCAAATCACAACGCGAAAATATTCATATTATGAGTTACCTCTGTGTACCTCGAAAAAGTGAGCCAGTGTACCGATCCGCTCTTTTTCTAAAGCGGGTACTCACAAGTTTCTATTTTTATTAGGTTAACAAACACAATGCTCAAATACCGCAATATAGCTGTATATTGCGGGAGAACAATGACTTCGAAAATAACTGCGATAGGTAAAGAAGCAAAAAACATGCAAACTCAGCTGGTTTTTCATCTTTTGACACCAAAAATAATATAAAATCACCTCTCACAAACGAATTGCGCGGGAGCGACTCGAAGACAGGTTCAAACCTATTGGCATGGAGCCTAGATACCAGGAGGTTCAGCGGCAATGCAAAGGCGCTGAAAAAAGCATCCCCGAAAATGTCCCGAAGTGATGGCGCTGGGGTGCAGCGGCACCTACATATATAGTAATATATTGGTCAACGAGGTGAAAGTGATCGGATGAGTTTCTAACCTCACGACAGACTGATCGTGACATCAAACGTCGAAATATCCGCCGATTCATAATTTCCTCATGGCGGTTCGGAAAAAAACGCAAAAGCGAGAAAAGATCTCAAACTCAAACTCAAAATGGCGGCGATACAACCAATCTATAAAACCGTGATTTTTTACATATAGCTTCACGGGAGAACGGTTTTCTCGTAAAATATAAGACCTGAAACAAACACCAAAAAAATGATAATTTATGTATTATTAGCTATGGGACTACCTAGAAATTTGCTTTCAAATTTTGCAAAAACAGCGCACTTTGTAGTGCGCTATTAATAATATCGATTTTAAGAAAATAAATCGATTTTTTGCCATAAAAAGCAGTAAGTTGTTTATAAAAAGAAGTTTACATTTAATCAAAAAACGGCTATGTACTCCCATAAAGAATATAATTGTGAAGCTGCTAGCAAAATTTTAAATCGATGCATGCAAAGGTGGTCGAGTAATCCGTCTTCCGAAATCGAAAAAAGTGGTTTCGAGAAAAACGCGTTTAAAGTTGTACGAGCAACTCAGCGCGCTCCAAGGAGCTGCAGCCAAATCGATAATTGAACCTTTAAATAAAAAAAATTGCTACATGACCAATTGCATATTTTTTTTATGACACCAAAGTATTTTTAGGAAAGAAAACGTCTTTCCAAAATCCTAGAGTGGTGTTATCCCTTAACACTAATGAGGGTTAGGTACATAATCTGTGATTTGTCTTAGATCGCACCCATGTTTAGCGTATATCTATATACATATGGGTGCCAGAGCACCCCAGCGCCATCATTTCTTGTTCTCGTTTTGGGGACGAGTTGGAAGGCCTCGCTGAACCTCCTGGTATCTAGGCTCCATGCCTATTGGCATCCGAGCGCGGTTCTAATGTGACAAAGACGCACATATATACATGTCCACTTCTGAGAAACAGCAATGGTTCAGTGTACCCACTGTTCCTACTTTGACCCTACTCGAAGTGCTTCAGCAATCTTTCGCAGCAGATTTAATGTTCTTTCGGTAATTATTACGCGGAGAAAACTTGCCGCATTCCATTCACACCGGTTTTATGTTTTTAAGGGGATATATACACCTAGGAGCCGGAAAAAGGTCATTTTTGTGATTTTTTTCAAGGAAAACTATTTGAAATTTCGGATTGGGGTTTTAATTATCTAAAAGTGTATACATTCAAAAATATATTTAATTTTCTTTATTTAAAAATATCAAAAATATACAAGGATATTGTATGATCCTTGGAGCGTCGTAAAAAAATCTGCGTATACGGTACCCACTGGCGTTTCTTCAAAAATCATCTGAAAAAAAAACAAAAAAGATTATTAAATTAGATACTATAATCTAGTACTTGTCATAGCCGATTTTGAAAATATCGATTTATGACAAAATGGCGGACGTTTGAATATAAATAGTGATTTTTGGGCCAAAAATTAGTTATTATTTTGCCCATAAAACAAAAACCAAGCAACGGGAAAAAAATTCTCTGACAAGTACTAGATAATGGTGTATAGAACCACAAAAAACCTCAAGGCAATCGGTTCATTGGTTTTCGAGAAATTTTGGGTACCGATATGAAAAACGTGGTTTTGAGAAAAACGCGTTTGAAAATTTGGGAATGAATAAATCATGAAATTCGTCAACTTACATGGAATCATCGATACCAGGCCCATAGTGTAGGTCTTCTACGGTCGACGGAATGTTCATAGCTTCTAAATCCTCGACCTCGATCATCTGGTGTATATCTCCCCTTAATCGAAATTAAAATACTTCTATCGCGCGGCTACGTATAATTACGCTTGAAGGCTTTGCCTCGAAGGTACTTTGATTTTCCGCCACCAGATATCGCCATTCGACAGACCCCAATTTCAAAGCACGAGGCGCGATGTTTTTTCACAAATCTTTATTGAAATATCGACACATCGTACGTATGGGTTCATACATACATACATATGTATATAGCTAGAAATTGGAAGGTGTCGTAACGCTAGTGAGCAAAAATTGGAAAGAAAAAATGACTGCGACATTAATTGACGACGATGCGCAATAGTTGCAAACTTAGAAGAAAAAAACCTGTTCGAAGCGTTACCCGCCCTACCGCGTTCCTCGGAACGTCGAATCTCTTCGTTTTCGTCAGTTATTATTATTATTGCTTTATATATAGAGGGCGTGTACCTTGGACTAACCACACGAGAGTATTTCCATTCGTTTTCTCGAACATCCCTTCCGTGGTTCATGCCTGAGAAAACCAATGACGCCATTTTGTTTATCACCTCTTATCACCCCGTCATCTCGCACGCTTGAGCTGGCGCTCTTGTTAGAGGGCCGGTATCTCGTTGACGCCGAGAACAGTAGTCTCCGGTGGCAGATCCGCCTTCAGATGTTTTATAAAGTCGTACGTGATGATACGCGGGGCGACGAAACCGCCCGATCCCTTGCGCCCCTTGTGATAAATTCCTGCACCGGACAGCGGGAACGCGGGCCTCGTGATCACCGGCTGCACGTCGATAAAGGGCACGGTCGACTGAGCTGCGTCCTTCTCGAGATCGGTGGCGACGAAATTCAAGTATTGATTCGAGCGCGAGTCCGGCAACGAGGAGGCCCGTACTTTTGTCGGGACATCCGGCTTGTCCAGCTTCATCTCGGTCCTGCACATGGCAAAATGGCGTATAACGGCTGCTTGCAGAACCGATCAATGGCCGAGCGTTTGGGGCTTATTGCTTGGGAGGCAAGTTTTCGGAATTCGCGGCTCTCTCGCAAGTCGAAAGTTACGATCGCTTCTTAACCCTTTAAGGACGGGAGTGGTCGATATATCGACCAGCCAGGGGGCACATAATATTTCATGTTTTCCACGGAAAATTTCATATATTGAATATTGCCAAAATATTGTGATGTCTGGATGTTTTCTTGACCTTGGTTGACCTTGAAAATTGCTATTTCAAGGTCACTTTTTCTGACGTTGAAAATTGCTATTTCAAGGTCACTTTTTCTGACGTTGAAAATTGGTATTTCAAGGTCATTTTTTCTGACCTTGAAAATTGCTATTTCAAGGTCACTTTTTCTGACGTTGAAAATTGCCATTTCAAGGTCACTTTTTCTGACGTTGAAAATTGCCATTTCAAGGTCATTTTTTCTGACGTTGAAAATTGGTATTTCAAGGTCATTTTTTCTGATCTTGAAAATTGTTATTTCAAGGTCATTTTTTCGGACATTGAAAATTGCTATTTCAAGGTCATTTTTTCTGACCTTGAAAATTGTTATTTCAAGGTCGTTTTTCTGACCTTGAAAATTTATATTTCAAATGACCTTGAAAATTGCTATTTCAAATGACCTTGAAAATTGCTATGCCAAATGACCTTGAAAATGGCTGTTTCAAATGACCTTGGAAATTGCAATTTCAAATGACCTTGAAAATTGCTATTTCAAGGTCATTGTTTTCGGCCCAAAAGTTGGCGTACTTACGTTCGTTGATGCACTGAATTTAGCATAAATTACATGGGAATACGCTTTCAAACTTTTTAAAATGAATTTTTAGAATTGGATTTTCCGTTGCGGACGGGGCTCGTCGACATATCGACCAGCCTTTAGGCTTGGGACTCCGATTGAGAAATTCATCGATTTTATTGATATCTTTCATGTCAAAAAAGACGATTTCAATGGAAATTTCCCCGTCCTTAAAAGGTCAAATATAGCCGTGGTACTCGAGATCGAGACTCTCCGTCCATTGTCGCTTTTGGTGAAAAAGATAGAACAAAAAAGAACATTGAATACCTTGCTTTTTCGGCAGCCGAAGGATCCTTCACGTCCGTATTGTCGTTGCTAATCCATCTGCTCTTCTCCAACGGCTTAATGAGCTTGCCGCTCGTGAAGTTGAACGGCGTGACGCGAATCTCGAAATTCAAGTGAGCTCCGATCACTCGAAATCTCACGCCTGAAAAAACAAGACCATTTTTGTGCGAAAAACGCATTTTTTTTACAAAATTAGTATCCAAAAGTGATGGCGAATTTATAGTGGGACGAGATATCAGGGATTTTCGTTCTTGACAATGTGATAATTACCAGTGAGAATCTCGTCCTGTTCCGAAACCAAGTCGTCCAAGTCAATGGCTCTCTTCTCCCAAGCGAGGGTATGATAATCCCGACCGTTCTCCACGTCCGGATCCAACACCGTAAAGTTGTCGACCTTTTTCCAATGCACGCTCGTCTCGTTTATTCCCACGCGGGGCAACAACTCGCCTTGCTGGATCACGAAGTGTATTATCTGGTTTACTTTTTTGAGCTTCATGCCGGTTATCACCCTGGAAGTTGAAGAAAAACGAGTAACTGTAAATCGACACTGACGACTAAGTATTGAAACCTAAACTAAATTACACTGCGTATAAATGAGTGGTCCGGAATTCTCATTGGAAATATTCGGCAACCCTGCCAGTTTTGTCTCACGTTGGTCCTGCGTCTAATCGTTAAATACTAATATAGGGTATTTGACTATGTTAAAAATACGGTTCATTCTTTAGTCATCCTGAAAGAATATAGTGTCTAAAAAGCATTTCTATCATTCGCGAAAACAAGTATACGCTATTTTCGTTTATTTCAATTTTCAAATTAGGTAAATTTGAAATGGTCATGTGAACGAAAACGCTCCATGGTTGGTTCTCTAGTGACGTCACATGCCAGTAAACAGATTGTCATTACGAGTCCTGTGACGAGTAACGACCGATTTTGTAGTTTATTTCAGTGTACTTCCGTGCTTTTTCTGTTCATTCATAGTTATTTGTAGTGATAGTTGCCATATTATCAACTTTTAAGGTAATCCTATCGCTTCACGCTAGTCATACCACTGATCATGCTTGAGACTTGTACAATTTATATTTTTAACATATGAGGGATACTCCGTCAATTCCGTCACTTTTTTCGACCATCTCAGATCTGCCCCATAATTGGTTATATCAAAGCACTACTAAAAGACATTCTATGTGAGTTTTTTCAGATTTTTTAATTCAACATTTTAGAAAATGCCGTTTTTTTCCAAATGAAAATATCTCGGAAACTAGAAGTAACCGAAGAAAAATGTCTGTACATAAACGTTGTAGTTTTGTTAGCTTTCGAGCGGACGGCTTGAAATAATTTTTACGTTCCGGTAACACTGATTTTTTACTAAAAAAGGGGAAAATAATTTTTTTATTCAAAAACGGTCATTTTTTTGCTGAAAAAATTACAGAGTCTTCCAGTATGTCTGACGATATCGCAAAAAAATCACCAGAGTGGTACGGATGGAGGTTCTAGGGTAAAAAAAATGAAACCACACACGTTAATTTTTTTTTACCGGAACCTCGCTCCGTGCCACTCTGGCGATTTTTTTGCAATATCGTCACACATATTGGAAGACTCTGTAATTTTTTCAGCCAAAAAACGGCTGCTTTTTTATTAAAAAAAAATAATTCCCCGTTTTTTTGTTGTTAAAAATCAGCGTTACCGGAACGTAAAAATTATTTCAAATATTCCGCTCGAAAGCTACCACAAAACTGCAACTTTTATGTACAGATATTTTTTCTCGGTTACTTCTAGTTTCCGAGATATATTCATTTGGAAAAAAAACGGCATTTTATAAAATGTTGAATTGAAAAAACTGAAAAAAATTCACATAGAATGCCTTTTAGTAGTACTTAGATATAACCAATTATGGGGCAGATCTAAGATGGTCGAAAAAAAAGTGGCTGCATTGACGGAGAATCCCTCATCATTAATATATTTTGTGAAGCTCAAAAAAAAATTATGAAAATCCTTTGAGTTAAAGCCTGGCGATAGCTTTACCTTAAGTCAGAATGGAGAGGAAGGTTTGCTGTGCGACAACTCAGCGCCGATATAGATCCTTCACCTTGTTCACTGGCATGTGACGTCACAGGCGTCACATGGTTGAATATTTAAATTTTATCGCCGATTTATATCGCAAATACTGAGATTCGCGAAGATAAAAAAATATTTTGAGCATAATGGAAAATAATTAACAATTCAAGATGATTTCCGTACAACAGTAAAATACCCTGTTCTAAGCGGGAGCGTGGTAGAGGGTATGGGCAGGGAAAAAGCATGCTAGATCCCTCGACTTTGGGACAATGTTCTCAGCCTGCAGAGTCTGCACGGCCTGCATTCTTCCTAGAGTATTTCAGCACTTCTCCATACGTTATTGATGGTAGATATATGAAGAGAAAAAAAGTCAAACCAATTTTCTTTCGCATCCGAGGTGACTTCTCTGAGGCTGAAATAACGATGCGAGCTGGCGTTGTGATCGTCGCAGTAGCACATGCAATAGCTGCAGTGCCAAAAGAGCCATCTCCACCAGCTGTCCACCTTCGTGGTTCCCCGTCTGCAAGTTCCCTTGTTCCCGTAGACACGACCGTTCTCGTACTCGATGTACTCGTATCTGCGATCGCTCGTTCTCGCCTGATTCAAAATTTCACCCCGTACACATGACATATTCTCCTCTTTCTCTCAATTCTTCATTCGAAATTTACGATAAATCGGGATAAACGATTTTCGATAGATATCTCAGTGAAATTTGGGTGCTTTTGTTTTTCCCTCACCGACGGACATATCCACATGTCGGAGTCGACGTAATGGCAATTTAATACTTTGCCGTTGCAGCGTCGCTGCTGGGCGCAAAACTGATTCTCGTAACAGCCGCTTACGGTCGCGAAACTGTAGTAGCCGCAATTCTCGCGACAAGTCGCCGTAGGATTCAAGTCTACCTCGTTCACGATGTAGCCCTGAAACAGCTGCTTCAACTCGCTGTACGTTGAATCTTGGCACAGAAGAGCAAACAAGGAAAACGGAAAATTAATCCTTTTTAGTTCAAATTTTACCTCCTATTGAATAATCGCGACTGCGTCAATTAGTGCCGAGTGTCTTTGGATACATCGTACTTCAGCGACTAGTTTCGATATTGTTTTTTGAAGACAGTTTTCAAAAACTATGAGTTACTTAAGGTGAGGTACCTGAGTAAACGGCGAGAAAAACAGGCAAACTTCGGGAATTTTTATCTCGAAAACTAATGTTTCGATAGGATCCGGGTTTTTTTTATTGGAAAATATGTACATTGAGGTATGTTTGGGAATTTTTTAAAATAAATTCGTTGACTGGAAGCGATTCAAACGCGATTATCTCGAAACATAGTTTTCAAAGTCGGTGCCAGATGTATCTCGAAAACGGCTTGTCCGATTTTGTCCAAATTTGGATACAATATTCTTCGATAGTTTTTCTCGTTCGCCACGTAGGGGTTTTTCATTTGATTGAAGCATTGCTTTTTTATGCAATGTGTATGCAATCCAAAATCGTCGGAAATTGCGAACGAAAAACGAATGTTAAATTAAAACGGTCGCAATTCCGTCGAAAATGAAAATTTCAAAAAAATCCTACGTGGCGAACGAGAAAAACTATCGAAGAATATTGTATCCAAATTTGGACAAAATCGGACAAGCCGTTTTCGAGATACATCTGGCACCGACTTTGAAAACTGTGTTTCGAGATAATCGCGTTTGAATCGCTTCCAGTCAACGAATTTATTTTTTAAAATTCCTAAGGATACCTCAATGTACATATTTTCCAATAAAAAAAACCCCGGATCCAATAGAAACATTAGTTTTTGAGATAAAAATTCCCGAAGTTTACCTGTTTTTCTCACCGTTTACTCGGGTACCTCCCCTTAACCGGGTATTTTACTCTATGTAAGAAAAATACTAAGAACGTACAAATAAGGCAGTTTTCGCAATAAGCAATCGAATAATGTTGGTTTTAATTTATAAAAATGCAAAACGGTAGCCGCCATAATGTATTCCGACGTGACGTCATTGACATAGTAAACGAAGAAAGCGGTAGACGTATTACTCTCTAACCTGTGAAAGAAAGCGTCACCAACTATATATTCTCGTTTGTCATAGTTAATTGCAAATTTCCAAATAGTTATCTGTCCTTCAAAAAAGAACAAATGAGTTTTTTTTCGGACTATGACTTTGGATCTCTTCTCGCAAGTTTTAACCAACTCTTCCTCATATTTATATCAATTGGCATTTTAATCCACAACTTTGCCGGTGTTTTTACGCTAGTATTCTTACATTTAGGAACAACACACCAATAATAGGGATCGTAACTCACTTTTACCAAAAAAAAATTTACCCATTCACAATTGCCGCAGCGTCGATGTTTACTATGCAAGTGACGTCACGAACCGAAGCAGCATGGCGGCAAGGGTTCTCGCGCGGAAATTTGAAATGTAAAATTTACATGCATTTTTATGGCACTTATGGATTTCATAAAATAGAAATAACATTTTTAGTAGTTTATTACGACCAGAGGATGAAATTGAGTCCTCTCAAAAAAGGGCGTAATGCCCTATTTTCATGGTCATTCTCGACTTTGACTGTGTCGAAACGATTGCCCACCTTCTTTGTGAACGCTGGGATCGCACGTCCACAAATCTCTTGGGGCATAGACCATGGCGGTCTTGATGGCCCTCAAAGTTTCGCTGGTTCTTTCTCGATACTTGTTCTTCGTTCTCTCGCTCTCCTCGTGGAATGTCTCTGCAATACACGTTGCTCGTGAATTCATCGTTACCTCACTTTTTTCCCTCATATGCCACCATTTTTGTAATTCATTGTTTTCAATCATAATCACATTTTTTCTGCACATTCAATATTTTTTTTGTTCACATTCCTCTTTCCACCGCACTTTCAGGAAATTAAAAATACTCACTGTTGTTGTGCAGTTTCAAGAGCTTGAAGGAGTATTGCATCATAGCGAAACCCCTCATCTCCGTAAAGACTATCGTGTTGTACAAATTGTAGAGCAACTGCTGCGGCGATTGCTTCTCATTGCAAATTTGCTTCGACGCTGCCTGATAAATAAAAAAGGAAGAGGTACAACGGAAATGAGATATGCAAAGTTCAAATCTTCATCGGATTGCAGCTTCCAAAGGCATAGAGATAATTTGTCGATGTGTAATAATGATCCAGCGAGGGAACGGGGATGGTTCTCCGCTGGCTCTCTGCTATGAGCCGCAAATTAGTCGCTACGGGGCCCCCCCATGTATGTTCAATTTGCCTTCACGCTTGTTCCATCGCTGGAATTTCTTTTATCAGACTAATACATCGACCTTGAAAGAGAAAATGATGCTCCGCACATAACTAAAGAAGTATTAGTATCTAAAAAAAGCAGTTCCGAGGCGGCTGGTACATTTATAATAAAATGAAGCTACGTGATTAAATTTTGTGATTACGATTTGCATTCGTTGTAACAATAATGAAACCCAATAAGAACGATCTATATGTTATGTTCAATTTATCATTGCTAATAATAATCAAGTTTATTGATTGTAACAGCAATGAAGATAATGCGCAATTGTCATCCGCCTGACTGCGTAAAATATGATAGATCCAGCTTGCCGAGAGGAACTTTCTTCGCCAGTACCTGATAAGCAGATATGAACAAGTTATCCCGGACGATAGCATCCGCGATACGTTCCAGAGCCATCGGTATGCCGTAGTTAGGATCCTCGAGAACGGTCTGGGCGAAAATTAGCCATTTTTCAAGATCGAAGGGTACCGTCTTAGCAGCAGTCTCTATCAATCTTTGTCTAAAATTTGCGTACAGGGTATCGACTTTTTCTATCTCCACTTCGACTTTGGCCCACAACCAGTCGCTCTCCAGCGCGTTCAGGTAACTTTTGCTCTTTCCGATGCTGGAGCTTTCCAGTTGGTCGCAAAAGTCTTTGTACGACACGGCGAGCCTGGTATAAGTTCCCTGGCCGACGTCGCCGCTGCTTCTTCCTGCGTTCTTGAATATGTCGTCTAGCTCGAAGAGCTTCGATCGAAGCACATCCACTTCGGAATAGTCGTGATTTTTGGATATCGCAGCGACGGCGGAGAGGGCGAGAAGCAAAGTGAAAATGAACCTCTGACGCGCCATCGTTTCATTCACGGTTCGGTTTTTCTCACACTTGTCGTTGCTGTCTGTTTATTTTCTGTCTTCGCACCTCGTTTATTTAAGTGTTATCGTAAATTATCGACGGACCTAAGCGACGACAATAGTGAAGCACCTTTCGACATTCTTTTTTATTTCGAGACCAATTTTGGATTCCGATTGCGACGAATGCGTCGCAACGCAACGAAGGAAAAACAAATTGATTTGAAGCTTGGAAAAACCTTGACGAAAGTCCAAATTCGCGGTCTTGCTCGCACAACAACGGCGTCGCGAATTTCAATGATTCAGTATTCGTTTCGAAGCACGTCACATTCGATGCGTAATATCGTCGAAACCGCGAAAACGGAAGTTGGAGAAAATGAGGAAACTTTCCAGACTTTGAGCCCGGTCGAAAGAGAAGGTCGGGAGGCAATGGAGAATCAACTGGTTGCGAATATTACGAATACACGATGGTGAACATTCCGTGCAACGTTTTCTCTCACTTTCCACACGCGTATTCAACTGACACTCGAAGAATCGTGCCTACTCGGATTTTTTACCGTTTCTGTTTCTCCTCGCCCCACTCCACCCTGCCACGGTGCTGGCTCACACTCTTTTTCTCCCACTCTAGCCACGATCAGGAGAGGGGCGAATAAAAGCTGGACCATTCTCAAACGCCGTGACGCATTTCTCGCGTAAACGACTACCTTGCCTCGTCTCACTCCATCGCAACGTTGCCCCCCCTTTGTTCACGCGACAAATGTTTCGCTGAATCGACTATCGTCGGCTTCGTATCAAATTTAATGTACAATGTCTCTACTCCTGGGTGCGGAAAGATGACAATGTCTAGAGGCTATTCAGGGTTGCTGCGCATTATTGACTCGAAAATTTCCTTACTTTTTCACCGGTTCCATACAGGTTTTGCAAATGACCCAGATTCGGGTCGAATGAAGAACACTTTGTTTTCATTATATACGGAGGAAAAAATTATGTACGGAAAAATAGCAATTAATCATTTTTGTGAAAAAAAACAACATTTTTAACCGACTTGAAAAAACAAAGGATATTCTTTATTCGATCCGTATATTGAAAAATTATGTTGATCTGGATAACATAATTTTGTTTTAAGATCAAATATATGGGGATGGTGAAAATTGAAATAAAATTTAAAAAAACTGAAATTTGAAAAATAATTTAAACATTGTAAAGCAAATACCGAACCTGTTCTTTATTATGAACAGAGTTTTTTATGCCGGTGACAATAAATAAAAAATAAATATAAACACTTATCTATAATAATAAGTTAAACTATAATAATACCTTTTTTTTTTAATTTTCAATGTTTGGCACTGACATAACTTTTTTTGTATACAATGATAAATATTAAAAATATACCTTTTTTTGTATTTTTGTAAAAAACTTGTAAATCAAGTTGTGCAAATAAAACTCGATTATTATTATTATTACTTTTCTTTGTATACAACATTAAAAATATACGTTTTTTTCATATAATGAAGAATATTTAAAATATACAAAAATATTTATTTTCATACTGTTCGGTTTTTTTGTCAAGTCGGTTTCATTTTTCGTAATTCTTGCAAAAAGTAAATTCTGAGAAAATTCCGAACAATTTGCAAAATTCCCTGACTTTTTCCTGATTATTCCAGGAGGAAAGAATAAAACATAACATTTTGAACCGACTTGAAAAAACAATAAAGGAAATTCTCAATTCGATCCTTCTATTGAAAAGTTATGTTGAACTGGATAACATAATTTTGTTTTAACATCGTATGGGAATGTTGAAAATTAAAATAAAATTTAAAAAACTGAAATTCGAAAAATAATGTCTACATCGTAAAATAAAAAAAAATACATTAAAATCAAATACAGAACCTGTTCTTTATTATAAACAGATTTTTTTATACCGATGATGATAAATAAAAAATAAATATAAACATTTATCTATAATAATAATAATGTGGTTGTGTATCGATAGATGGAATGCAAATGTATAAAGCTTTACAGTAAATTAGATTCCAGTTTTTTTTATTTTCAATGTTTGACACTGACATAACTTTTTTTTTTGCATATAATGAAGAATATTAACATTTTTTTTTTCATACAATGAAGAATATTAAAAATATTTATTTTTATACTGTTCAGTTTGTTTGTCAGGCCGATTTAATTTTTCGTAATTCTTGCAAACAGCAAATTGTGAGAAAATTCCAGACAATTTCCAAAATTCCCTGATTATTCCAGGAGGAAAGAAAAAAATATAACATTTCGAACCGACTTGAAAAAAAAAACAAAGGAAATTCTCAATTTGATCCTTCTATTGAAAAACTTTTTTGATCTGGATAACATTATTTTAAGATAAAATATAAGGAAATGTTAATTGAAATGAAATTTGTTTAAACTGAAATTCGAAAACAATGTATACATTGTAAAGTAAAAAAAATACATTAAAAGCAAATACAGAACCTGTTCTTTATAATAAACAGAATTTTTATACCAGAGTCAATAAACAAAAAATAAATATAAATACTTATCTATAATAATAATGATGAGGTTGCGTATCGACAGATCGAATGCAAATGTATAGAGCTTTACAGTAAATTAGTTTTCAGTTTTTCTTTAATTTTCAATGTTTGGCACCGACATAATTTTTTTTTTTTATTATAAAGAATAATGTAAATACCAAAAATATATAAAAATATTTATTTTCACACTGTTCAGTTTTTTTTTTCTCAAGTCGGTTCCATTTTTCGTAATTCTTGCAAAAAGTAAATTATGAGAAAATTCCAGACAATTTGCAAAATTCCCTGATCATTTGAGGAGAGAAATTTCTTGTTTTCGATATGCGTAACAACTCTGCTATTACAATGGACGTTGAAGAATACGCTTTTCATAGATTTTCCTAATTTCAATTAGCGGGACACTTCGTGAATGTTCGGTCTAGGTAAATTGTAGTGATTTTGTTAAAAAAAATTGTTACTGGATCATTTTGTTCCGCTAGCATAAAAAGTCGATGCTCTCAATGCTTCAACGAAGCTCTCTCGGATTTCATTAGTTCAGGTTCTTGATAAGCCTCGGGTTATCTATTGATCGAACTGAAATAGCGATTGCAAGGTCGACGGCGATGTCAATGGTTTCGAACGAGCGATCAACCGCCGTATTATATTTATAATTTTACAATTCATTCGAGCATTGAGGAGAGGCACCTGAGTAAACGGCGAGGAAAACAAATAAACTTCGGGAATTTTTATCTCAAAAACTAATGTTTCGGTTGCATCCGGGTTTTTTTTATTGGAAAATATGTACATCGAGGTATGTTGTTTCGAGATAATCGCGTTTGAATCGCTTCCAGTCAAAGAATTTATTTTTAAAAATTCCTAAACATACCTCAATGTACATATTTTGCAATAAAAAAAAAACCCGGATCCAATCGAAACATTAGTTTTTGAGATAAAAATGTCCGAAGTTTACCTGTTTTTCTGGCCGTTTACTCAGGTACCTCCCCTTAAGACGAGTTATATCAACGAGCTGTGTTCAATCGAATTCGGCCATTTCGACAAGTTCCAAGTTTTGCCACTAGGGTCGCGTCTCCGATGTTTGGCGACGCTGCACTCGGGGGATTCCCCTGCGGAATTCTCGCCCGTTATTTTCATATTACGGCCCATTGTGCGCTCGCTCATGCGGCTACGCATCCGCGAGCTTCAATCTTCAATTTCAACGAGCTATAAACACGCGATCCGTTGAACGTACACAATGAACGGGAGCTCGTTTTTATTCAACGGTGTTTATATGCTCTCGATATCACACACTCGAATCTGTCGTTGTCGCGATACTTTTCCGGCTTCTAATCAGATTTTCGCATTTGCATTACGAAACAAATGAATGTGCCGGAAAATATCTAAAATATTTTCCTATTGCTACATTTTTTCCTATTGCTCACACTTTTTTTGCGATCTAGGGTACGAGAATCATCCAAAAGAATTTTAAGGGAGCCACGATATTAATCTGTTGAAAAAATTATAGTTTGTGATAAAAATGACGAGATTGAAACAATTGAGAAGAACTTTCGTTGCATTCCAACGATGCAAACTTCTACGCTAGGGTGGCACAAATTTAAGGAGGTACACCAACTTCATACAATGTTGCCATGCTAAACCATGGTAAAATTTCAAAATGGTGATAGATCAATAAAATTTGGTGAATATATTCTTTAGTATTATATATGTCAATACAATTTTTTTCAGATTTTTTCATTGTGCCGTTATCGAGTAATTGAACATTGAAGTTCACGTGTATAAACATAGCGTTTTTATAGATATAGGTATATATTCCGGGTATAAGAATAAACGCTTGTGAATTATTTGTAAGAAAACGGCACAACCAAAAAATCTGAAAAAAATTGTATCTACATGAATAATACTAAAGAATATATTCACCAATTTTTATTGATCTATCACCATTTTGCTGAAGCTGGTGTACCTCCTTAAGCTCTTTTTTTCTCACCTCAATTATCTTATTTAAAGAAAACAAAAATGGCGCGAAATCTGCGAGTGGTCAAAAAATATTTAGAGGTCGCTCAAACCTCCCAAAAAATTCAATTTTCATTTAAAAATTCGTTTTTTTTCCTTCACTTCTCACTCATGAATTTTACCCTTCCCCGGTAGCAATTACCAAAAAGTTGTCACGGAGTTGTTCAAATAGCTAGCAAATCTCCACTTGGAAGTTACCTAACGTTGTCATGTCCCCAAAAGTTGTCTTTTCGGAGGGGTTAACTCAAAGGTTTAAACCAAATTTTTGAAAATTGCTACTTGAATTGATAATTGGAAGTAAAAAATAAAATAAATGGAAGGAGAGTTGATAATTGTTGATCTCAAGGACCACAGGAAAAACTGTTTCGAGTTGCTACAGGTTCGTTTGGGTTAGGAATTGACAATTTGACATTCCAGACGCGACATAGGACGGTGTCGAATTTTGCAACGTTGGAACGCAACGAAAATTAATAGTTTTAAACTGCCAAAGCATTTTTTCGGCAGATTTGGACTACAAAAATCACCTGATGATCTTTATTAAATTCTTATTATTTTTAATAAGATCTTTAAAAAGATCCTTATTATTTGTAATAAAATCCTTTTCATAAGATCCTTATTATTTTCAATAAGATCCTTTTAATAAGATGTTGGTAATTCTTTAGATAAGTGACTTTTCGACGAATAATTATTACGAGCAAAAAAATTATTATATTTGTTTGGGATCCAAACAAACCCAAAGAAACCCAATATGGACGTCGAAATGTTCAAAAATGCCCTAAAAATAGCAAAAAAATCATTTTAGGCTCATATTTCGAAAAAGTCAATTTATCTAGAGAATTACTAAGATTTTTAATAAGATCCTCATTATTTTTAATAAGGACTTAATTTTTTAATATGAAATCTCCATTATTTTTGATAAGATCCTTTCGATAAGATTTTGGTGATTCTTTAGATGAGTGACTTTTAGACGAATAATTATTACGAGCAAAAAAATAATTATAATTGTTTGGTACCCAAACAAACCCAATATGAACGTCGAAATGTTCAAAGTTGCGCTAGAAATAGCAAAAATAATAATTTTAGGCTTATTTTTCGGAAAAGTCACTTATCTAAAGAATTGCCACGATTTTTAATAAAATCCTCATTATTTTTAATAAGATTCCTTTAATAAGATTTTGGTAATGATTAATAAGGATTTAATTTTTTATTATGAAATACTGATTATTTTTAATAAGATCCTTTCAATAAGATTTTGGTACTTCTTCATATAAGTGACTTTTCGACGAATAATTCTTACGAGCAAAAAAATAACTATAATTGTTTGGTAACCAAACAAACCCAATATGGACGTCGAAATGTTCAAAATTGCGCTAAAAATAGCAACAAAACAAATATTTTAGGCTCATTTTTCGGAAAAGTCACTTATCTAAAAAATTACCAAGATTTTCAATAAGATCCTTGTTATTTTTAATAAAGACCCTACCTGAGGATCCTTATTAAAACTCTGCAAAATGAATTGGCAGGAAAATATTTTCGACGGTAACGAAGATAAAAGAAAACCGAATTTTCGTTGCATTCCAATTATGCAAATGATCCAACTATGCAAAAAAAACGAACTTTCGTTGCATCCCAACTATGCAAAGAAAAACGAATTTTCGTTGCATCCCAACTATGCAAAGAAAAACGAATTTTCGTTGCATTTCAACTATGCAAAAAAACGAATTTTCTTTGCATTCCAACTATGCAAAGAAAAACGAATTTTCGTTGCATCCCAACTATGCAAAGAAAAACGAATTTTCGTTGCATTCCAACTATGCAAATGATCCAACTATGCAAAAAAACGAATTTTCGTTGCATCCCAACTATGCAAAGAAAAACGAATTTTCGTTGCACTTCAACTATGCAAAAAAACGAATTTTCTTTGCATTCCAACTATGCAAAGAAAAACGAATTTTCGTTGCATCCCAACTATGCAAAGAAAAACGAATTTTCGTTGCATCCCAACTATGCAAAGAAAAACGAATTTTCGTTGCATTCCAACTATGCAAATGATCCAACTATGCAAAAAAACGAATTTTCGTTGCATCCCAACTATGCAAAGAAAAACGAATTTTCGTTGCATCCCAACTATGCAAAGAAAAACGAATTTTCGTTGCATTCCAACTATGTAACGAAAAACGAATTTTTGTTGCCTTCCAACTATGCGAACTTCATCACCATCGCATAGGGATATTCCTAGTAGACCAAAGAAAATAATAAACCTCTTTTCGGATATGTTGTTTTGGTTGAAAATTGACAATATATTTAGAACCACCAAAGGCTGATAGCCTTTAGTGTTCGGAAAGCTATCTAAAGGCTATCAGCCTCTAGATAGCTCAGAAAGTTGGGGTTCAGGATGAAAAACTGACATTTTTACAAACAGCAGCAGCTCCAAGCATCCGATCACAAGAACAGTCTCGCTCGATAACTTCTGAGCATTTTTTCCACTAATTTGTCTCGTAAACTTACAAAATTTTGATTTGCAAGGACTACAGGGCTACCGTAAGAAACAATCTCGCGTAAATGCGATTCTGCATGCGATCTTGTCGAAAAGTGCGTTCGGTCGGCGACGAGTGTAAAGTAAACGAATTTACCTGAATATTCTGAGCCAGGAGAACGAGTACGCCGTTGTCGTAAGTGGAGAATTGTCCAGGGACGATGAGACGATGAATGGTCTGCAAGAGATCGGGCAGAGCTCCGGTGGAGCTTGAGACGCAATTTTTGGCAAATTCCTGAAGCGTGTCCTGCTCGTACATTTCGGACATGTTGTAGGCGAGAAAGTCGCGATAAATGTCGTCCACGCGTCCCAGCAGTCTAGTCATTTCGTGCATGCTCCTATCGAGGCGAGTGTTCAACGGCAAGTTTTTGAGAATTTTGTCGAGATTGTCTTCGCTTTGGAGTTCCATTTTTTCCTGATAAACGTCAATTTTTCTGGCCGCCAATGAGATTTGATTCATGAGGCGTCGCTCCATTTTCTTGATGAACGGAAAATCGTACTCGTGATCCTCGGGATTGCCCTTCCTGACCCATTCAAGCGTCTCCAGGCCACCGGTCACCGCTTCCCTCGCGAAGTGAAGAATTTCCGTGACATCACCGAACGTTACGTCCAACGATTGGACGCCGTTGTCGGCGAGCAACGTCAAGAGAATCAAGATCGCCGCGTAGCTGCGACTCATTTTGGGAGGCGTTTTTTCTCTTTTCTCCTTTCGACGATTTTCCATTCACGAAAACGAGCCTCGTAACTAGCGAAGAATCCTTTGTTGCTCGACCCCGCGCTCTGTCTCTCCCTCTCCTACTCTGGCTCTCTCATTCGGGGGTGCGTGGAAAACGCGATAACGCTTCACCTCGCGTTTTCGCTATTTTCTTCCCCGTGATTTTTGCGGCCGACTCGCCTTCTCGAGGGATCACTGAATTGAGCGGGACTGCTACGGTGTGTCGTAATTTCGGGGTGAAAATTTGCAAGAGGCAGCGTCGAGGACTGCGCGGTCTTTGCTGGTACGGCTAACTCGGCGATGTCCGCCGAGCGAGCGCGGCGTAAGGGGAAGAGGACTCAGGAAACGATCAAATTGTTTCTACTCGACGCTTTGTGTCTATCTATGTATGTCTCTGCCCTAACTCGTCGCTCCCGTTCTACAGATTTCTCCCTCTGGTTCTCCCTTTCTCCGCTCACGGTCCGTCGTCCCACGGTTTTTGAAAGGCGATCGCAGAGCTGCAGCGGCGCCAACGCGAACTACGCCGTACGTGGGCTCCCGGCCTATCCCTATTTCTCGCGGGAAATTCAAATTGCCAACTCGCGAATGAGTGTTATCGTCGGAAAGTAACGTTAGGTAATCGCGAAATAGTAAGAATTTGCCGAAATTTATTGAGAATATTGGCGTGAGGGTGGAGCAATGAAGTATTGGAGTTAGGGGATTATACGCGGGCGACATAGCAAATGCTTCGTGGGAACTCTAATACGAGTGTCGCGACGTAATAAAAATAGTAAAAATTGAGTGGAAATAGGCAGAAAAAATTGTTGGGATTTTTATGAATCATTTCAACGAAGAATACAGCTTTTCGTCTGTCTCGTTGTCGAGATATTCGTGAAATAAAACCGGACATTTCAGCTGATTCGCGTAAAACGATAAAGCGCCCTACGGCACGTGGCGACGCTGCTGTCGAGTCGGCCATATTAAATAGGCGCCAAAATTTGAAACGCACACGCTATTGCTTCCTTGCTACACTGAGAAAAAAATCATTCATCCAATATCATTGGTGTTATTGAATGAAATTTCGTCGATTCAATTGTAAAATTGTTGGTGTAAATAATCGGACTTGTTAGTTCGAACAAATACTATTGACTTTAATAACATGATAAAATTAAAAGTTTTTTTTTTCATTCAAAAGATATATTGTTAGCCGAAAACAATATATTATTGAAACCAGAGTTGGGCGTAATTCTATTTATAAATACGAATACGAATTTATTCGCATCGTGATTTTCATGTGAATATAAATACAAATTTATTCATACTTTACTTATTGTAAATACGAATACAAATACAATTGTATTCACAAATATTCTGAACGTACAAATAAATTTACGGAAAAAATTGTGAATATTTACAAAAAATCCTATATAATATTCACAAAAAATTGTAAATACAAAAAATTCACAAAATAAGTTGTAAATTTTTTCGTATTTAAGATAAATTAAAATCAAATTCACAATGATTAGTTTAAAATTTACACCATTAGTGAGTTCGTACGTATTTTCAGAAAAAACATTGCCTCGAGGCAAAGAAATTTTTGCACAAAACTTTTTGTGCGAAAATTTCCTTGACTCAACACAATGTTTTCTCTCAAAATACATAAGAACTCGTTTGTGTAATTTTTAATAGAATTGTCGTGAATTCGATTTTTATTTTCTTCAACTTAAGGAAATTCACAACTCATTTTGTGAATTTTTTCATATTTATCATGTAATATTTGAAACTCACAACTTTTTTTGCAAGAATTTATTTGCCTCGACGCAATGTTTTCTCTCAAAATACGTAAAAACTCACGATTGGTGTAAATTTTAATCTAATCATTGTGAATTTGATTTTAATTTGTCTTAAATACGAAAAAAATCACAACTTATTTTGTGAATTTTTTTGTATTTACAATTTTTTGTGAATACATTTGCATTCACAGATTTTGATGTGATTTTTTTTAATTCACAGGATTTCTTTTAAATATTCACTTTTTTTGTGAATATTCACAATTTATTCTGTGAATTTATTTGTATGCCCAGAATATTTGTGAATACAATTTTATTTATATGCATGCATATGAATACAAAGAAATTCGTATTCCCATTTGTGAATACGAATTTATTTGTATTCGCATTTACACATAAGCGAAGTATGAATAAATTTATATTTATATTTACATGAAAATCACGATGTGAATAAATTCGTATTCGTATTTATAAATACGAATTACTAATTTATAAATAGAAAACTGATTGAAACTATCTAAAAAATTATTGCGAACAAATTATATAGTTTTGAATGCCTTTTCTGCAACGAACAAAAAAAAGCGTTTCAATTTATAACATGAATATTGTTGATTCGAGTACACAAGAAAAATTGAATTTCGCTCGTTCGGGTCAGATGAAATTTCTATTGAGTAAACATGTTATTTAATTTTTTTCACCATATCCGATATCTATTTTCAAGTACATTATTCGTTAAACTATTAATATTTTATTTTGATTGAAAAATATTAAATTAACTAGCTTTTGCCCGCGGCTTCGCCCGCGTGGATGTCGGAAAATATCCCACGGGAACATACTACCGTGATTAAAAGTACCCCATTTGTTAATCTAGGTAAACAATGTCTTCTCGCACTGCTTATATAGTATCCGAGGAGCGGCGCGCGGATTGATATATGATTGATGGAGGATAAAATCTCTAAAACCTAATAATATAACCTAATAACGGGACAAATGATAAATGTGAAAATATTAAATCCTCTTTATTCTCTATCCTGTGAGAATTAGAAAAAAATAGTTACGTAAATAATCCCCGTTAACCACCCCCCCCCCCCCCCCTAAACCCCTTAATGACAAACTTTATTACATAGGCAAGTATTTGTGTCAAGTTTTAAATAAGATCAAAGAAGATGTTTCAAAGAAGATAAGCCCCGCGATAAAATCCTCCCCTGTAAAAATGACTATCCCTTTTTAACCCGTTAGGGGTCGATTTTCGAAAAACCCTGATACACGTTATTCTTTATTTTTCTTCTCAAGCATAAATACTGAGTTTCGAGTTAATCGAACCGCGCGTTAAAATTCTTCCATACAAACTTTGATACCCCCAACTCCCCTCCTAGGGGGTAGTTTAGGAAAAATAAAAGTGACAAAGTTTATAATTTACTTTATAATTTATTTGTGTTAAGTTTTCAAGTATATATTAACTCAAGGAATAAGATTTTTCATACAAACTTTCACCCCCAATTTAACTCCCTTAGGGGTTGAATTTCGAAAGATCCTTCCTTATTCCTTGTCTACATTATAAAGGGAAGCTTTGTGCAAAATTTCAGCTTTCTAGGTCCAAGGGTTTGGGCTGGGCGTTGATGAGTCAGTCAGTCAGTCAGTCAGGACTTCTCTTTTTATTTATATAGATGTCTGAATTGGTTAAAAAATTATGCGAAAATAAAAATTGTTTCTCGCGCATTTGGTTGAAAAAATTCAACCAAATCATGGCTGAGCGCCACCGAAATTATAGGTGTGAGGAAACCCGTAGTTCTCGGAGTAACCGCTAGAAGCCGCACGCGCGTTCGTTTCTCGTAAGCGTAGCGCGAACCGAAAATCTACTTAAACGCCGGAGAAACTCTAAAGAGCATCGCTTCTCGGCCTGTGGCTAAGATCAAAGTATAGTATCTGTTCTTATCAGTTGAACTTCTGATATTCTCTCCATGGATATTCCATTGGATATCTGATATTCTCTCCACTATTATCGTGGATGATCATTCTAATGTTCACTTTTTATTCGAGATTTAAAACAAATTTAAAAACTTACGTCTCGTGGCATATTCGTTTCGATGTAGTAAAGAAATAATTCATTCTATTGATTATATTCTTGTACGAAATAAAAAGTGTTGTAGCAACCGTTTAATTATTTCATCCATACATCCACGGATTGTATATAGAATGATTTCGATAGAATATAATTTTATTTGCAGGATAATGTAGATATTCGTAGAACAGACGAGATTTTCAAATAAAATAATATGTTATTTGAATCAATCACATTTTCCAATATTTTATAGTATTGTAACAATCTCATATATCGGTGGCACTCAGCGATCAGACATTTATTTGAATGAACCAATGTATTTTTTTGATTCAATTGGTTTTTTGTCCCAGTGTATAAATTTCTTACCGCGGTTTCATAAAGAGTATTCAAATATTTCGAATCATTATTTACAGAAGCTGCAGTGCATGTGTTTCGACATAACCTTCAAATCGATTACGCGTCGTCCCTCGACTGCGCATTCATTTTCCGGCTCAACTATTTTTTTCCGCCGCTTTCCAGGATGTACTTGCTGCAACCGTCGAGTGTACTGTTTTTCAGCTTGCATTATTCCCTTCCATCTTTTCATTTTTGCCGAACAAATAAACGGAATTCGTGAAGGATGTTTGACAGCTACGCGCTCACGAGATGGCGTTCGTATCTGAGCTCAGTGATACCAGTTACTGAGAACTAAATTGCGCGTTTGCCACATTTCAACCTGGTTAATAACGTATTGGCGATGTAAATAAACAAAAAGGATGTAAACAATAACAATAATGATTATTATGATGATGATGATGATGATGATGATGATGAGAATGAGGGTTATCATTTTATTTCGTTTGTTCCAGGTTGCATTTTACGAGATTCTCAATGGTTTGTGGGTTCGTAATGGACTCCAAATAAAAGGGCAAGCTATGACTTACATACAATGCAATTTCTGCAATTCAATGGTCGATGCGGATCTTTACCTTCTGCAAATCTGCGCCACCCAACTGAAGCCCGATGTTTACCTTCGCACAATTATAGACAAGTGAGTTGGACACTTTTCTTTTTCACGATTATAATTTGTTGTTGATAACACGTAACTAAGTTTCTTGAAAATACATCCAATTAAGAGCATCTTTATTGTGCATTACATGTAAAAAATAAAGCAATAGAAAAAAGCTTCTATGTATATATATATATACATACATACATACATACATACATATATATACACACACACACACACACGCGCGCACACGCACGCACACACACACACACACACACACACACACACACACACACACACACACACACACACACATATATATATATATATATACAGGGTGTCCTGTTATGAATGGATATGATGAATGTTTGAACAAAATATTAATTATACAATTTAGAAAAATGTGTCCAGCAGAAGAATTTTCGTATCCCGACTTTACAGAGAAAAAGTAAAATGGTCCACATCTACTATTTGTGCGGAATTTTTTAAGGGGGAATATACCGTCATGAGGGCAAAATCAGGGGTCATTTTTGAGAATTTATTTAAGAAAAACAAAACAATATTTTTAAATTCGGTTTTTTGTATATGTTAGAACAAAACTTAAAGTAACATTTTTTTTTTAATTATTTTCAAACAAAATGGCGGCGCAGTAGTCGATGGAAGAAAACTCCTTTTTTTCGTAGTCCTTTACGGGCGTATTCGCAAAGGTCATAATTTTCAAGCTAGAACAAAAAACGAAAAATATTTTGAAAGTAGATATAAAAAACTAATCCAGTACGTAGGGGTTTTTCAAAATATTGATTAAAAAAAATGGCGTTAATATGAAAAAAAATCTTTTTTAGTAAAAAAAAAACGGTCGAAATCAATCATAAAATTTTTTAAATTACAACTTATCGAAAAAATCTTACGTACTGGACTGGAAAATGTTGCCAAAGAAGCTACAGTTAAAATTTCAAGTCAATCGATTGAAGACTCGAGGCGTTGTGGATACGCCCGTGTCTAAAAACATAGTTTCGAGAAAAACGCGTTTAATGTTTTAAGTACTGTAAAATCATGGAAACTTCGTATTTACCTTTAATCGGCGATGCCTGTACTATACAATTGTCCTTTTAATTCAACAGTTAAGGGACCTTTTAAGCCAATAAAAAAAAATTTACAAACGTATATTCCCCCTTAATCTAGTTTATCATTGGGTATAATTTGATTGTGGCTTATTTTTATTAAGGCGGGAAACCAGTTTAGATTACTCAAAAAATCGAATTTTTTTAGTTCCATAAATTGTCAGCGAAACTAATCGCTGATTAACCGGTAAGCAGCATCAATAATTCATTGCTGCCTTGAATTTTTTGTTTTCGGTATTTTCTTTTCAAACACGTTTTTCTCGAAACTACTTTTTTCCAATTTGTGTACACTCTAGCTCAAAAAGTTTCTAACCTATAATTTTATAAAGCGATAATAAGTTTCTTCATATAATTCCGCTCTATATGAACCTAAATTTGGCGTAATATTGATCAAAGTATATATTTTTTAAAGCAAAAAAGGTTATAAATTAGCGGCAATAATGATATCCTTTTGTTTAAACACCTTTCGAATATGCAATTTTCAAATTTTTTGCCAGAGTCAGGTTCATATAGAAGTAAAACATGTTCTTCAAGCAATCTTCAAACCTTATTGATGTTCGGTGGAAACTGTGGCCTCCAGAGTGTACACGAACAGCATAAACGACGGCAGGTTACGTGTTCCATATTTTCAGAGGAAAAGCTTCGAAAAAATTGAAAAATTTGTTTGAAAATATGTATAAAATATTCGCAAAGATTGAATAAATTCTATTCATTAATTCCTTGTGAAAAAAATCATCAAAATCACTTTTAAAAACGTACTCCAAAACTGGTCTCTCGCCAGTTAATTTACCAATGATTTAGAAGAGCCCTCTCAATGCAACCACAAAACCCTCCGCGAAAGGAATACCTCAAAGCCGTACTCTTTAACGTGCAAAAAAAATATTTGAAAATCTCCACACGTTGTCTCAGGAAAAATTGATAAAAATTCCCCTTCTTTGCGGCCACGGGCTAAGTGTTCTTCCCTTAAGGGGTCTTCTCCCTTAAGGGGTCTTCTCACTCTAGACGCTAGAAAAAGGTTATTTTCATGAATTTTGTGGATAGGTTTATATTATAGATGTTGATATAAAAGTTGTTACACTTAATAAATACATTTTTTTTTAATTATGTATTTATGTAACCCAAACAAACTTTAAACGCGTTTTTCTCGAAACAACGTTTTTCGACGGCTTGTTGATAAAATCTTCGAAACTACTGAACCGATCCTTATGTTATCCTATATTTTTTTTAAATTTTGATATTGACTTTTTTTGCCAAAAACGATGTAAAAACCCGTTTTTTTTGTTTTTGCAAAAAATGTCTGCAATTTTGTTATTTTTGCATAAATCAAAAATCGTATGATATGCGATATAGCCATTAACATACTGAATCTAAAGCCGTTTGATTTTTTTGTTTCGGATGATCCATTTTCGAGATTTCATCAACAGTGCGGACCTACAATTTTTTGGGGCCGGGTTGAAATTCCGAATTTTAAATTCTCCGACGGTTTAAAAATCCGAATTTTAATGTTCCGAAATTCAAGATTGGGCCGGGTTGAAATTTCGAACTTTGAATGGTCAGAACGCTCAAAACTCCGAAAGAATAGTACCCCGAAAGATCGAAACTCCGAAAGAATTTTACACGAAAGCCCAAAACTCCGAAAATCTTAACACCGTCAAAATAATTCGGCTATCGAAGCTTCAAAAGTTTCAAAATTTTCAATAAATCGACGAATTGTTTCATGAATTTTTTTTTATTCAGAAGTGATTTTGCGATAATTTTGAAATTTGTCTAGACAATGTTATACGTTCGGCATCATTTACAGTCAATTTACAGTAATTTCTGATCATCAACTGTGTAGACTTTCGCTGGCATGATCTCGACATCAGGGCCGGGTTGAAATTCCGAACTTTGAATGCGCCGACGGTTTAAAATTCAAAATTTTAATGTTCCAAAATTAGCCAATTTCGTCAAGATTATGCCAGCGAAAGTCTGCACGGTTGACTGTAAATGATGTAGAACGTATAACATTGTCCAGACAGATTTCAAAAATGACGTAAAATCACTTTTTAATTAAAAAAAATTCTTGAAATAATTCGTCGATTTATTGAAAATTTTGAAACTTTAAAAACTTCCATAGCCGAATTATTTTGACGGTGTTCAGATTTTCGGAGTTTTGGTCTTTCGTCCAAAATTCTTTCGGAGTTTTGAGCGTTCTGATCATTCAAAGTTCGGAATTTAAACCCGGCCCCAATTTTTTAGGACATTTTTTTAACTGCCGTTTTCGTCTATAAATAGTGGCTCAAATAGATAATTTTTTTGAAATGGCATTTCGAAAGTGTATTCATTGAGTCTAACAACTTTTATATCAATATCTATAATATAAACCTATAAAAAAAAATCATGAAAATAGCCTTTAGCGTCTAAAGTGAGAAGACCCCTTAACGAGGCCTCATAGGCGCATCCTCCATGCGTAACAGCGATCCGAGTAAGGACTCAGTCAATAATGAAAAGTTTAACGTTATTCAACCATGTGTAATAAAAAAAACTTCTCTACTCTATTGTAACAGAACAACCACGTCACTCTGCATACACGAGTAATTAGAATAGTTAATGATAGAATCTCTGAGATTCACTGTACTGACGGAACGTTGCGACTTTTGTTTATTTTTTTCTTCAGATTTCACGTTAAGGAGTGGCTGAGCTTGAGGACTGCGCGCTCACGCCATAACCTTTCGTTGATAGGCGAGCACGACACGCCGATGCTCGAGAGTTGCCTCATATTTTTGGCTACCCTGGTCAACGTGCGAACAAATTTGGGCAAGTATTCTACTTCGAGTGAACACCTTTAATATGGGCTCCGAACTGTTACATATAGAAAATAATATATAGAAAACAGGGAAAACCGAAAAAACTCAGGGAATTTTGGAAATTATCTGGAATTTTCTCAGAATTTACTTTTTGCAATGATTTATACTTTTATAATGAATTCTTCATGATATAAAAAAAAAAGTTATGTCAGTGACATACATTGAAAATTTAAAAAAAACTGAAAACTAATTTACTGTAAAGCTCCATACATTTGCATTCGATCTGTCGATACACAACCACATTATTATTATTATGGCTAAGTGTTTATATTTATTTTGTATTTATTGGCACCGCCATACAAATTTCTGTTTATAAAAAGAACAGCTTCTGTATTTGCTTTTAAGGCCTTAGGCCACTATAGAGGCCGAAAAAGGGGCTTTTTGGGGATTTTTTTTCCAGAAAAACTACAAAATAAATCGAGATTACAAAAAAGGATGTTGATCATACATATCTGAGTTATGTTTCCGGTCAACTTAAAAAATGCAGTTTTGAGATAAACGCTGCACAGCCGCCATTTTGAAATTAATCGCTTCAAAAAAATGTTTGTATACAGCCACTGATATGTATGATAAACACTCTTTTTTGTAATCTCGATTTATTCTGTAGTTTTTCTGAAAAAAAAAATGCCCAAAAAGTCTATTTTTTCGGCCTCTAGATTGGCCTAACCCCTTAATGTGTTTTTTTTTTACTTTGCGATGTTAAAATTATTTATCGATTTTTAGTTTTTTAAAATTTTATATCAATTATTAACATTGAGATATATTTGATCTTGAAACAAAATTATGTTATCCAGTTCAACATAATTACCCAATAGAAGGATCGAATTGAGAATTTCCTTTGTTTTTTCAAGTCGGTTAAAAATGTTGTGTTTTCTTTTTCAGAAAAATGATTCATTGCTATTTCTACGTATATAATTTTTCTCGTATTGTTTGTAACATTTACAAATACTAGTATGGTTGAAACGAGACTTAGCTTGTGGTCTTTAACTTATATATATATATATATATATATATATATATATATATATATATATATATATATATATATATATATATATATATAAGTTTATATAATATTATATATATATTCCAGATGTTGCAAATGACCCAGATTGGGGTCAAACAAAGAACACTTTATTTTCATCAAATATATATATATATATATATATATATATATATATATATATATATATATATATATATATATATATATATATATATATATTTGATGAAAATAAAGTGTATTTAAATATTAAATATAAAAAGTAAAAATAAAAAATAAAATTAAATATAAATAAATATAAATAAATATAAATATAAATAAAAATAAAAAATTAAATTAAATATAAAAAAAAACAAAAATTTAAATATTAAATATAAAATTAAATATAAAAAGATTAAAATAAAGTGTAAATAAAATAAACCCAAACAAACAAAGAACACTTTATTTTCATCAAATATATATATATATATATTTGATGAAAATAAAGTGTTCTTTGTTTGACCCCAATCTGGGTCATTTGCAAAATCTGGAATTTTTGCAAAACCTGGAAAAGTCAGGGAATTTCTGAGCCAATAATGCGTAACAGCCCTGGGGCTGTACTTGCATTCCCGGTCCCATCTACATTCAGCTCTTTGGTGATGTATGGCTTTTTTCGTTACAGGATTATCGGACTCGGAGATGTCGTATCTGGAGATGGTGACACTCTTGTGCATGGGCGACAAGACTCACAGTCAACTGATGGAACTTATGCCGGAGCGATGCGGCACGACGCCTAACCGTGACTTCGAGGCGGTTCTTGCCGAGGTGAATTGAGACAAAAAAGAAGTCTACTATTAGGGGTGTTGCGGATAGCAGAATTGGTCGGGTCGGGTCGGGTCGGGTAATTAGACTATGATTCGGATCGAGTACCCGAATTTTTTGAGCACTCGTCTCACATCGGGTACTCGATAAGCCGTGTTGCCGGAACAAAATTTCAAATTTCGTTTCATAGTAGATAGCGCCACGCAAACGTACCAAAACGGACGAAAGAGACTCCAGCTTTATGTTCTATACCTTCGCCGATGGGTTGGAGTTCATAAGAAATACACATAATTGATTTAATCATTTTAGTATTTTTGTTATGTGTATATTTACAATTTTTTCCGGCAAACTTCTTTTAAGAGACTCGCATTTTAGGAAATATCGAGATATTTGAATGTCGAAAAACTGAATAAAAGCAAGATTCTTCGTCGAATTTTCATTAATTCTGTCTACTGCTAACTGGTAATTTCGGCGATTCGTTCTTCTTAATTTAATTTTTTGTCATTTTTAAATTTTTTCCCAGAAAAAAACTTGTTCTTCAAACGCTTATATCTCTGAAACTAATCAAGATATTTTCAATTTTAAAACGTCAAATGGAAGCTACATTCTTCTCGCTTCGAATAAACGCAGGGCGTTGAATCTTGGTCTTTTTGGGTTTTTTCTCCGTTTAAAACCCACGTTGAAAAATTCAAAACTTTAAGGCGTTTGCCGGAACAGAAGATATTTATTGTACATTTTTTTCCTTTCGCACACTTTTTAGTGATGCCAAAACGCAACTTTCCCGCGCTATTACGATACGATCCGCCAAAATTGACCGTTTTTCACTCCGCCCTAACAAACACACACACGCACGTACGTACACACACAGAATAGAAAATTGAGACGAAAAAAGATTTTTACAGTATTATCATTTATTCGTTTTATCGCCTTCTTCGAGTTTTCGTTTTCTCCCATTATTTGATCGATACACCTAGATGAAAAATAAATATAGATATAAATAATAGATACGGATCTCCGAGTCGTTTACGAATGTCCGAAGTTTACGAATACCCGAAGCTTAAGAGTACTCGACGTTTGCGAGTACCCAAAATTTGAGAGTACCCGATTACCAAATTCGGGTACCCGATAGTGGCGGGTAATGCAAAAACGTAACCCGTCGGGTACCCGAGTCAATCGAGCACCCGCACACCCCCATCTACTATATTATTATTGTTTAATTTTATGAGGCACCAATTTAAAAAAATCAAGTACCATTTCAACTCCGATACCATTTTCAAGTACCATTTTTTAATCAGGTCCTATTTTGTAAGTATTTTTTATTTTTTGTCTCTGCTACGGCGAACGCTTCGCTTATCGTAGCTTCCATGTACGGGGTATTTCCCTTTATTACATTTCCCACCATTTTCTCCACTCCACATCCCTGAACGATCCCCACCTTGCGGCTATTTTGTAAGTATTTCTTCCATAAGGTACCATTTTTTTGCCAAGTTCGCATGTGGAGTAATATCGATGTTTTTCGTCCACTCGTTTGTTCAGGTCGCCCAGTACAGAGCCCCGAATCTCGAGGCGAGTGGCACGATGCAACAGGGAATGTACGGGCCGCAGCCAAGGGTCTGGGCTGATCTGTACGACCCCCTTCATGTTTTGCTTCGCGCTGTTCATCGTCGCGATTATCAAGTTTCCATGGACCGCTTCACCGAGTAGTGAGTTCTACTTCCAGCCATTTTACAAGCTTTTATTTAACTTGAGCTGCAAAACGGAAAATCGATATTTTACCCACTCCTTAGAGCTCTGAAATTTTGCAAACATGCATCTAAAAGGTGGCATGATTCAACATAAAAAAATTCAACTTTTCATGAAAAATTAGCGATATCCAATCATCCATGTAAAATCTCACTGACACATACAAACAAATTCGTAGCCGACTGTGTTTGTATCACTGAGAAAATAGTTTATTTATAGCAAAGAAATACATTTACTTGACACTTTTATTGAAATATTCATTAAATGTTACCAAATTTGTTAGTCGTTGAGAAATATTCAAGTTCTCGTGACAAAATTTCATAGGCCACAGTATTTCCTTGAAACTAATGATTTATTTGATCACTTTTATTTCTCTTAACTCAGTAGATGTTTATGGTAATCGAATAACGAGTTGAAATTGTGATATGATAATACAGTCCAAAGGAGTAGAGATTTGTTCACAATTGATATATTTAGATTTGGGGCCGTTAACGTATAGTTGCCGCGGCTATCCTGTGTTCAATGCAAATGAACATGTCACAACAATTGAAGCCTCGGGCCACAGTAACGGGTATAAAATCATGTGCGAATTTAACCATTTTTTTCGCATGAAAAAGTAATTCACTCATAAAATTAATTACACATCTATTTAGTATGAATATCAAGCTGTTGGAAAATATATATTTTTTTTTCGATGTCCAAAATGGCCGACTACTAATATTTTCTTTTGTTATGTTTTTTTAAGGCGCTCCGCGGCGTGACATTTAGCATCCACAATTTTTTAAAAAATTAGAAAAAATTAGAGGAAGGGTAGTTTTTGACAGGTGATTTTGTAGGTGCCGCGGGTGCTAAATCCAAGTTTGCCTAAAAATCGGGGTGTAGGGTTTTTTTAGGGGATGAAAGGGGATGGGGGTGGATTAATGCCAAACTACAACCCCTACGAGGTCGGCGGAGTGAGACAAAATGTGCAGAAAAATCCAGGCTTTAAGTTTGTCCACAGCGCCGAAGTCGTGGAAGTTCTTTTTGGGAGTGAAAAAGTGGGGAGGAATTTTGAAAAATCAGTTTTAATTCAATAACTCTTTAGGAAAAATTCGTACACTTTTTGTTCAAATGCGAACGTTGTAGCCCTTGAAAAGACGCGTCGATCAAGTATTTGATCATCACTCTCCGATAATATCTTCACCCCCCAAAAAATGGTTAAAGTACCCCAGAAAAATGGTTTATCGAATAACTCGAAAACAATCGATTTTTCGGAAATGGTTCAAATGTACAAAATGTAGAGAATAATTTTCCCTATATTTTCGTTTCTATGGACCACCCTTGAATTTTGATTTTTCAACCCCTCTCGGGGGTTGAAAATTCAAAATGAAATTCTGGGAAAACTATTGACCGCACGAATTCGCCGCCATGGAAGAACTTGTAGCTTGAACCCTCAGCTACATTTTTGTCCACAGCGCCAAACTCGTATCTTTTTATTTTCGGTCAATAGTTTTCCCGGAATTTCACTTTGAATTTCCAACCCCTGAGCGCGGTTCGAAAAAGCAAAATTCAAGGGTGGTGCATAGGAACGAAAATATAGAGAAAATTATTCTCTACATTTCGTACGTTTAAACAATCCCCGAAAAATCGATTGTTTTTTAGTTATTCAGTAAACAATTTTTTTAAAATACTTCAACAATTCTCTTGGGGGTGAAGATATTATTGGAGAGGGATAATCAAATACCCGATCGACGCGTCTTTTCAAGGGCTACAATGTTCCCATTTGAACAAAAATTGTATGAATTCTTCCTAAAGAGTTATCGAATGAAAACTGATTTTTCAAAATTTCAGCCCCCTTTTTCACCCCCAAAATGAACTTCCACCACTTCGGCACTGTGGACAAAAATAAAGCCCGGATTTTTCTGAACATTTTGTCTCCCGGCGCCGACCTCGTGGGGGTTATAGATTGGCATTAATCCACTTCCATCCCTTTTCATCCCCTAAAAAAAAACCCTACACCCCGATTTTTAGGCAAACTTGGATTTAGCACCCGCGGCACCTACGAAATCACCTGTCAAAAAACTAGCCTTCTGATTTTTTCCGATTCCCATATACAGCACGACTGTACTACAGCTTGATATTTATACTAAATAGATGTGTAATTCATTTTATGAGTGAATCACTTTAAAAAAAAAATTGTTAAATTCGCACATGATTTTATACCCGTTACTGTGGCCTAAGGCCTTAAGAACGGGTAGGTTCCATTAAAGTACCCATTTCTTAACTATTACCGAATCTTTATTCGTGACAATTCGGAGGCTCGAATGAATGATTCATTAAGGGGAGATATACACCTAGGAGCCGGACAAAAGGTCATTTTTGTGAATTTTTTCAAGGAAAACTATTTGAAATTTCGGATTGCGGTTTTAATTATCTAAAAGTATATACATTCAAAAATATGTTTAATTTTCTTTATTTAAAAATATAAAAAATATACAAGGATATTGTATGATCCTTGGAGCGTCGTAAAAAAATCTGCGTATCCGGTACCCACGGGCGTTTCTTCAAAAATCATCTGAAAAAAAAAAACCAAAACGATTATTAAATTAGATACTATAATCTGGTACTTGTCATAGCCGATTTTGAAAATATCGCTTTATGACAAAATGGCGGACGTTTGAACATAAATAGTGACTTTTGGGCCAAAAATTAGTTATTATTTTGCCTATAAAACAAAAACTAAGTAACGAAAAAAAAATCCTATGACAAGTACTAGATAATGGTGTAGAATAACCACAAAAAACCTCAAGGCAATCGGTGCATTGGTTTTCGAGAAATTTCGGGTACCGATTTGAAAAACGTGGTTTTGAGAAAAACGCGTTTGAAAATTTGGGAAGGAATAAATCAGAAAATTTGTCAACTTACATGGAATCATCGATACCAGGCCCATAGAGTAGGTCTTCTACGGTCGACGGAATGTTCATAGCTTCTAAATCCTCGACCTCGACCATCTAGGTGTATATCTCCCATTAACTGTAAGAAGATACTCATTTCGCCATATCCAACTTTACCATTTGTTAATAGTTGACAAATTCTGATACATCGTAATATATTGTTTTCTCAGTGATACCCACTCTTGAATCGATGCCAATAATTGGTGTAATAAAAAAAAAACGTACTTTCGCAGTGTGAAGCAGTCCGGAAATTTGAAGAGCGGCTCGACCCTATGGCCGCCCTTTCGTCGTCCCGCCCCCGTGTCCTCGGACTACGAGGACCCCCGGATAGTTCTACGCTCGCGGGTATTCCACTCGATGGTATTCGCGATACTTTACAAGGCGGTGAACGATCACAACGTTTCCGAGCACATCACCGCGCTCACGATATATCTGCTGGAGATGGCGGTCGTTACGGCGGATATGCCCAAGAAATCCGTAAGCATTGCCGGTGGCCGTGCGACGACGCTCGGCGGCAGCACTACGGCGGGAAAGCGTAGGGAAGCTAAACGTGCGTTGCGACGGAATTTCCAGGCGAATCCGTTGTGCCCGTACACCGGGGGTGACACGAACGTCACGAGTGCTCCTTCCAAGGATCCCGAATTCGGCAATTGGTACGAGGGCGACAATATCGTCGACAATCTCAGGAGCTTCATACCGCGATCGGCTCTCATCGATTCACCGCCCGATGGCATTAGTCCCGATGGTAAGAACATTTTCGTCCCACGTCTCGATCGTTGGGATCAAGCTGCTCCATTTTTTTCCCCTCTCATTCTATCGACAACGCACGGAGTAGCGCGTACGCAGACTCGCATGCTAGATAACCGGCTGCGTGCGTTAAGGGCCGGGTAAAGTTAATTCCGCGAAAAAAAGGCATGGTTTTAAGATTTTTTTTTGGCGTAACGAATAGTGCTCGTTTATTGAAAAATTTACATATAATAAAGTAACATTTGAACAACATTCTCCTAAATTGGCGTTGCAAAATATTCAAAATTGAGCGAGTGAAAATTAAACCCCGGAGGCGCCGCGAAAAAAAGTTGGTTTGCGGTGTGCACCATAACTCGCAACAGAATCATCTGAAACAAAACAATCAAAATGCATTTGTTAAAGGAGATGTTTCTCGAGGTAATGGCGGGAGGATTTTTTTTCTTCGATTTTTCGATTTTTCGTAGCACTTGGGAGCCAAAAACCCGATTTTTGCTAAAAAAAATCGGCTAATTTGTTGTTGAAAAATTAGTAATTATTTTTAAAAAACAAAAAAGCTCTCGACAATACCTGGTGAATTATGTGAAGAAGTACTGTGCAAAATTTCAAAGCGATTGGTCCAGTAGATTTCGAGTTATCGTGCACACGGACTTCAAATATGACAAGTCTCAGAAAAACGGTTTGAAAAACGCAGAAGAGTTTGGTCGCTTAGCGCTCATTGCACATAAAATACTCATAACTTCGTCAATTTTACTCCGATCGACTTGAAATTTTAACACAATATTCTTGATATATTATGCATTCATTTAAAAAATTAAAAAATTTTTATTTTATTTTTAATACTTTACCCCGCCCTTAAGGAGCCAGTCCACTTAGGAGCCACGAAAAAAGGCTATTTTCGCGATTTTTTTTGAGGATTTTATAGAAGATATGAATATAAAAGTTGTTGGGCTTGATGAATAAAGTCTTGAAATACATTAAAGAAAAATGTTTAATTCACTTTCATTCATTTTTTAGTACAATAACTATAGTTTAACGTAACGCCTCGAAAATAGGTGGGCTAGGTAGCTCCATCACAACTCGGCAACGGCTTGTCTGAAACAAAAAAATCAAAGTGCATTAGATTCAGTATGACACCAGCTATAAAATGACCCTCGGATATAAAGTTTTATCAAAAAATAAAAAAATGGCAGATGAAAAACGAAAAAAGTTTTAAAAACGCGTTTTTTTCGCAGTTTTTCGCAAAAAAAAGAGTAAAAATCAAAATTTTAAAACCATCGAGGGTCATCTTGTTGCGAATCATGTTTACAATATGTGGTTCAAATTTCAAGAGATTCGGTTTATTAGTTTTAGAGATACGATGGAGCTAGATTTTGAAAACGTTGTTTCGAGAAAAACGCGTTTGAAGTTTGTACTATGAAAAACTCTTACCTAAACTCAATCGGCAATCCCTGCACCGTACAAAATCCCTTCTGATTGCTCATCATCGTCGATTTCTTCAAGTCTTGCTGTCGATTTTTTGAAATTTTCAAAGTGGCCCTTAAGGCCTTATATACGCGATTTCGCCGATTTTCGAAGGTACTTTTCTAGACGCGGTTAAATAAAAATGACGCATATATTGCCAACATTTTTTTGACAGATCATTCATGCACATGGTTAAGTATATGTGAAAAAAATCAGAAATATTAACAAATTGCGGAGATATAACATAATAAAGCAATGTATTTTTTTTGCGCGCGCGTTGATGGTGAAAGTTCTCGGCATCGATGGGGTGTCTGAAAAAAATGAACATATTTATGATTGCATAATGAATGTATATTCAGTGTGAATCGAAAATATTAAAAAAAATTATTATAATAAAAATACGCAACTTAACATTTTTTTACTCAATTTTCTGTTGGTATTTTATTTTTTATATTTTTTTGTGTCATTGAAATTTTTGTTTCTGTGCTTCACAAGATAGGTGATGATACTAAGAATATGTTGTAAATGTTTCAAAGCGATCTGAACCTTCGTTCAATAGTTAGAACTTTCACAAGGTTCAAAAAAGTGAATCGTGGAAAAACGACTTTGAAGATGGCGGTCGGGCGCGCCGCGCGGTATCTATTATAAATGCAATCTTACCTTATTTTTGGAATTTTTCAATTCCGTAAAGCTCAAAATATTCCCAACCGTTCAGGCTAATGGGATACATTTTTTTTTATGAAAACATTCGAAATTTTTCGCGTATGTAAGGCCTTAAGGTTGATGATTAAGGGAAGGGTAGGAGTTTCAGCGTGAAAGAAACACTTTTTTGCGAATTTTTTTCATCTATATGGATAGAGTAAATTTATTGAAACCTTTTGTACATTGTTAAGTGTCATTTCAAGAACATTCCGTGAAATTGGTACGCGAAAATATCCACAAAGAAGCCGGTGACAAAGCTTTTCCAAGAACGCCTTTGGAAAAACACGATTTGCGGTGTTCACTGTATCCCAGCTAGAAATTATCTGAAATCAAGTACCATTAAAATTTAGTCAAAGTATCATCAAATCCTCCCCCAACGGTCTTTGATAATTTTTTTTTCATTTCTAAATTATTGGTGGTCATGTAAAGTGAAAAGTGCTATTTTTCACGAAAAATTCCGCCATTTTGGGGGTGGAAAACCCCCTCAATGTAAAAAAAATCTCAATCTAACCGTTGGGGGGAGGTATTTTATATGTAGAAAGTGTGTACAAAGTTTGAAATAAATCGGTCATGTAGTTTTCAAATGGCAGTGAACACGGACTTTGAAAAAGTGGTTTCGAGAAAAACGCGGCACCGGCTTGTTTGTGGATATTTACGCGTACAAATTTCACGGAATGTTCTTGAAATGACACTTAACAATGTACAAAAGGTTTCAATAAATTTACTCTATCCATATACATGAAAAAAATTCGCAAAAAAGCGTTTTTTTTTCACGCTTAAACTCCTACCCTCCCCTTAATCGCTTCAAAAAAATTATTGTATACAGTCACTGGTATGTATGATAAACACCCTTTTTTGTAGTCTTGATTTATTTTGTAGTTTTTTTCTGAAAAAAATCCCCAAAAAGTCTATTTATTAGGCCTCTAGAGTGGCCTAACCCCTTAAATATATGTAGATTGCGAAAAAAAAATCGATTGCATATAACTTCTTAAAATCGTTTGCAAAATTCGTACCGAACAGACAAACAAACAGGCAGACAAGAAAGCGACCTAATACAAACGTGCAAGATAGCGGTAATTGGACAGTCGGCGAAGTGAGGATCTTCTTTGTGAATGCGAGTAAAGAAAAGTTCGATTTGTTTCGACAGGTTCTGACTGGGAAATCGGGAGCGACATAACCGAGGGCTCGTTCATGCTGAACGACGAGTTCGACGTTGAGATCGGTGAGCCACCCGAGTACTGGGAATTAGTACATCCGAATGTTATTGATAACGAGCGTCGTAACATGACAGCGGCGATGGAGACTGGCACGAATTTGCCAGCTCTACCGCCCAATAACGAAGGTATTGAACACCACAGTAACAAACGAAAAAAAAAAAAACAATAATACGCGCTTTCTCATTTTTATTTCACTATAATAATCGTAAATACGCCACTTTTTCCCTCGCTACTTTGAATGAGATTGTACTTTTCGTTTGTCGCCCTCCATCCAGTATCAGTCTATTGAACATTTTAATCGTCTTCAGTTACTAAGTTACCGCGTCAAATAACGTTTTGGTCGTTCTTTAGATAAGTGACTTTTCCGAAAAAATGTGGGTTCCAAACTAACCCGAACAAACCAAATATAGGCGTCGGAATGTTGAAAAATGACCTATTTTATCCAGTGTTTCCGCGAACTTGGAAAACCCAAAAACTTTTACCCATACTTTAACCCAAACGAACCCAATATAGGCGTCGAAATGTTCAAAAATGCCCTATTTCATCACGTGTTTTCGCGAACTTGAAAACCCTATAACCTTTTATGGTGGGAGGGGGGTGCAGCTTCCCCCGTCTGAATATTTTAGCTTCTTAAAGGATTTTTTATATTGCATGGTTCATTTGTTATTAACAATTATCTGACGATTTTTTGAGCAAATTTTTTACTTTCCAAAAATTTACCAAAAAATTGTCAGATAATTGTTAATAACAAATGAACTATTCAATATAAAAAACAAATTCTACGTCATTCTCTAGACAATGTATTTTTCAAGTTATATTCAACATTTCAAGTGAACCGGTTGAAAATTGTCTGAATTATGTTTCCGGTCAACTTAAAAAATGCAGTTTCGAGATAAACGCTGCACAGCCGCCATTTTGAAATCAATCGCTTCAAAAAAATTGTTGTATATAGTCACTGATATGTATGATAAACACCTTTTTTGTAATCTCGATTAATTTTGTAGTTTTTCTGAAAAAAAAAATCCCCAAAAAGCCTATTTTTCGGCCTCTAGAGTGACCTAACCCCTTAAAGTATTAAAGAAAATGTATTATAATTTTCATACAAGATGGCGGCGACAGAGCCCATCTTGAAAAACGTGTTTTCTACAAATAGCTTCACGGGAGAACGGTTTTCTCGTAAAGTATAAGACCTGGAACAAAAATTTAAAAAAATATCATCCATATATTATTAGCTATGGGCCTACGTAGGGATTTTTTAAATCAAATTTTGAAAAAATGGCACCCTTTGAAAGAAATAAATCGATTTTTTGCCCAAAAAATAAGCAGTAAATTGTTTACGAAAAAAAGTTTACATTTAATTAAAAAAACGGCTACGTACTCTCATAGAGAATGTAATTGTGAAGCTACTATCAAAATTTCAAATCGATCCATGCCAAGGTGTTCCGGTAATCCATCCTCCCAGTTTGAAAAAAGTGGTTTCGAGAAAAACTCGTTTAAAGTTGTACAAGGCGCCTGAAAGAAGTCCGAGGCGCTGCGACAAAATCGCTAATTGAACCTCTCGAAAAAAAAATCGCTACAGAACCAATTGCATATTGTTTTTATGAGCCCAGAGTATTTTTGAAGCAAAAAAAAAACGATTTTTCCAAAATCCCAGAGTGGTGTTATCCCTTAAATATTTCAGCAATTTCAGCTTGAATATTATCCCCCCCCCGAACATTATCATTTATAACCCAATAAATGAGAAAATAGCAAAAAAATAATGTTAGGCTCATTTTTCGGAAAAGTCACTTATCTAAAGAATTACCAACGTCTTTGTCTAACATTTGTGACCTGTCAAATTTACAGAATTAGCATTAACTTTGGTTCTCTCAATAATTTGGCGAATCGGAGGTTCGTGTTTTCTTCCTACGGTCTTGTTTGAGTTTAAAAAAATTGTCACAATAAGAAGTAGAAAAATCTTTATAATAACGTAGTTTCCTCGCTATTGAATTGAAGAAAATTTCATGTTTGTTTTTTATATCAACGGAGTTGAATATTAATATTGATAAATAAAAAAAAGTTCAACGCTCTTTTTGTAAAGAATGGCTAACTTCAGACGCATTCCATGCTCCGTCAAATCGAAAATAAAGTTAACATTTTTTATCCCTTTATTTTTTGAAATCGAATCTCAATTTTGTGTAATAAAAGTGGAAAAATGGTCACAACAGATTTAAAAGTGTAATCAAAGTATCTGTGCCAACCTCATCATGCTCCCGATAGTCGCGTGTCCATCCATACGCTCGTTCATGTACCTTGTATCCATATGGAAAAACAAAACACAAGCCCCCTTTCTCAGCTTTAAACGAATGGGCTGTAGTTCCTGCCGACGGAAATAATCGCGAAAACGCCGTCGACGATCGGGAAGCTGGCGACGACGACGAGGACGACGACGGGGACACGGTGACGACGGAGCAACGGGCTTTGCCACCGCCCACCGACAACGAAGAGTCAATGGCTCTCAGCACGGGTTCGCCCTCACCTCACGCCATTCGACCGCATTTCGATCGTACGCAATCGTTTTTTTTTCTTCTATTTCTTTGTTTTTTTTTTTTTCAAAGTTGGGCGTAATTTTATTTATAAATACGAATATGAATTTATTCACATCGTGATTTTCATGTGAATATAAATACAAATTTAATCGTGCTTCACTTATTGTAAATACGAATACAAATAAATTCGTATTCACAAGTGTAAATACGAATTTATTTAAATTCACATGTATGCATGCAATTGTATTCACAAATATTCTGAACATACAAATCAATTTACAGAAAAAATGGTGAATATTCACAAAAAATGTGAACATTTACAAGAAACCCTGTGAATTAAAAAAAAATCACATCAAAATCTGTAAATGCAAATGTATTCACGAAAAATTGTAAATACAAAAAAATTCACAGAATAAGTTGTGATTTTTTTCGTATTTAAGACAAATTAAAATCAAATGCACACTGATTAGATTAAAATTTACACCAAACGTGAGTTCTTACATTTTTTGAGAGAAAACTTTGCGTCGAGGCAAATAAATTTTTGCAAAAAAAGTAGTGAGTTTCAAATATTACATTGTACATATGAAAAAATTCACAAAATGAGTTGTGAATTTCCTCAAGTTGAAGAAAATTAAAATCGAATTCACGACAATTATATTGAAATTTACATCAGAAGTGAGTTCTTACGTATTTTGAGAGAAAACATTGTGTTGAGGCAAAGTTTTCTCTCAAAATACGTACGAACTCCCTTTTGGTGCAAATTTTAATCTAATCATTGTGAATTTGATTTTAATTTGTCTCAAATACGAAACAAATTGACAACTTATTTTGTGAATTTTTTTTGTATTTACAATTTTTTGTGAATACACACATTCATAGATTTTGATGTGATTTTTTTTTAATTCACAGTATGTTTTGTAAATATTGACATTTTTTGTGAATATTCACAATTTTTTCTGTGATTTTATTTAATTTTTCTGTGATTTTATTAAATATTACATTGTAAATATGAAAAAAAATCACAAAATGAGTTGTGAATTTCCTCAAGTTGAAGAAAATTAAAATCGAATTCACGACAATAATATCAAAATTTACACCACAAGTGAGTTCTTACGTATTTTGAGAGAAAACATTGTGTCGAGGCAAAGTTTTCTCTCAAAATACGTACGAACTCCCTTTTGGTGCAAATTTTAATCTAATCATTGTGAATTTGATTTCAATTTGTCTTAAATACGAAAAAATTCACAACTTAATTTGTGAATTTTTTTGTATTTACAATTTTTTGTGAATACACACATTTACATATTTTGATGTGATTTTTTTTCAATTCCCAGGATTTTTTGTGAATATTGACATTTTTTGTGAATATTCACAATTTTTTCTGTGATTTTATTTGTATGTTCAGAATATTTGCGAATACAATTGTATTTGTATGCATGCATGTGAATACATATAAGTGAAGTATGAATAAATTCGTATTCGTATTTATAAATAGAATTACGCTCGACTCTGGTTTTTTTTATCTCCAACGTTTCTTTGGCGCGCCCTTTTGGCTCTTTTCAATTTCACATGTGTGATGATTTACTCCCCCGCACAGTTGTCACTTCGCTGTTTTAAGTTCCCAATTGAACTCTAACAAGGAACATCCCTCAGGTGACACCCGTCGATTAAGCTGAAATTTGGACATGTTATAAAGCACCGAAAAGTAAGCGATACCTATTTTTTTAATCGGCGGACAAACGGCTTTAAGGGGTGAAACCACCCCTTAGTACAGGGGTGGTTCACCCCTTAATTTTTTTGCAACGTCACTATAGTGGATTTTTCATTGCTTCGGATTAGAAGAATTTTCGTTTTTGTTTCATAAAAATCGGTGGACTCCTTGTGTGTGAAACTGCTATATTACCCCTAGAGATGCCTTTTTTCGAGGGGTGGTTTCACCCCTTGAAACCGTTTTTCCGCCGATAAAAGAATACGTATCGCTTACTTTTCGGTGCTTTATGACATATCGAAATTTCAACAAAATCGAAGGGCGTCACCTGAGGGATGTTCCTTGTGAGTACTGGTACCATATTCCCCGGCACAAACGGCTATATTTGTACTGCGAGCTGTCAGTTGCATTTACCCCCAGAAACTGCCGCGATCGGTGCGCCGCCGGCCGCTACTGTCAGTCGTTCGCTTTCATTTTTTCATTTGTCGCGCATTGTTGTCTCTTTATTTCTTCAATAGAGAACCTTACTGCCAATTTCTCCCGCTAGAGGGGACATTGTATTATAATGTAAATAGAACATGACGTTCAGTGAGATTCTCTTTGGTTTTGCCCGTTCTACGACTACTGTTGAGTTTTCTTTAAGGGGTTAGGCCACGTGCGGGTATAAAATCATGTGCGAATTTAACGATTTTTTTTCGTATGATAAAGCGATTCACTCATAAAATTAATCACACATTTATTTAGTATGAATATCAAGCTGTTAGAAAATATATATATATTTTTTTCGATGTACAAAATGTCTCGCGGTATACGCGGAATTTTCATATAAATTGTCTACTTACGATCAATCGGCGATGCCAGGCCCATGTTTATAACCAACTATACCATCGGATAATGCAAAAAATCGATTTTTTGGAAATGTTACACTGTAATCTCTTAAACTATTTTTTATTTTTGGTGTTTTGTGGTGATTTTTTTAAAGGGGTCTTCTCACTTTAGACACTAAAAAAGGGCTATTTTCATGAATTTTTGTGATGGGTTTATATTATAGATATTGGTATAAAAGTTACACTTTCGAAATACATTTTTGTAAAATTATTTATTTAAGGCACTATTTATAGACGAAAATGGTAGTTAAAAAAATGTCCTAAAAAATGTAGGTCTGCGCTGTTGATGAAATCTCGGAGATGGATCATCCGAAACAAAAAAATCAAACGGTTTTAGATTCAGTATGTTAATGGCTATAGCGCATATCATACGATTTTTTATATATACAAAAATAACAAGATGGCGGACATTTTTCGAAAAAAAAAAACAGAAAAAACGCGTTTCTTTTACCGTTTTTGGGATAAAATAGTAAATATCAAAATTGAAACAAACCTTGATACGCGCTATAGCTATAGTTGTAAAGAATATGTGGTTAAAATTTCATAAGCATCGGTCCAGTAGTTTCGAAGATTTTATCAGCAAGCCGTCGAAAAACGTTGTTTCGACAAAAACACGTTTGAAGTTTGTTTCGGTTACATAAATACAAAAAAAAATTTAATGTATTTCGAAAGTGTATTTATTAAGTGTAACAACTTTTATATCAATATATATATATAATATAAACCGATAAAAAAATTCATGAAAATAGCCTTTTTAGCGTCTAAAGTGAGAAGACCCCTTAAGGGCTTATATACAGTTAAAATTTTCGAAAAATCGATTTAAAAAAAATCGTAATTTACGTTCATTTAAGTACATTACAAGTACAGTATTTAAGTACAGTAACAGAAAATTTCTTGTCAATTCGGCGAATATTCTCGAAGTTACACGCACATTTGTAATGATTTTTTTACTATATGTAAAATGTTTTTGACACTTCAAACGCGTTTTTTTTCTCAAAACTGTGTGTTTTAAAGTAGGTGAGCAAGATTTCTCGGAAACGGCTTCGAGGAAAACGCGTTTAAAGTTTGTTTGGATTACATAAATACATTAAAAAAATCGTTTTTATGTATTTCGAAAGTGTATTTATTAAGGCCTTAGACAATTTGTTAGTAACGGGTATAAAATCATGTGCGAATTTAACAATTTTTTTCGTATGAAAAGATGATTCACTCATAAAATTAATTACACATCTATTTAGTATGAATATCAAGATGTTAGAAAACATTTTTTTTTCGATGCACAAAATGACCGACTACTAATATTTTCTTTTATCTTTTTTTTTAGGCGCTCCGCGGCGTGACATTTAACATCCACATTTTTTTGAGGATTTTATAAGATATATGAATATAAAAGTTGTTGGCCTTGATAAATAAAGTCTTGAAATGCATACAAAAAAAATTTTCAATTAATTTTTATTCATTTTTAAGTACAAAAACTATAGTTTAACGTAACGCCTCAAAAATAGGTGGGCTAGGTAGCTCCATCACAACTCGGCAACGGCTCGTCCGAAACAAAAAAATCAAAGTCCATTAGATTCAGTACGACACCAGCCACAAAATGACCCTCGAATATAAAGTTTTATCAAAAAATAAAAAAATGGCAGATGAAAAACGAAAAAAGTTTTTAAAAACGCGTTTTTTCGCATTTTTTCACAAAAATAGGAGTGAAAATCAAAATTTTAAAACCATCGAGGGTCATCTTGTTGCGAATCATGTTTCCAATATGTGGTTCAAATTTCAAGAGAATCGGTTTATTAGTTTTAGAGATACGATGGAGCTAGATTTTAAAAACGTTGTTTCGAGAAAAACGCGTTTGAAGTTTATACTATGAAAAACTCTTACCTAAACTCAATCGGCAATACCTGCACCGTACAAAATCCCTTCTGATTGCTCATCATCGTCGATATCTTCAAGTCGTGCTTGCTTTCGATTTTTCTAAATTTTCAAAGTGGACTGGCCCCTTAATACTGAATGTTTTGCAGACGGCTCAGGAGAGCAGGCAGCGTTGCCTCCGGTGCCTCAGAGAAACACAGGCTACGCGATGAACAACGAGATGGATTTGCTACAAGTGATATTCCCGCGTTTGGGTGCGTCCGGTGTAACGACGACGGACATCGTGCCCTCCACCTCGAACTGTCATCAGCCGTTGTCGTGTCGCGATTCTCAGGCGGGCCCGGTTTATCTCGTGGGCGCGCGAGTAGGCGAGAGCATAATATCGCTATTGCTGAAGCTTCATTCGCAATTGTCGGGTGTACCGGACAGTTACAATCCGGAGCACCGAGCGCCGACCTCCGAGTACGAAGCCGGCAGTAGCACGAGCTCGTCGACGAGTGGCGCCGCCGACGGCGCCAATGGCAACGAGTCGCGAATCGGCGACGGCCCCTATTTCATTGGTCAATTGTTGCGAAAAATCGCTAATCTCGATCCCGCCTGTAAGCAAAACATTGTCGAGACGCGTAATAAACTGTGGCCCCGCACGAAAGAGTGCGAGGATGCCCAACGGGAGAGGGAACATCGCGAGCGAGAGGAGAGACGAAAGCGCGCCAAGGAGAGGCAGCAAAAGCTCATGGCAGAGTTCGCAAACAAGCAGAAACAGTTCATGAAGAAGGCCATGGAGAGCGGTGAGTCGAGTTATTACCAGAGTTGGGCGTAATTCTGTTTATAAATACGAATACGAATTTATTCACATCGTGATTTTCATGTGAATATAAATACAAATTTATTCATACTTTACTTATTTGTATTCACATGCATGCATGCAAATACAATTGTATTCACAAATATTCTGAACATACGAATAAATTCACAGAAAAAATTGTGGATATTTACAAAAAAAACTGTGAATTAAAAAAAATTCACATCAAAATCCGTGAATGCAAATGTATTCACGAAAAATGTGAATATACAAAAAAATACAAAAAAATTCACAAAATAAGTTGTGAATTTTTTCGGATTTAAGGCGTTACCCCCACTCGTAGCGCAAAAAAAAGGCCTTTTTCATGATTTTTTAAAAAGAAAACTACAAAACTTTTTGAATCGATCAATATACCATCTTAAAGAACACATCTTGAAGAACTTTCAGTAATTTTTTTATTGAAAAATATTACATTGTTTAGTGGCAAATGGCCGTCAATGAAATAATGTTTTTATATACACGGTTTGCGGTGACCAACATTGCGGCGACGTGGATCATCTGAAAAAAAAAATTCGGATGGATTTAGTCAAATATAAGTATAAACTAGTCTTTAATCGAAGGATTTTAAAAAATATTCATTTTTCACAAAATGGTGGACAGTCAAAGTTAATGGTTCGATTTTAACGAAAAAAACCGCCGTTTTTTGGCTATAAAACGGCCATTTTTTTTCGAAAAAAAAAATCGGACGAGTAAAGACTACATTTTTATGTATTAAATAAGCCTGCAAAATTTCAAGAAGATCGGTTCATTAGTGTTCGAGTAATCTTGGTCACCGACTTCAGAAATGCCATTTTGAGAAAAACGCGTTTAAAGTTTCAATTTCAGTTTACACGAAGAAAATATATTTTTTTGTAAACTTACATAGAGTCATCTATTCCGGGCCCGTTTTTATAAATTCCAGTCTATTATATGAACGTTGTGAATGTCAGGTATACGACCCTTTTCATCGAACAATGCATTGAAGGTCGGAGGGAGGGTCGAGCGCGCCAGACGGCAGACTAGCCGGTCGTTTACACAACGGATTCTTCTCTTTCAACGCTCATATCTCAGTCAATTTTGTTCGGATCGACTTGAAATTTTCAGGACATATTCTCAGATACTTATACTTAAAAAAAATGCAATAAAAAAAATCGATTTTTTCAAAATCGCAAGTGGGGTTAACCCCTTAAGACAAATTAAAGTCAAATTCACAATGATTAGATTGAAATTTACACCATTAGTGAGTTCGTACGTATTTTGAGAGAAAACATTGCCTCGAGGCAAACAAATTTTAGCACAAAACATTTCGTGCGAAAATTTCTTTGACTCAACACAATGTTTTCTCTCAAAATACATAAGAACTCACTTGTGTTGTAAATTTTAATATAATTGTCGTGAATTCGATTTTTATTTTCTTCAACTTGGGGAAATTCACAACTGATTTTTGTGAATTTTTTCATATTCACAATTTTTCGTGAATTTTTTCATATTCACAATTTTTCGTGAATACATTTGCATTCACAGATTTTGATGTGATTTTTTTTAATTCACAGGATTTTTTGTTTACCTTCACAGTACCCTAGCCCCTTAAAGGGGGGAAATCCCTTTAGACGCCCGAAAATGAGTCATTTATCATGGATTTTTTTAAAGGTGATGAAATAATCGCATCGTTTAAAAAATTTGACATTATCTTATTACAATTTTCGAGCGGCAATATGTTATTTTCTTTTTTTAAAAAAGGAAATGGCGTTATAAGGTATTCCTCAATAAGGCGTCTTTTGAAAATCTGCTCATGTTATAGCTCAAAAAGTTATTGGTCGATCTGGCTGAAACTTTGGGAGGTTTCTCACTATAACATTATTGGAAGGATATACCTAAAGATTGAAGATTATCGCGTAAATAAATTACTTTTTTGGGGTCAAAATTGTCGAGAAAATGGTCAGAAATATGAAAATTGGATTACAAAGCCTACTTAATTTTTGATTTTATACTTTTTTATATTTTTATAGGTATATCCTTCCAATAATGTTATAGTGAAAAACCTCGCAAAATTTCACCCGGACCGATCAATAACATGAGCAGCTTTTCAACAGGCGCCTGAAGGCGTATAACGCCGCAATTTCGTTATGTTCAAAAAATTAAAAAATGTAATACGTGAAAGTCGTAATAAGATAATGTCAATTTTTTTAATGATGCGATTATTTTATCTCCTTTAAGGAGAGATATACACCTAGGAGCCGGAAAAAGGTAATCTTTGTGATTTTTTTTCAAGGAAAACTAGTTGAAATTTCGGATTGGGGTTTTAATTATCTAAAGGTATATACATTCAAAAATATGTTTGATTTTCTTTATTAAAAAATATCAAAAATATACAAGGATATTGTATGATCCTTGGAGCGTCGTAAAAAAATCTGCGTATACGGTACCCACTGGCGTTTCTTCAAAAATCATCTGAAAAAAAAACCAAAAAGATTATTCAATTAGATACTATAAACTAGTACTTGTCATAGCCGATTTTGGAAATATCGATTTATGACAAAATGGCGGACGTTTGAACGTAAATAGTGATTTTTGGGCCAAAAATTAGTTATTATTGTGCCTATAAAACAAAAACTAAGTAACGGGAAAAAAATCCTATGACAAGTACTAGATAATGGTGTATAGAATAACCACAAAAAACCTCAAGGCAATCGGTTCATTGGTTTTCGAGAAATTTTGGGTACCGATTTGAAAAACGTGGTTTGAGAAAATCGCGTTTGAAAATTTGGGAATGAATAAATCATGAATTTTGTCAACTTACATGGAATCATCGATACCAGGCCCATAGTGTAGGTCTTCTACGGTCGACGGAATGTTCATAGCTTCTAAATCCTCGACCTCGACCATCTACGTGTATATCTCCCGTTAAAAAAATTCACGAAAAATTACTCATTTTTGGGCGTCTAAACGGATATCCCCCTCAAGTGCGAGCGCTCATTTTTTTCTTCATTTACGCGGAAAAATCGCACTTTACGTTCAAACTTGAATAAATCAACAAGTAATCAACAATTGTCAAGTCCCTTCAAGATTCTCAGATCTAAACACCTTTCACAGGTTCAGAAAGGCTTTCTTTCAATCTCGATGCCATTATTTTTACACAAATCACAGCTGTTTGAGAAACGCGTGTTATGTTGACAAAAATAAAATAAAAAAGCGCCCTCGGTTTGTTTCTACGTACTTTGGTCGCTTTTTATCAATAACAAGTCCCTAATTCGTACCTTTCGAGCGAGCCTAGAGAGGAATTTCCCGGTATCGAAACGTAATTGTCTTCGATATATTTCCAAGACGAAGCCGGCGCGTCAGGAATGGACTGGGATCAGGAGGAAACGCCGACTCAACTTGCGAGCAAGAAGGAATATCACTGTGTCATATGCAATCAGACGACAACGAGCACCGAGGAGAAGCCAATGGGCCTTGTCGTGTTGGTACAAGCGACGAGTGTCGTCGGACACGAGAGACAACAATCCGAGCGATTGCAACTCCCGACGTCCGACGAGGATCCTCCGATACCAAAGGGCGATACGCGAGGAGCTCACTTTGACAACAGAATCGACGAGATGAATCGTCATTTCGATACGGTAATACTATTGTACTGAAAAAAAAAAAACAAGGTCCTCGGATGTGTAATTTTTATATGAAAAATAGGCTTCGCCTGCGACTTTGTCCGCGTGGATTTCGAAATTTTTGTTGAAATACTTTCCGACCCTTCAAGGGATGACTTTTTCGAAGCGCTGAAATACGTAATTCTTATAGCCAATAGGCTGAGCAGCAATTTTAATGGTTCTTAAACAAACGACGGAACTCCCATACAAAATTGCACTCACGATGTTATCCCCCTTAAGGGTTGATTTTCCAAAAACGCTGAAACACGTCATTCTTAATTTTCAACCAAAAACCTAAATACGAAGGTTCGTCGGTTAACTTTAAAAAGGACGGGTTTAATACAAACATGCATCCTCTATTTTACCCCCTTAAGGGGAGGTCCCTGAGTGAACGGCGAGAAAAACAGGTATGCTTCGGGAATTTTTATCTCAAAAACTAATGTTTCGATTGGATCCGAGTTTCTTTTATTGGAAAATATGTACATTGAGGTATGTTTAGGAATTTTTTAAAATACATTCGTTGACTGGAGGCGATTCAAACGCGATTATCTCGAAACATAGTTTTCAAAGTCGGTGGCAGATGTATCTCGAAAACGGCTCGTCCGATTTTGTCCTAATTTGGGTACAATATTCTTCGATAGTTTTTCTCGCTCGCCATGTAGGGGTTTTTCATTTGTTTGAACCATTGCTTTTTTATGCAATGTGTATGCAATCCAAAATCGTCGGAAATTGCGAACGAAAAACGAATGTTAAATTAAAACGGTCGCAATTACGTCAAAAATGAAAATTTCACAAAAATCCTACGTGGCGAACGAGAAAAAATATAGAAGAATATTGTATCCAAATTTGGACAAAATCGGACAAGCCGTTTTCGAGATACATCTGGCACCGACTTTGAAAACTATGTTTCGAGATAATCGCGTTCGAATCGCTTCCAGTCAACGAATTTATTTTTAAAAAATCCTAAGTATACCTCAATGTACATATTTTCCAATTTAAAAAAAACCCGGATCCAATCGAAACATTAGTTTTTCAGATAAAAATTCCCGAAGTTTACCTGTTTTTCTCGCCGTTTACTCAGGTACCTCCCCTTAAGGGAATAATTTCGTAAGCACACATAAACTTTCTCCGAGAGACACTCCATCTATTGGTGAAAACTTGTTTTGCGCTGCAGCGCCATCTGGTGGCGAGTTACAGCAAAATGGATAGCGCGAAAATATTCTCCGTACTCAAATACCTGTATATAGGAACTTTCATGGCGATCCGATGAACGGTATGGAAGTTGATGTGCTGCAGCGCCATCTAGTGGCGAGTTACAACAAAGTGGACAGCATAAAAACCGCCTCCATGTAACAAGACTTATATGTGCCAACTTTCAGAGTGATCGTTCAAACGGCGTCGGAGTCTATAAATCTCAAACATATATACCAACATCCATTAATTTTTTTTTTTTTTTTAACTTCCAGCTGTACAGGGTTCTTCCCCCTCGATACATACCCCATATTCCCGTTTATATCCCCTATTCCAGTTTATCAAAACATCCATTTATATATATATAGATTTTTTTCTCAACCATACACGCCAAGTTCTGAGCGTTGCACAGTATTTCCAGTGTACTCGTGTGGTACTTACGTTGTACTTTTATAGACTGATGATACCAATTTTTTGTTATAACAGTATCATTTTTTAAATAAAAATGAAATATTTCGAAAAATATTATTTTACAAAATTTCTAGTAAACTCGCTGGGCTAATTTATAAAAAGTTATTTCACTCTCTTTGTACATTTTGTTTTGAAAAATATAATGAAACCATTGTTTAAATCAAAATAAAAAATATTTTGAGATAAATCAGAATGTTTGATACGGTAAAACAAGCGATCATGATTTCGGGGGGTTTTTTTTATTACTTGGCGTTCTTTTTTTTTACTTTTTCGCAGTTTAATTTATATACTAAATAACTCTAGATGCCCGATATAAGCTGCTTAAGGCGTGTAAAAAAAATCTAAAGATTCCGTAACGGCATTAAAAACAGGGGGTCACCGTATGTTTAAAGAAAATATTAATGACAAAACTTAGAAAAATGTGACTAGCGGAAGAATTTTCGCAGCCGCGACTTTGAGGGATAATATAAAAATGTTTATCTTTGGATATAATAATTGATCGTGACTTACCTTTATTAAGGGGTGATACACAGTCGGGTGGGCCAAAAAGATCGATTTTTCAAGAATTTTTCTTGAGAATACCTTTAAATCTATTAACGTAAAAATTTGTACGCATATTATGGTAACTTTTAACTGTATTTTAACACTTTTTATTTGTAAAAATAATTATTTTGAAAACTGCTATAGCTGATCTCCGGGAGCACCTCTAAAAAAAGGCGTCTTGCGGTGAGCACGATATCTCTGGACTGGATCATCTTAAATGAAAAAACCAAAAATATTCTGTTAATATAATAGATTATCTTGTAATTAATCGAAGGAATAAGCAAAATAATAATTTTTGACAGAATGGCGGCTCCTAAAAAAAATCGATTTTTGACAAAAATTTAGGCCTTCAATTGTTTATAAAATGGAAAATATTTATCGGTGAGAAAAAACCTTCGATTTTAAAACACACAGTTTTGAGAAAAACGCGTTTAAAGTCTCAAAAGCACTTTCGAACGCTCTGACACGTCATTACAAATGTGCGTGTAACTTCGAGAATATTCACCGTTTTGACAAGAAATTTTCTGCGTGTGTACTTAAATATATGTACATTACGATTTTTTTAAGGTCGATTTTTCTAAAACGTTAACCGTATATAACTCTTTAAGGCCTTAGGCCAGAGTAACGGGTATAAAATCATGGGCGAATTTAACATTTTTTTTTGTATGAAAAAGTGATTCACTCATAAAGTTAATTACACATCTATTTAGTATGAATATCAAGCTGTTGGATTTTTTTTTTCGATGTACAAAATGGCCGACTACTCGAAACTTCTCGAAACAGCTTTTTTCCAATTGGCGTGACAAACTTCAACAATTTTCACTTGATTTACTTCAAATTTAAAAGTTATGTTTCTAATTGTATTTCGCAGAGAAGTACGTACGGAATTTCTGATTAATCGAGAACTTTTCATTTTATGAGCGGTTTATGAGCAGTTATAACAAAATTTTTGACTGAAAATTCATTTCTCAATGAGAAAGTAGGGGTTTCAGCGTGAAAAAACACTTTTTTGCGCATTTTTTTTTATCTATATGGATGGAGTAAATTTATTGAAACCTTTTTTACATTGTTAAGTGTCATTTCAAGAACATTCCGTGAAATTTGTACGCGAAAATATCCACAAACAAGCCGGTGACAAAGCTTTTCCAATAACGCCTTTGGAGAAACACGATTTGCGGTGTTCACTGTATCTCAGCTAGAAATTATCTGAAATCAAGTACCATTGAAATTTAGTCGAAGTATCATCAAATCCTCCCCCCAACGGTCTTTGATAATTTTTTTTTTCATTTCTAAATTTTTGGTGGTCATGTAAAGTGAAAAGTGCTATTTTTCACGAAAAATTCCGCCATTTTGGGCGTGGAAAACCCCCTCAATGTAAAAAAATCTCAAACTCACCGTTGGAGGGAGTTATTTCATATGTAGAAAGTGTGTACCAAGTTTGAAATAAATCGGTCATGTAGTTTTCAAATGGCAGTGAACACGGACTTTAAAAAAGTGGTTTCGAGAAAAACGCGGCACCGGCTTGTTTGTGGATATTTTCGCGTACAAATTTCACGGAATGTTCTTGAAATGACACTTAACAATGTACAAAAGGTTTCAATGAATTTACTCTATCCATATAGATGAAAAAAAATTCGCAAAAAAGTGTTTTTTCCACGCTGAAACCCCTACCCTCCCCTTAAGTTCAAATACCTACAACTTTTGAATAAAACAATATTTTTTAAATTCCGTACGTACTTCTCTAGATATTCTCATGTAGATTGACGAGAATTTTTGTTTTATGGTCTAGGTAAAAAATTGTGGATGCTAAATGTCACACCACGGAGGGCCTAAAAAGAAAGATAACAAAAGAAAATATTAGTAGTCGACCATTTTGTACATGGAAAAAAAAATTCTAACCGCTTGATATTCATACTAAATAGATGTGTCATTAATTTTATGAGTGAATCACTTTTTCATACGAAAAAAAAATTGTTGAATTCGCACGTGATTGTATACCCGTTACTGTGGCCTAAGGCCTTGAGCGCCACTGTAATTCACCAATAATTCAGAAGAGTCCTGCTGCCCCCACACAATACGGCCCTCCGCGAAAGGGATACCTTGATGAAAGGCATTCTCGTGTTTCAGTTCTCGTGGCTGTTGTCGGTGAATCTTGGCTGGGAAGGCGGTGTCCACGTTCAAACGTGCGGGCACCATTTGCACCTCGATTGCCTGAAGGCGTATCGTCAGTCGTTGCGCACCCAACAGAGACAACAAAGTCTCGCGGTCGACCGCGGCGAATACCTCTGTCCCCTCTGCCGTCAACTGGCAAATTCGGTCTTGCCGCTGTCGCCCCAACTCGGCGAGTGCGCGGCTGTCGTCCGGTCGAGGCACACCTCGTCGGTGACGATACTCTCCGAGCTCAACAATTTCCTCAAGGAAATACAGCGAAATCCGGTCAGTCAACGATTATCTGGGCCTCGTAACCACCAGAAATATCATTATCATTACTCAGCATACTTCGACACACTTAATTTTTGGATAAAAATTTATATGGGAATTTAAAAAGAATACACAAGTTTTTATCTAATGTACTAAAAAGTAGAAATTTTTTTTTTACCAAGTGACTATGTGACTACAAATGAAAGCTTGTGCGCTCAACTTTTTAAATGTTTAATAAATTTGATCAATTCAGTTTCATTAACCGTATTTAATTTGACACAATAGCAATTGGAGAAATTATTGTCACACGTTTATACTCAGATTTCGGATTTTTATTTAAGAAATCCAAGGTTGTTTTATAGTAAATTAAATACAGTTGATATGTCAACGTATTTATGTAAATCAAAGATTATATGCCTACATTTGAGCGTCCAAGCTCAAGTCACATATAAGTGACTTGGTAAAAAAAAATTATTTTCTACTTTTTAGTATATTAAGGTAATCCTATCGCCAGGCTTCAATCCATGGGATTTTCATTTTTTTTTTGAGCTTTACTAAATATATTAATAATCGCCTCTGTAAAATTTCAGCGTCATTTATCGACCTAATTACAGAGAAAATAAATATTAAAATTGCGTATTTTTGTGAAGGAATTCCGAGATGACATACAAAAACCCAATTTCCGGTCGCTGCAAAAGTGTATACAATAGTGGGAATCCGTCAGATTCTTAAAAATAATCAGATTTACATATTTAACACTTGTAGTAATCCGATGCTCTCAGAAAACATTACGCCTATTGACCTAATTTTTATGTAATATCAAGTTTAGTTTGAACTTCCGGTATTGGATTTATCACCACTTGCTACGATAAAGAAACGTGACAGCAAGGCAACAGCTGACTGTAGTCCTAACCTCATCTCACTCATTCGAATTTCCACACATATTTCATTTTTAACCGACATATTTCGCCGACGGCAATTTTCCGGCAACTGACATTGTTTTGACAGATCAACGTTGAAAAGCATGGAGATTAAACTCGCCTGGTTGAGTAAAAAAGAGACGGAGATAGAACCAATGTTGCCAAATATCAAACATAGAAATACTCCGCGAATCGTTGAATTTTCGTTTTTTCTTCTTCATTTTTCTAATTAAGGCGGAATATACATTTAGACAGGAAAAAAGTAAGCAATATTGAGGGATTTTTTAAACTAAGAAATAATTATTTTACAATTATCAAACTTTAGGTATACTTTAATAGTATATTTAAGTATACAAAACAATTTTTTTTAATTAACTCATCAACAAAATGGCGGAGCTGTGAAAGAGTGTTACAGCAAGGTCGCCGCGGGAGTTGCGAATCTGCGTGCAGTCTAGCTTCCCGTAGACTTTGATTTGCAAAAAAGTTCACACATTTTTTCAGTTAGAACATGTATAGTTTCTATGTGACGGTAACTAAAATGCATAAAATGCAAGATAAAAAAAATAGAACGCATATACAAAAAAAAATCAACATTTCACGCAACATTTCTGTAAAATGTGGATTAAAAAAGTAGATTTTTTCCAATCTTCCAAAAACTATTGTCGTCAAGTAGAAGGTACCAATGTTATCAATATTTCTACCAAGTTTCAACTCAATCGGCTTAATAGTTTTTGAGTAATCCTGCACGCCAATTTCGATAATGCAGTTTTGAGAAAAACGCGTTTGAAGTTCATGCCCGCTCCGAATCCGAGCGGTGAGGCACAGCGTTGACGGGCTGTAACGTTTGAAGTTTTTCGAATTTCGCTTTGAAACTTTGGGAAAATATTCTACAAATAGTTCTATCGTTTCAAAGGGAAAAAAAAGAAATCGATTTTTTTATCGTTGTAAATGTATATCCCGCCTTATAGGTGAACATTCATTAAACAGTTAACACATGGAAAATTTTAGTTATTACAAATTATTTCTTTTGCATATGTTAAAAATATAAATTGTACAAGTCTTAAGGGGGGATTGTCTTTTTTTTCGCAAAATTTACCGCTTTTTGGGAATTTTTTTGTGAAGAAAGTATACAACGGAAAACTTGTGAAACTTGGCATATAGTTTTATTGATCTGTTTACTACATACAAAAAATTTTTTAAACAATTTCATACAAAAATCCGCCTCCCACCCCCCTCGACGCGCGATGGTCCTTTTCTGATGGTGTGCACGATTACAGCCTTCACGTTCATCCTGCAACAAAAACCCAAAAAGCATTTTACTTTAGACACATATAGCTATCGTTCGATGAAGGGAAAAAAAAATTGACGATTTGGTGACGTTTTGAACTTGAAGTATCGATTTTTCGAAAAAAATTGATCGATTTTTTGTTATAAATAAAAAACTATTAAACGTATTGCTTTTTTGCTTCATCAAACGATAAAAGGATGTCAGCTGAGCATTCTGTCCAAATTTGAAGGCAATCGGTTGAATAGTTTTTGAGAAATCGTGCACACCAGTTGTGAAAAAGCTGTTTCGAGAAAAACGCGTTTAAGGCGGGATTTTTTGATGAAATTGTTTAAAAAATTTTTTGTATGTAGTAAACAGATCAATAAAACTATATGCCAAGTTTCACAAGTTTTCCGTTGTATACTTTCGACACGAAAAAATTCCCAAAAAGCGGTAAATTTTGCGAAAAAGAAGACAATCCCCCCTCAAGTATGATCAGTGGCACGACTAGTGTGAAGCGATAGGATTACCTTGAATAAGAGCGAGTTTAAAAAAAAAAATTAACCTATAAATTATTTTCTACTTTTTAGTCTTTAATTGATTTCACTAGTTAGTTATTACTAGTAGTTTACTAGTTTACGAGTTTGTACGTTAGGAACATGGAGTGCTTGTAAAAAATGACGAAGACTGTGATTGGGATTGAATTTACGACTAATCGCTGCATATAAACTTTTCACATACAAACACAGTCGGCTGCGAATTTGTACGTGTTAGTAAGATTTTAAATGGATGATTAGATGTCGCTAATTTTACATGAAAAGTTGACAATTTTATGGATTTTTTTTTTTTTTCGAGTTCAATCATGCAGCGTCACTTTTTAGATGCAAGTTTGTAAAATTTTCGAGCTCTAAGTAGTCGGGAAGTAGGATAAATATCAACTTTTCGTTTTGCATTTCACAGAAAGTCAAGTTAAATAAAAGCTTGAAAATAAGATCATTTTTTTTTCTTTTCATTAACAATTGATTTTTCCCGTGAAAAGTGAAATTCCAGTTCGTAAGTTAGCGCGATCTTCATACAATGTTTTCTTTTTCTTGAATACTTGTTTTTCTTCCTTCAGATCTCATCGAACCTGTCCGTGGCAATGGGCAAAGCCATGGAGGAGATGACCGGATGCACGTACTTGAAGTACAAGCAAAAAAATTGTACCCCTAGTCACCAAAGCCTTTTCCTTTTCGTAACTTCCGTAGCACGGACCAACTTCGAGGTTGAGCTCGTACAACGCGGTGGAACGCTCTGCTCTCTACCAGCTACGACGGTTTCACTTACACCCAAAAGGGATTGCATCGGTACATAATTATAACTGATATTTTCGTAGGGTATTCGAACGTTGTACGAAAATCATCTTAAGGGGAGATATACACCTAGGAGCCGGAAAAAACGTCATGTTTGTGAATTTTTTCAAGGAAAACTATTTGAAATTTCGGATTGGGGTTTTAATTATCTAAAAGTATATACATTCGAAAATATGTTTAATTTTCTTTATTTAAAAATATCAAAAATATACAAGGATATTGTATGATCCTTGGAGTGTCGTAAAAAAATCCAGACTACTGCCTCAAATGGTTAATTATTTTATATTATGCTCTCAATATTTTTTATCTTTGTAAATGTCAGTATTTACGATATAAATCGGCAATAAAATTTAAATATTCATTTTAAATTAAAGAATTCATTTTACGGATTGTAATTTGTTGATTATAATTTAATTCGATCTATTTTTTTTCGTAGTTGCTCTCCTCCACGTACTGGCGATGCACGCGCGTGTACTCACAAATTGGCCGGTTCATCACACGTGGCAACAGCTTACCGGTCTGCCTTCGGATCCCGCTGCTCCCCTGGCGGTCGCTCCTCACGAGCGCGAAGTTCCTCTTTTGCTCAGAGATCCAACGGCTCTTCTCATACAACTTATACTCCTGTTGCCCTTGCATCTCGATCAAAGTGAGTCGCCGTTAATATTTTTCCGACGTATATTATATTTTTACTCGAATTACCACTCCCACGTGATATTCGGTCGATATGTACATATGAGGTATTCCAAGTGTTTTCGAACGGCCTAAAAGCCTGACCTTGTTCAATCTTTCTCAAAGCTGGTGATGTTTTTCTATCATATATTCTGAGTACGTGTCATTTTTTTCAGATTCCTATCGGCCCGCTAACTCGACTAACTCGGAGATAAGACTTTACACGTAATACAATTTCCAATGATCGTATCGTAGTGATATTCTCGTTGTACGAAAAAATGTCCTCTACAAAAAAGATGCGGTTTTCTATGAACTATTTTGGAAAAAAAAATTCAAAATTTTCCAAGTACTACAACACGAAAAACAAAGAAAAATCTTTCATTTTTTAACTTTTTAACCCCAATGACTAGATTGATCCTGCTGAAATTTACACTGAATTTTCTTTTATTAGTGTAAAACAACATGTGTAAGTTTCATTCTGGGCTGGGCTTGCGTTCAGTTAATATCGTCGTCTTAAAATTGATGGGAAATTGTTTTTGTTGAATAACTCGGCGATTTACAATTTGTGAGTAAAAATGGTAATGACTGAACTTGTAGGAAATCGAGTGCTTTACAACTTTGGTCATTACAGTTTTTTCTCTACCATCAATATTTTTCGAATTAAACCTGTGAAAAGCAACTTCGAATTAAACCTGTGAATAGCATTATCTCGTTCTTTTTTTACTTTAGGACATACCTTTTTTTTCCTAGAATCAATATTTAAGGTCGTACGCCATCGGTAAATAAAACGAGAAGCGTGAAAATATTATTTTGCGAACCATTCGCTCTTTTCTTTTACCGTTGGCGTACGACCTTGAATATTGATTCCAGGGAAAAAAAAAGTGGGTACAAAAATTGTCCAAAATGGCATTCTCTACAAGTTTGTTCATGTTTATGCCCTAAAGTTTAAAATAAACGACATAATGCAATAGCCGCTTTTTTCAGGTTTAATTCGAAAAATATCGATGGTAGAGAAAAAACTGTAATGACCAAAGTTGTAAATCACTCGATTTTCTACAAGTTTAGTCATTACCATTTTTACTAAAAAACTGTAAATCGCCGAGTTATTCAACAAAAACAATTTCCCATTAAATTTAAGACGAGGATATTAACCGAACGCAAGCCCGGCCCAGAATGAAACTTACACATGTTGTTTTACACTAATAAAAGACAATTCAGTGTAAATTTGACCAGGATCAACCTAGTCATAGGGGTTAAAAAATTAAAAAATTAAAGATTTTTCTTTGTTTTTAGTGTTGTAGTACTTGGAACATTTTAAATTTTTTTTTCCAAAATAGTTAATAGAAAAACGCATCTTTTTTGTAGAGGACATTTTTTCGTACGACAAGAAGATCACTACGATACGATCATTTGAAACTTTATCACGCGTAAAATCTTATCTCCGAGTTAGCCGAGTTGGCGAGCCGATAAAAATCTCAAAAAATGCCGCGTACTCAAAATATATGATACAAAAACATCACCAACTTCGAAAAAGATGGAAGAAGGTCAGGCTTTTGGGTCGTTCGAAAACACTTGGAATACCTCAATATGTTTTTTTTCGTCAGCCGCGTTCGAGGAAACGTCAGATATTTATTTTTCATTTATTCAATTGCCGTCCATCGTGTCTAATTTCAGCCTACTTCTCGAGCGTGGTCAAGGTAATATACAATCTGCTGTACTACCAGGTCGTGGTACAAGTGATAAGTACGCTAACGCCAGCCGAGAGGAGCAATCTCGTCGCTGGCAAATCGAGTAACGAGCGAGCCGCTTCCTCTGAGGCCATTCTCGCCACGGTATTTGAATATCTGAGCGAGAACCGATTTTTCTGGGAAGACACGGTGCCGCGAACTACCGCTCGCTCGCTGGAAGTCGAGGTGAATGTTTTATCGCTTTCGTTCGCTTAGGGGATACCACCACTCTAGCGGCAGAAAATAAGGCCTAACTTTGACAATTGATATTGGGTTTGTTTGCGTATGAAACAAGGAATAGGATTTCTTCTGAGAGGGTTTATTTAACACATATTGGAGTATTAAAAAAAAATTTGATTATAATTTTCGTACAAAATGGCGACGACAGAGGCCATCTTGAAAAACGTTTTTACAATTGGCTTTACGGGAGGACGGTTTTCTCGTAAAGTCTAAGACCTGGAAAAAAACCAACAAAAAATTATAATCTATATATTATTAACTATGGGACTACGTAGGGATTTCTTTTTATCAATTTTTGAAAAACAATGGCGCACTATTGAAAAAATTAATCGATTTTTGCGTAAAAATAAGCAGTAAATTGTCGATAAAAAAAATTGTCATAAATTTACATTTAATTTAAAAACGGCTACGTACTCCCATGGAGAATGTAATTGCGAAGCTACCACCGGAATTTCAAATCGATCCATGATACTTGACGATAATTGAACCTTTAAAAAAATTGCATATTAATTTTATGACCCCAAAGTATTTTTTTAACCGAAAAGAAACGATTTTTCCAAAATCCTAGAATGGTGCTTAAGGAATCATCACAGTGTAACGGGTCGAAAAATAACTGATTTTCGCGATTTTTTTCTCGATGGTTATAATATGCTAATCAGGCTGATTTTTTAATGTCGAATCAAAGCACTTATGAAGAACGGAAAATAAATTTTCAAACGTTTTTTTTTCTCACATTTTTTTAACGGTTGAAAATGTCCGAAAAAAATGAGTCTTCACGGTGTACACGGTGACCGTAAATATTATCGGAGGCAAAATTTGTATAAATATTATTAATCAGTATGAAAGCCGCGATCTCGCTATGGAGGTTTTTTTTTCAAATAAAAATTCACATAATGGCGACGGTTTGGAAAAAGTCTCGAATTTAGCTTATTTTTTCGACAGTTTTTCGTTAAAAAAATATAAAGATAAAAAAGCTTCCATAGCAAGATAAAAAATGGCGTGAAGAATGTTGTGTCAAAATTTGAGACGGATAGCTTGGAAACTCTTCCTTTGAGAGTGTACACCGTTTTGAAAAACGCGTTTGAATCTTCGAATGCGGAATTTTCATATAAATTGTCTACTTACGTTTATGTAAGTATATGAACAGCATGTTTATAACCATCTATATTATCGGATAATGCGGAAAAAATCGATTTTTCGAAAATTTTGCACTATGAAGATCCCTTAAAATTTCGCTCGAGGTATCTTCACTTTTTCCCTTTGAGGTCAAGTTACCGTCGAGAGGCATGAAAAATGCATGAACTTCGGAAATTTTTTAAAACATCAATTAAATACTTTTGGAAATGGGTTGCAACGTATTTTATTTTTCTATCTATGGAGGGTAAATTCAAATTTCATTTAGAAAATAAAATAAAAAATGGCGTCTCCGGCTCCCGTCAAATGAAGCCATGTTCCTCTTTTTCTCACCACCCAATTATCTTCGTTAAAGAAAAAAAAATTGTCGAGAAAGCTGCAAGCGGTCAAAAAAATATTTAGAGGTCGCTCAAGCCTCCCAAAAATTCAAATTTTTATTAAAAAAACGATTTTTTTCGTCCATTTCTCACCCTTGCATTTTACGCGTTATAATTTTTAAATTAACCTCGTCAAAGCGCTAGCCGGCCAATGAATATTTAGTGGTCGCTCAAGAGCTTCGAAATTTTCAATTTTCGCCAATTTTTTTACTCTTCTCACTCAGAAAGTTGACGCTTTCGAAAATTTTCAAAACAATCAATCCTGTTTTCTTTAGAAAGATATTTTTTAAATTTACCTCACATTTCTAACCCAAGAATTATAATCTTTGTTTTCGGAAAATAATTCTTCAAAGCTCTTGTCCGTAAACAAAATTGTAGGTCATTTTATTCGTAAAACTGAAATGGCAGCTGTTTTTCGCGCATCGTAATGCGTCCCACAGTTGGTGTCGTTAGTCAAACTGCGGACCAATCGTAGCTGTACTCTGTGACGAGCGACGCCATAATACAATAATACATAATAATACATAACAACACATATCGTCTAATTGGTGTTTGTTACAAATTATTATAATAAATTATTCAGAAAATGTAACACTTCGCTGTTTACTTTGTTTTTACGCTACAAGGAATTATAGTGCATGCGAGATTTATTTTTTGGCGGAAATTGTGAATTTCGAAAACCTTGAGCGACCACTATTCATTAGCCGGCTAGAGATTTCGCGAGGTTGATTTTAAAATTATAAAGCGTAAAAATCATGGGTGAGAAGTGGACGACAAAAAAATCGATTTTTTAATGAAAATTGGAATTTTTGGGAGGCTTGTGCGACCTTTAAATATTTTTGACCACTTGCAGCTTTCGCGACAATTTTTTTTTCTTTAAAGACGATAATTGGATTCCGCGAAAAAGTGAAAAAAATAGAGCCCGAATTTGTGCCACCCTACTGTCCATAACGTTTTTTTTGTCCACTGGGGAAAAACTTCGCGGGTTGTTATCGAGTGTCGAGAGGACGTGGCAACGTTGGGTGGAGAGGTTATAAAATACGCAAATATTCGAATACATTAAAATACAAAGATAAAAATATACAAATAGATATACATAGTAGCTATGCCCTTGGCCTTTTCCACGTTGTATATGCGAATGAAATCATACTCCTTTCATAGTATACACTTAAGGAACTTAAGGGGGGATTGTCTTTTTTTTCGCAAAATTTACCGCTTTTTGGGAATTTTTTTGTGAAGAAAGTATACAACGGAAAACTTGTGAAACTTGGCATATAGTTTTATTGATCTGTTTACCACATACAAACAAATTTTTAAACAATTTCATCAAGAAATCCGCCTCCCACCCCCCTCGACGCGCGATGGTCCTTTTTTGATGGTGTGCACGATTACAGCCTTCACGTTCATCCTGCAACAAAAACCCAAAAAGCATTTTACTTTAGATACATATAGCTATCGTTCGATGAAGGGAAAAAAAAAATTGACGATTTGGTGACGTTTTGAACTTGAAGTATCGATTTTTCGAAAAAAATTGATCGATTTTTTGTTATAAATAAAAAACTATTACACGTATTGCTTTTTTGCTTCATCAAACGATAAAAGGATGTCAGCTGAGCATTCTGTCCAAATTTGAAGGCAATCGGTTGAATAGTTTTTGAGAAATCGTGCACACCATCAAAAAAGGACCATCGCGCGTCGAGGGGGGTGGGTGGCGGTTTTTTGATGAAATTGTTTAAAAAAATTTTTGTATGTAGTAAACAGATCAATAAAACTATATGCCAAGTTTCACAAGTTTTCCGTTGTATACTTTCTTCACAAAAAAATTCCCAAGAAGCGGTAAATTTTGCGAAAAAAAAGACAATCCCCCCTTAAGGGGCCAGTCCACTTTGGAGCCACGAAAAAAAGGCTACTTTCGCGATTTGTGAGGATTTTATAAAAGATATGAATATAAAAGTTGTTGGGCTTGATAAACAAAGTCCCGAAATACATTTTTAAAAAATTTAATTCATTTTTATTCATTTTCAGTACAAAAACTATAGTTTAAAGTAACGCCCCTAAAAAAGGTGGGCTAGGTAGCTCCATCACAACTCGGCAACGGCTTGTCTGAAACAAAAAAAATCAAAGTCCATTAGATTCAGTATGACACCAGCTACAAAATGACCCTCGGCTATGAAGTTTTATCAAAAAATAAAAAAATGGCAGATGAAAAACGAAAAAAGTACAAAAAACGCGTTTTTTCGCAGTTTTTCGCAAAAAAAAAGAGTAAAAATAAAAAATTTTAAACTATCGAGGGTCATGTTGCAAATCATGTTTACAATATGTGGTTCAAATTTCAAGAGAATCGGTTTTATTAGTTTTAGAGATACGATGGAGCTAGATTTTGAGAACGTTGTTTCGAGAAAAATGCGTTTGAAGTTTATACTATGAAAAACTCTTACCTAAACTCAATCGGCAATTCCTACACCGTACAAAATCCCTTCTGATTGCTCATCATCGTCGATTTCTTCAAGTCTCGCTTGCTTTCGATTTTTTGAAATTTTCAAAGTGATCTGGCCCCTTAATAACAGTAATAACAATTCTCCGCAGATACAAGCCTTGTGTTTGCCGTTTCTCCGAGTCGCCGGTCTGTTGCGTCATCATCTCTACGGTCAGCCATTGCCAACGGTGAGAACGCCGCAGACCGAATTCGTACGTTTGGTGTATTACCTCGAGCTCGTAACCGAGGGCATGGATTGGGACTGCTTCAACGCTGCGGTCGCCCTCAATTGGAAGGACGCGGAGAGCGGCGTGACCGTGCCGCGCCTGTGGTGCGAGCAGCTCGTCGCTTTCTCAAACACGAGCGTCATAGCGGCGAGACGTTTCATCGTCGATCAGCATATATCCTGGCAAGCCCCGAAGCTCCTCAGTCTCCCGCGGGAGTACGAAAAACTCTTTACGTATTATCACGAGCGACAGTGTCGCAAGTGTCACTCGGTGCCACCGGAAATTAGCATATGCTTGTTGTGCGGTACCATCGTTTGCCTCAAGACTAACTGCTGCAAGCGGCAAAATATCGGCGAAGCCGTACAGGTGAGAACTCCACTGTTGCCGTAGAGAATTCAAAAAGAGCGCGTGGGTACGACTTTCTTTTTCGATTTAGCCGATGGTGCAGCGTTCGGAGAAAATTTAAGGCGTTACCCCCACTTGTAGCGCAAAAAAAGGCCTTTTTCGTGAATTTTTTTAAAGAAAACTACAAAACTTTTTTAATCGATCAATATACCATCTTAAAGAACACATCTTGAAGAACTTTCAGTAATTTTTTTATTGAAAAATATTACATTGTTTAGTGGCAAATGGCCGTCAATGAAATAATGTTTTTATATACACGGTTTGCGGTGACCAACATTGCGGCGAAGTGGATCATCTGAAAAAAAAAATGCGGATGGATTTAGTCAAATATAAGTATAAACTAGTCTTTAATCGAAGGATTTTAAAAAATATTCATTTTTCACAAAATGTCGGACAGTCAAAGTTAATGGTTCGATTTTAACGAAAAAAAAACGGCCGTTTTTTGGCTATAAAACGGCCATTTTTTTCGAAAAAAAATCGAACGATTAAAGACTACATTTTTATGTATTAAATAAGCCGGCAAAATTTCAAGAAGATCGGTTCATTAGTGTTCGAGTAATCTTGGTCACCGACTTCAGAAATGCCATTTGGGGGCGTCCATTAATTACGTGAGGCGTTTAGGGGGGGGAGGGGGTCGAGCGAAATCTCACCCAATCTCACGTGGGGGAGAGGGGGGCTTCGGCAAATATCACGTAATTTTAGTAATTTTAGTAATTTTAGTAATCACGTAATTTTTATCACGTAGGGAGAGTCTCCCTACTACTTTACATGGTGGAGTAAATGGTACTACAACCGCAGTTACTTCTACTACAATTTATTTTCCGTGAACGTATGCATTTTGAAAAATCTCACGTGAGATTATGGGAGGGGGAAGGGGGTCGAGCAAAATCTCACATCTCACCAGGGGGAGAGGGTGGGTCGAAAAATCGCCAAAATCACCTCAAGTAATTAATGGATGCCCCCTTTTGAGAAAAACGCGTTTAAAGTTTCTCTTTCAACGCGGATTCTTCTCTTTCAACGCTCATATCTCAGTCAATTTTGTTCGGATCGACTTGAAATTTTCAGGACATATTCTCAGATACTTATACTTCAAAAAAATGCAATAAAAAAATCGATTTTTTCAAAATCGCAAGTGAGGGTAACCCCTTAAATTGAAAGATAATTTACGCATTTTTGCAGTCATACGTATACATACGCACACACACGCGCGTTCGTGCGTGTAGCTGATACTTAAGTGGCAGGCTACTGTGACGATCCGAAAATCAGGGTTATTTTGAAAAATAAAAATTTGAAGGAATAAGTAAGATGATTGAAAAAATAGTTTGGACATTTTATCTTATGTACATAAACAAAGTTGCGTACCCACTTTCATAAGAAAATATTAATAATTGAAGTTATTTATAATTGAAAAAGTTATTAATAACTTTAAGACGTTATAAATACGATTTTAGCCACCTGGTTGATCGGAAAAAAAAACGCGTTTTTTATTTCAAAATAGATAATATTCGCTAAGACTTGACCGAGCTTTTTTTGTCGTGTGGACATTGTTTCTTATGTACATAAACAAAGTCGTTTGCCGAATTTCATAATACAATGTTAATAATTGAAGAAGTTATTAATAACTTTAAGATCATATAAACTTGATTTTGGCCATCCGGTGGATCGGAAACAAAAACAAACGAGTTTTTTTTTCAAAATAGGTAACATTGGCCGAGACTTGACCAAGCTTTTTTATCGTGTTTCAATCTTTAAGAAAATTGATTTTTTTGTGTTTTTCGAGGAGAAAGGACTGTTAATAACTAATGAAAAAAATGTTTAAAAACCGTCGTCCAAGACTGAACTACTATTATACTGAATCCTTATTCAATGTAATAGTAGTTTAGTCTTGGACGTCGCTTTTTTTATCTTTCTTCTTAATTTTTTTCTTTTCTTTCTTTCTTAATATTGTACATGATTTAAGGTAGTCCTATCGCCAGGCCTCAATCCATAGGATTTTCATAATTTTTTTTGAGCTTCACTAAATATATTAATAATCGTCTCTGTTAAGTTTCAGGATCGTTTATCGACCTAATTACAGAGAAAAGAAATATTAAAATTGGGTATTTTTGTAAAGGAATTCCGAGAATTCATTAAAAAGTTTACACATGGAAAATTCAGTTATTACAAATGATTTTTTTTGCATAGGTTAAAAATATAAATTGTACAAGTCGCAAGTATGATCAGTGGTATGACTAGTGTGAAGCGATAGGACTACCTTAAAGAAGCATAAATTTACCTTCAATCTGTGATTTCTGCACCATACGTTGGTCCTCCCTCTTCAATTGGAGTTGCCTCAAGCGACGAACGTTTTGACATTTTCACAGTAGCCTAACCCCTCGAGACGGTATTGAAAAATAAGATAATAGAATGTTTGTAAAAAGCACTCGAGTTTATTCTTGTTTGTTTTCCCCAGCATTCGATCGATTGCGGAGGCGGGACGGCTATCTATCTGGTCGTGACGTCAACATACATAATCGTGATAAGAGGCAGACGAGCCTGTTTGTGGGGTTCGCTGTATTTGGATGACTTCGAGGAAGAGGACAAAGATCTGAAGTAGGTGTAAAATTTTCGAAGAAATTGCTCTTCGACGGAATCTCAAAACTTTTCGTCGCAATTGACCAAGAATTGTACTGATAACTAGGGGTGTTCGGGTAGCAGAATTGGTCGGGTCGGGTCGGGTAATTAGACTATGATTCGGATCGAGTACCCGAATTTTTCGGGTACCCGCGATCGGACGGGTACTCGAACTTTATCGAGTACCCGAGTTTTGCGAGTACTCGTCTCACATCGGGTACTCGATGAGCCGTGTTGCCGGAACAAAATTTCAAATTTCGTTTCATAGTAGATAGCGCTACGAAAACGCACCAAAACGGACGAAATAGACTCCAGCTTTATGTTCTCTACCCTTCGCCGATAGGTTGGAGTTCATAAAAAAATACAAATAATTGATTTAATCATTTTAGTATTTTTGTTATGTGTATATTTACAATTTTTTCCGGCAAACTTCTTTTGAGACACTCGCATTTTAGGAAATATCGAGATATTTGAATGTCGAAAAACTGAATAAAAGCAAGATTCTTCGTCGAATTTTCATTAATTCTGTCTAGTGCTAACTGGTAATTTCGGCGATTCATTCTTCTTAATTTAATTTTTTGTCATTTGTTAATTTTTTCTAAAAAAAACTTGTTCTTCGAACGCTTATATCTCTGAAACTAATCAAGATATTTTCAATTTTAAAACGTCAAATGGAAGCTACATTCTTCGCGCTTCGAATAAACGCAGGGCGTTGAATCTTGGTCTTTTTGGGTTTTTTCTCCATTTAAAACCCACGTTAAAGAATTCAAAACTAAGGCGTTTGCCGGAACAGAAGATATTTATTGTAAATTTTTTCCATTCGCACACTTTTTAGTGATGCCAAAACGCAACTTTCCCGCGCTATTACGATACGATCCGCCAAAATTGACCGTTTTTCACTCCGCCCTAACAGACACACACACACCCACGCACGTACACATACAGAATAGAAAAGTGAGACGAAAAAAGATTTTTACAGTATTATCATTTATTCGTTTATCGCCTTTTTCAAGTTTTCGTTTTCTCCCATTATTTGATCGATACATCTAGATAAAAAATAAATATAAATATAAATAATAGATACGGATCTCCGAGTCGTTTACGAATGTTCGAAGTTTACGAATACCCGAAGTTTAAGGGGAGATATACACCTAGGAGCCGGAAAAAGGTCATTTTTGGGATTTTTTTTTCAAGGAAAGCTATTTGAAATTTCGGATTGGGCTTTTAATTATCTAAAAGTATATACATTCAAAAATATGTTTAATTTTCGTTATTTAAAAATATCCAAAATATACAAAGATATTGCATGATCCTTGGAGCGTCGTAAAAAAATCTGCGTATGGTACCCACTGACGTTTCTTCAAAAATCATCTGAAAAAAAAAACCAAAAAGATTATTAAATTAGATACTATAATCTAGTACTCGTCGTAGGCGATTTTGAAAATATCGATTTATGACAAAATAGCGGACGTTTGAACATAAATAGTGATTTTGGGGCAAAAAATTAGTTATTATTTTGCCTATAAAACAAAAACTAACGGAAAAAAAATCCTATGACAAGTACTAGATAATGGTGTATAGAATAACCACAAAAACCTCAAGGCAATCGGTTCATTGGTTTTCGAGAAATTGTGGGTACCGATTTGAAAAGCGTGGTTTTGAGAAAAACGCGTTTGAAAATTTGGGAATAAATAAATCATGAAATTTGTCAACTTACATGGAATCATCGATACCAGGCCCATAGTGTAGGTCTCCTACGGTCGACGGAATGTTCATAGCTTCTAAATCCTCGACCTCGACCATCTAGGTGTGTATCTGCCCTTAAGAGTACTCGACGTTTACGAGTACCACAAATTTGAGAGCTCCCGATGATAGTGGCGGGTAATGCAAAAAACGTAACCCGTCGGGTACCCGAGTGAATCGAGCACCCACACACCCCTACTGATAACTCCCTACTTTTTCCAAAATTCCCACGGTCCAACTTTACATCACCCAAATGATTTTCAATCGACGTCTAACGTTTTTTTTTCTCTTCGCTCTTCAGACGCGGAAAGCCTCTTTACCTGAGTCAGGACAGGTATCAAATGTTGGAGCAACAGTGGTTGGCTCATAGATTCGACCATACGAAAAAGACTTGGGTATGGCATCGCGATGCTCTGTGACCAATCACGTCAGTCCAGCGTAACGCGATTCGCCCATACGAGTACGCTCGCGATAACGAGAATAACAACGACGACGACCACGAGGAAGACCGCGGGGAAGCAGCCGACATATTTAATTTGTCGACGGTCATTTAAGAGCGTGGTGCGTAAGAAAAAAAAGAAGAAGGCTAATACGAAGACGCGAATCAACGACGAGCTACCACGTCGGAATAAAAAAAAAACAAAAATTCGCCGTTGTCGCTCCGATAGTCGGAAGCATAGACGTTATTATTATATTTATTACGAATTCTAAACGATTAATTACCGCATAATGATAATAATAACAGTAATTTTTTCCTTGGTAGGGCCGAGAGGGTGAACGGGGGGGCGTACGAAGCGTTACGACAGATATCGAAAGTATTAATATTCGCTGAAGAACTTTGGGAGGGAGGGCTGAATTGTTTCGCAGTATAAATATTGAAATTCTTTCTTTTTCGATACACGCGCCGCTACGATTTGTTCAGTTTTTTTTTTCACTTCAGGACGCGACGGGACGAACAAGAAAAACCCACGATACGAGACCGGTTTATTTTTTTCCCCCATTGACCGATTAATATATCGAGCCTGGCATATTGCGCTCGTAAGGCGACAAGACCTTTGACCGTTCCGGCCAAAATTTTACGGACGCGCTTGTATCTTGGATCTCGAGGCAAAAAGATTAACGAGGAGCAATCAGCCGAATAATCTGTGATTATTTTGCGAATAAACGGGGAGCAGCGGCGAAAACGTTCTCTTTTCGAGATAAGAGAAGATCCTCGCGAGAGGAACTCCCTTGGCTTTTTTTTTAAACGATAATTTACGTGTGGATGCTCGTTTTTTTCTTGCATTTTTTTTTCCTGCAAAACTTCTCATTTTCATCACCCCTCACTGTGGTCGGTATTGCCTGTAAATATGTATCAATGTTTCGAAGGTTAAAAAAAAAGGGAGGGGTGGACGCCAATCGGGACTCCGGTCGACGTTTCTGAAATATTTCGCCCGAGTGGGTATAGGGAAGGGTAAAACGCTCTCCAAAGGTTTCCGAGCAGAGCTTGAGGCGTATTTTTTAAACTCCAAGTCAGCGGCAAAGCGCAGTGGTCAAGCGCATCGCCGTGTTTTTTTTTATTTCTCGCAATGTTTAACTATTTTCTGTAGAATTCAAATATATTCAAGCAGTTAAAAACTTGAACGAAGTATGCTTTACAATGAAGCATGCTTCGGACGATTTCTTTCTACGGTGAATATAACCCTAAGATTGTAAAATTGTTTCTGATAATGAATAAAAAGCAGCGTACATAATTGCAAGAATTTTCGGAAATTTTATTTTCATTAAAAACTTGATCCAATTGTATAAATTGACTGCTTGAATATATTTAAATTCTACGATAAATAGTTGAATGTTGCGGGAAATTAAAAAAAAAATTAAAAAACACAGCGATGCGCTTGACCACTGCGCGACTTGGCAGTTGTTGAAAAATCATCCCCCGAGCTCTGCTCGAAAATCTTTGGAGAGCGTTTTCCCCTTTCCTATGGCCCACTCACGCGAAATATTTTAGGAACGTTAAGTGTAGTGTCTTCTACTCACGCAGAGTGGGCGAAATCGGTGGGTCCCGGTTGGCGTTCTTCCCTTGTACGAAAAGGAAAGAAAAACGAAGAAAAAAATGCCACGCGCCGCGTATCGTTAGTGAGCCTCGTGTAACAATCTGTATATAGGTAGATTATCTACTACTTTATTGTTTCCTTTTTTTTTAATGCTATTGCGATCTAACGCGACTGTTCGAGGGACTGGAATTGCACAATTTGCAAAGGTGATTGAGAATAAGAAAGTATATTTAAAAAACAAAAGCGAACGTAAACGGTGGATAATTAACAATATTTATCATGCGTCGTGTCCAATTGATGAATAAAATGCGATTGTACAAGTATTCGTTTAAAATCCTTCGATACACGTCCCCCACTGATAGTTGAATAAAATCGCCCGCGATTGAGGCGGGATATACATTTGCAACGATAAAAAAAATCGACTTCTTTTTTCTTCTCTAAGGGATAGAAGTATATATGAGAGATTCTCCGTCAATTCAGCCACTTTTTTTCGACCATCTCAGATTTGCCCCGTAATTGATTATATCAAAGTACTACTAAAAGGCATTCTATGTGAATTTTTTCAGATTTTTTAATTCAACATTTTAGAAAACGCCGTTATTTTTTCAAATGAATATATCTCGGAAACTAGAAGTAACTGAAAAAAAATGTCTGTACATAAAAGTTGTAATTTTGTGTTAGCTTTCGAGCGGACGACTTGAAATAATTTTTACGTTCCGGTAACGCTGATTTTTTACCAAAAAAGGGGGAAATAATTTTTTTATTAAAAAAACGGCCATTTTTTTTTGGCTGAAAAAATTACAGAGTCTTCCAGTATGTCTGACGATATCGCAAAAAAATCGCCAGAGTGGCACGGATCGAGGTTCTAGGGTAAAAAAAATGAAACCACACAAATTAATTTTTTTATACCGGAACCTCGCTCCGTGCCACTCTGGCGATTTTTTTGCGATATCGTCAGACATACTGGGAGACTCTGTAATTTTTTCAGCCAAAAAAAAACTGCTGTTTTTTAATAAAAAAATTATTTCCCCCTTTTTTGGTAAAAAATCAGCGTTACCGGAACGTCAAAATTATTTCAAATATTCTGCTCGAAAGCTAACACAAAACTACAACTTTTATGTACAGACATTTTTTTTTCAGTTACCTCTAGTTTCCGAGATATATTCATTTGGAAAAAAACGGCATTTTCTAAAATGTTGAATGAAAAAATCTGATAAAATTCACATAGAATGCCTTTTAGAAGTACTTTGATATAACCAATTATGGGGCAGATCTGAGATGGTCGAAAAAAAGTGGCTGAATTGACGGAGAATCCCTCATATGTAGAATATTTTTCAAAAGTTCCAAAGCGGAATTCAGAAAACTTCAATGGTCACAGCCCGTCAACGCTTTGCTTCATCGCCCGGATTCGGAGCGAGCGTAAACGTCAAACGCGTTTTTCGCAAAACTGCATTTTCGAAATTGGCGTGCAGGATTACTCAAAAACTATTCAGCCGATTGAGTTGAAACTTGGTAGGAATATTGATAATATTGTTGCCTTTTATTTGAGAATATTTTTTGAAAAATTACAAAATATACTACTTTTTTTAATGCAAATTTTACAGAAGTTTTGCGTGAAACGTTGATTTTTTGTTGTAAATGCGTGCCATTCTCTGACATTTGCATTTTCTTAATTTTTATTATTGTCAAATAGAAACTATATATTGACGCTGCTTACGAAAAGTAGCGAGATTCAAAGTTCTTACGAAAACTAGCATGATTATTCTTTCGCCAAGGAAACTAACACGTTTCCATATTCACCGCGAAAACCAGCATGTTTAGGCATTCGCCACGAAAACTAGCATGCTGCGGCTGTCACCGCGAAAACGAGCTTGTTTGATTTTCGCTGTAAAAACTAGTGTAAAAGGAGTAAGTTTAAAGCCTTAAGGATCTCATCGCTCCTACAACCTAATCAAAAAGAGTTTCGGTGAGAATGTAAAGTCCTTCGTGCTCAGGTAAAAATCTGGAAAAATAAACCATTGGTATTTTTTCAAAAATATGACAATTTTTTGCGTACTGACATTTTAATTTTATACTCGTTGGTTTTATTAATATTTTGATAATAATAAGCAATTAATATCGATAGTAGTAATTTTTATAAAAAAATAATATCGAAATTGTAAATATAATTAAATATTTATTGTGATTTTCTATTTAAAAAATTACGTCATTGAAAATATTCAACAAATTCACTGTAATCTTACAGATGGTTATCGTCGAATATGTTTGAAAAGTCTTGCTGATGTTCGATTGGAATTAAACCTCTGTCAAGCATGGCCTGTAAATCTTTTTTTTTTTTCTTGGTGCAAGAGGCAATTTTTTATCTGACGTCTGTTTTAATTGGAACATTCGAACATCATCCATGTTTTTTTTTTTTAAGATTTTCATCTCTCGTCCTTGATCAAAATCATATTTAACGTGGATTGTATCGACGTAAGGTTGAATGGATATTTCTCGAATACTTGCAATTTTAATTGAAGTCCAATTACAAATTTTTGAGGTTTAAAAAATCGTAAATTTCCGATTGCGGTCAAAGGAAGTGGAGTAAAAAAAATAGAGGCAAGGCGTAAAAAGGCATGAAAGAATAGCCGGAAACAATTGCAGTGTTACTGAAACATGTTAATTTTCGCGGTGAATATCGAAACTGCTTCTTTTCGTGGCGAAAACAGAAACTTGCTAGTTTTCGTGTCGGAAGCCAAAACGTGCTAGTTTTCGCGGTGATATCAAACGTGCTTGTTTTCCGTAAGCAGCGTCGATATGTTCTAAACGAAAAAAAATGTGAATTTTTTTTCAAATAAAGTCTCCGGGACCCGCAACAACCTTGCTGTAACACTCACAAGGAAAGGTTGCGAGGTCGATCTCTCCGATTTCGATGAAATTTGGCACGCTTGTAGAATGGGTAAAAATAGGTGACACGTCTTTTTTTTTTATTTCTTCGGAACCCAATTTTTAAGGGTTGAAACGCACCCTCGAAAATTGGGGTGTTTTTCGTTTTTCGTCGATAGCGTTCTTACGGTACGAAATATGAAAAAATTTCAAATTGCAATAATTTTTATTTTTTCGTGTACTATACATTGGAGATGAGAATGATAACGTTATCGACCAAAGACGAAAAATACCCCTATTTTGAAGAGTGCGGTGCACCCCTTAATAATCGAGTTCCGCAGATATTTAAAAAAAAATACTTTCCTTGTCAGGTCCGCCATTTTGATGATAAATGAATTGAAATAAATTGTTTTGTATACTCAAATATACTGTTCAAGTATACCTACAGTTTGATAAATGAAGAATAATTATTTCTTAGTTTAAAAAATCTCTCAAAATTGCTTCATTTTTTTCGTCTTAATGTATATCTCGCCTAAAACGATCAAACTTGTTACTTTGTCCAAGCCGGTTTGTCGAGATGGTTTGATTTTGAAAGCCATATCATACAGAGACCGCCGTAGCCCGGTTTAAGGGGGTAGGCTGATGTGAACATTTCAAAACTCTCTTCCATCGCGTGAGGCAACTCCAATTGAAGAGGAAGGTCCAACATATGGTGCAGGAATCGCAGATTGAAGGTAAACTTTCGATCACTACGATAGAACTGTTAGTTAAGGGGTATTCTCACTTTAGACGCTAAAAAGGCTATTTTCATGATTTTTTAAGAGGTTTATATTATAGATATTGGTATAAAAGTTGTTACACTTAATAAATACACTTTCGAAATAAAAAAAAAATATTTGTCACTATTTATAGACGAAAATGGTACAGGGTGTCTAATTTTGACCAGAACTGAAATTGCATGACATTTGAGCATTTTTAAGGCAAGGAATGGGGATTTTTTCATGACTCTTAGTATAACTTTCTGGCATAGAAGTATACTTAATGATTCTACAGTGCGACCGATTTTCTAAATTTTTATATTTTTATTTTGCTCTTTCAAACAGATGTGTGTTGTATGCCAATAAAAAGTATACGGAATAAACGAAAAGTCACCAAACTGTACAATTCCATATGTAGTAAAAAATGTGAGACATGATTTCAAGATTGCTGTAAAGAAATATATTTTGGGAACATCTAGAAAAATATTACACACATTTAGGAACTTTGAGTAATATCATCTAGTCGCTGTACACGAATAACAAAGAAAAACTAATATGTTGAGATAACGAATCATTTTCGTTTACTTTCTTCTATTTTATTTTCTATCGATTCGATATTCGCTTCTCTATCGACAAGTACCACAAAGTTAGTCCATATTGAATATAGACTCAACGATAATTTAGTAGGGTATAATAATTCAGGTAGACTGGTAATTTTTCATGACATTTCATGACTTTTTCAGGGTCGAGTGTAATTTCATGACATTTAAGATTTTTCATGACTTTTCAGGTCCGTAGACACCCTTAAGTTAAGGGGCTATACCGGTGTGACACTTTCAAAAAATCGATCTTTTTTGCCTTTTTCGACAGTTTATACTTTCAAGAATATCCTGTAAAAATTTTAAAGCCGTATCCCTATAATTTTATCGTGCAAAAATCGATAGTTAAATCTTTAAACGCGTTTTTCTGGAAATCAGATTTTCCAAATTTGTTGACATTGTACCTCAAAGAGCAATTATCCGATTGACTTGAAATTTGAACCGAGTACTCTTGAATATATTTACTCTACACAATAACGTAGGATATTTTTCATTGAATGAAAATTGACGATTTGGCATTGAAAAAAACGACCATTTTAAAGGCAAGAAAACAGACTTTTTTTCATAACTACGCCATTTTGTTAGATTCCGATATTTTTCGAAAATCCTACGTCATTGTACAGGAAATACCTTCCAGTTTAACGACTTTTTTTCCTTTTTCGGTTTCAGCTACTCAATCAGCCGGAATCATGTCAGCAATGGAGGAACTTTATTTTTCGGCGCCTCCGAAGGTGGCGCATAAGTCGCTTGGAACTCAATATTTTTCTATGAAAAAATTATGTAATATAGGTCTAATATAGCCAAATATATGCTTAATTTTTCAAAATATTTAATTGATTACTTTTTTTCCAAAAAATTCCCGAAAATCACCCAAATTTTCAGCGTTCACACCGGTATAGTCCCTTAAAAAATGCCCTAAAGATATTGTAGATCTGCGCTGTTGGTGAAATGTCGGAGATGGATCATCCGAAATAAAAAAATCAAACTGTTTTAGATTCAGTATGTTAATGGCTATAGCACATCATACGATTTTTTATATATGCAACAATAACAAAATGGCAGACACTTTTCGAAAAAATAAAACAAAAAAACACTTTTCACCGTTTTTGGCAAAAAAAAAAGTAAATATCAAGTGTACCAACTTTTATATCAATGTATATAATATAAACCTATCAAAAAAATTCATAAAAATAGCCTTTTTTAGCGTCTAACGTAAGAAGCCCCCTTCTTCTTTAAACTCGTTTAAAGCCGGTGATTTTGCCCACCCGGTGGGGAAAATCACCGTTGAGGCCCTCACGTTCAAAGGTCCTTCACGAGATGGTTCATAACTTCGTTAATTATTAATATTGTTAACTAAAATTTGGTACACAACTTCGTTAATAATTAATATTTTTAATTGAAATTTGTTACACAACTTTATTACTGTACGAGCAAATAAATGTCCAAACAACTTTTCCATCATCTTGCTTATTCATTCGAAATTAATTTTCTTCAACGACCCTGACTTCCGGGTCGTCACAACAAAATCGTCGTCTCAAGCCTTACCCCTTGAAACGTTGACATAAAGTACAACTTTTGTTTCGATCGAATTTTTGCGCAAGGCTTCCCTCCCCAAAAATGAAAACTCAAAGAATTTTTGGCCACTCCTCCCTTCGCTGTCCCCAAAAGTCTAAACTGTTTTTTCTTCCCATGCACTTCTAATGAATAACTTTGGCTGTTAAAAAAATTAATTTTCGTTCGCATTTATTGCTCCAGCCAATATATCAAAATCGTTTTTTTAATTCAACAAACGCAAGCTACAAATGTAAAAAATGCACCAATTTCTGTCTCGTGAATGCCATAAAAACTAGTGATGGGTTTCTTAACGGATAAAGCCACTGTAGAAATTTCAAAATATCCATTTTCTTTTTCTTAAAAGATGCCTCAATATCTTAAAAATGACATACTCAAAGGATTAACGTGGGAGAAAGGTCTAAATACTTCTATTTTGAATTATGGCGCAGCCCCTCAGTCCGATGCAATCCGCACCAAAAACCTCAAACGCGTTTTTCCCGAAACTACATTTTTCAAGTCGGCCGGACTCATAACTCGAACAAATCTTCACCGATTGACTTGAAATTTTAACTATATATTCACAATTACATTCTGCATAGAAGTACATAGGATTTTCTCGATACATTACATAGTTTGTTTTTTATAAACAATTTTCGGACGATGTTTTTTGAGAATTTTGAACTTTTATTCAAAAAACGCGCCGTTTTTGTTGTTAAAATCGATATATCAAAAAAATCCTACGTACTTCTGTGGATATTCACATGTATAATCGAAAAAAAAATTTCATTCGCTGTAGATTAAAAACGGCGGGTGCCGTTGGTCCGACCGCGCGCCTATAAAAAAAAGGCTTTGTCGAAGAAAAGCTCTGCAGCCGCCATTTTGTTTTATATTACTTTGAAAAAAAAAAATAGTTTATACAGTGCATATATGATATGCACAATAAAGGACCTTTTTCAGAATTTTTTATTATTCCATTGTCCCGCTAAAAAAATTCCCAAAATATACTTATTCTTTTCCCCGCTAGTGGCCTTACCCCTTAATCCATTGTAATTATGATCGTAATTGATTTCCCTTTGGTTATCGTTGTTTTTAGACAGAATCTTCGACGGGAAAAAACAACGTGGGCTGCTCCTTTTTTCCGTAAACCCGCGAGGAATAAATTAGAAGATAAAACGGAAACATGAGCGTAGTGGAAAGTCGCGTGGAAAATGGATCACGGCTACGAATGCTCCTGAAAAATGACGAATCTCCCGTAAATTGTAGCGTTTTATTAATTGTATGCTTTTTTTGTTCTTTTTATTGCGTTTTTTGTTGTATGTTTGTTTCGTTTACGTTGTTTTTTTTTTTTATCAAGTCCGTTACAAGTTTTAGCCACAATCAGACTTAAATCGAAAAGTAGAGTAAACACATTCGTCGTATCGTACTAGGAGCCTTTGCTTAGATCGATAAACTATTTTACATTTGTGGGCTGACGAGGAAGGGGTGGTTGCGGTTGTTTTTTGTTCTTTATTTTTTCGTTTTATTCTTCACTCGTCAGGCGAATCGAACGCGACTCTCGCAGCAATGTTTTCATGATGACGGAGGCAAAAAGAGTGTATCACGAATTAATCGTGTTTATAAGAACAAACATTTTTGAAGGACGTGGGAAGGGGGGACACGGGCAATCTACACGCTATATAAGGCATGTTATTTTAGTTTCATCAAAGAATCATCGAAAGGAGAAGGGGAAAGAAAATGTTTATATCTAGTCTACTTAGCTAGCCCATTCGACAAGTTTTTGTTGCTCTTTCTTTTTCTCTTGACAAAGGAATGTAAGACGGCTAGATGAATTTTTATACGAGATTTTGTTCCATTACGAACGTACATATGCGCAATTATAGCCTTGTCCATTTCTTGTTGTTTTTTTTTTCTCTTTTGTCGTTTTCTTTTCTTTTCTTTTTTTTATTCGCCAATCTCCTCATGACTTCTCGTTCCTTCCTTGTATCATACGTTAATCACTTTCACTTTGAAAAATATTGGAAAATAAAAGAAAAAAAAACCAAATTACGAGCCTCTCTTTGTACTCCTTGAAGAGCTTCAAAAGGTGCCACCTGTCTGTTCTTGATATACCTCGATTACGTCGTCGTTCTCCATCTCCAACTGGAAGCAAACATTTTTCGTCATTCTTCCTTTCGCGGCTAGTAACGGCCTCCAGGATCATACGCTTTTCATCTTTTCATTCGCAAAGAGCGGTTCGAGTTTGTCGGAAGGACTCTAAGGCGGGATATACATTTACAATGATCGAAAAAACGATTTCTTTTTTCTTCTTCTTCAAACAGGGTGTCTAATTTTGATCCGAACTGAAATTGCATGACATTTAAGGACTTTTAAGGCAAGGAATAGGGATTTTTTCATGACTCTTAGTATGACTTTCTGGCATAGAAGTATACTTAATGATTCTACAGTGCGACCGATTTTGTAAATTTTTATATTTTTATTTTGCTCTTTCAAACAGATGTGTATTGTATGCCAATAAAAAGTATACGGAATAAACGGAAAGTCACCAAACTGTACAATTCCATATGTAGTAAAAAATGTGAGACAAACATAATTTCAAGATTGCTGTAAAGAAATATATTTTGGGAACATCTAGAAAAATATTACATACATTTAGGAACTTTGAGTAAAATCTAGTCGCTTTACACGAATAACAAAGAAAAACTAATATGTTGAGATAATGCATCATTTTCTTTTACTTTCTTCTATTTTATTTTCTATCGATTCGATATTCGCGTCTCTGTCGACAAGTACCACAAAGATAGTTCATATTGAATATAGACTCAACGATAATTTAGTAGGGTATAGTAATTCAGGTAGACTGGTAATTTTTCATCACATTTCATCACTTTATCAGGGTCGAGTGTAATTTCATGACATTTAAGATTTTTCATGACTTTTCAGGTCGGTAGACACTCTGTTTAAACGATAGAACTATGTATGTAGAATATTTTCCAGAAGTTTCAAAGCGAAATTCGAATAAATTCAAACGTTACAGCCCGTCAACGGTGTGGCTCACCGCTCGGATTCGGAGCGGGCGTGAACCTCAAACGCGTTTTTCTCAAAACTGCATTATCGAAATTGGCGTGCAGGATTACTCAAAAACTATTAAGCCGATTGAGTTGAAGCTTGGTAGAAATATTGATAATATTGGTACCTTCTACTTGACGAAAATGGTTTTTAACAAATTGAAAAAAAAAAAAAAACACTTTTAATCCGAATTTTACAGAAATGTTGCGTGAAATGTTGATTTTTTTTTGTAAATGCGTGCCATTTTTTCAAATTTGCATTTTCTTCATTTTGATTCCCGTCACATAGAAACTATACATGTTCTAACTGAAAAAAAGTATGAACTTTTTTTGCAAATCAAAGTCCACGGGAAGCTAGACTGCACGCCGATTCGCAACTCCCACGGTGACCTTGATGTGACACTCTGCCACAGCGCCGCCATTTTGATGATGAATTAAGGGACTATATCAGTGTGACACTCTAAAAAAATCGATTTTTTTTGCCTTTCTCGACAGTTTATACTTTTAAGAATATCTTGTAGAAATTTCAAGGCCGTATGTCTAATCATTTTATCTTGCAAAAATCGATAGTTACATCTTTAAGCGCGTTTTTCTCGAAATGAGGTTTTTCAAATTTGCTGACATTGTAACTCAAAGAGCAATTATCCGATTGACTTGAAATTTGAACTGAGTACTCTTGAATATATTTATTCTACAATGACCTAGGATATTTTTGATTGGATGAAAATGGACGAATTTGCATTGAAAGAAGACGACCATTTTATAGGCAAGAAAACATACTGTTTTCATAACTACGCCATTTTGTTAGATTTTGATATTTTTCGAAAATCCTACGTCATTGTACAGGAAATACCTTCCAGTTAAGGGGCCAGTCCACTTTGAAAATTTCGAAAATCGAAAGCAAGCAAGACTTGAAGAAATCGACGATGACGAACATCAGAAGGGATTTTGTACAGTGAAGGAATTGCCGATTGAGTTTAGGTAAGAGTTTTTCATAGTATAAACTTCAAACGCGTTTTTCTCGAAACAACGTTTTCAAAATCTAGCTCCATCGTATCTCTAAAACTAATAAAACCGATTCTCTTGAAATTTGAACCACATATTGTAAACATGATTCGCAACAAGATGGCCCTCGATGGTTTAAAATTTTTTATTTTTTCTCTTTCTTTGCGAAAAACTGCGAAAAACGCGTTTTTTTTTACTTTTTTCGTTTTTCATCTGCCATTTTTTTATTTTTTGATAAAACTTTATATCCGTGGGTCATTTTGTAGCTGGTGTCATACTGACTCTAATGGACTTTAATTTTTTTGTTTCAGACAAGCGGTTGCCGAGTTGTGATGGAGCTACCTAGCCCACCTATTTTTGAGGCGTTACGTTAAACTATAGTTTTTGTACTTAAAAATGAATACATTTTTTTTAAATGTATTTCAAGACTTTAATTATCAAGCCCAACAACTTTTATATTCATATCATTTATAACATCCTCAAAAAAAAAATCGCGAGAATAGCCTTTTTTCCTGGCTCCAAAGTGGACTGGCCTCTTAACGACATTTTTTCCTTTTTCGGTTTCAGCTACTCAATCAGCCGGAATCATGTCAGCAGTGGAGTTTTTTTGGCGCCTTCGAAGGCAGCGCATAAATAGCTTGAATCTCAATATTTTTTCATGTAAAAATTATGTAATATAGGTCAAATATAGCCAAATATATTCTTAATTTTCCGAAACATGTAATTGAGTACTTTTCTTTCCAAAAATTCCCGAAAATCACCCAAATTTTCAGCGTTCACACTGGTATAGCCCTTTAATTTAAAAAGATCGTTTCGTATACTTAAATATACTATCAAAGTATACCTAAAGTTTTATAATTGTAGAATAATTATTCCTCAGTTTAAAAAATCCCTCAATACTGCTTATTTTTTTCCTGTCTAAATGTATATCCCGCCTTGATGGAAAAGAGATTTTTGGTTTCCAGCTCGATCCACCGAAAGAAGTGACGGTCCTTACGGTTTTACTCGTAGATTCGAGCCAAACTTGGTTTCCAAGTTATTTAAAATTGACTAATAAAGTAATTTTGCGAGTATTCCTTTCGGGGTATAAAAAATTCTAGAATGATTCTCTCTATCGTATTATAATCGCGATGAAAATGTCGACTTGGTCACTGCGATTTAAAGTTTCCAGATGAAACAACGTTTTTTTTTCCTTTTTCCTATGGTAAGTGCGTACTTCTTTATGGTCTATGTTGCATGTAATGACAAAAGGAAAATAGTATCCAACGTTTATCGTCCAGAGGGAGGCAATTGTACAAAAAAAAAAACATATTGTCATGAACTAATAGTTTTGCCGTGGAAGAAACTTTGCAGAAACCATCTTACGGCGGACCTCTAGTTTCTCGGGTCGAAAAAATCGATTTTCTTTTTCATAAATCACATCTACAGCTTGTGTAGAAAATGTGTGCCAAAGGATTTTTCGATATTCGAAGTGGTTCACAAGTTACGGCCCTGGAACGGAGCAGGTATACTTTCAAACGCGTTTTTCTCGAAACACCATTTTTCGAAACGGTGACCACGATATTTCAGGAACTACTGCACCGATCTTGTTCAAATTTATACAGCATCTTTAATGTGTTATAAGCCAGCGATTGAACAGGATTATCATGATTGCTTCGATAGTATTTTTTTGTACGAGCGAAAAACTTAAGAAAAAATGAGTAAAAAATAGAATGTAATTTTCAAAAGTGTATAAAAAAGTCAATTTTTGTAATTTAGAATTCACTCTAGTTCAATCGCTAGTCTTAAATATGAAGATTAAAATGCCGTTTGGTTTTTTGATTTCATATAAGCAGAACAGCCGCAATCTTGGTCACCGTCAAGCACCTCTTTCACTTGATGTCTTCCTGTTGGCCACTATAACTTTTATTCTATTATATATTTTGACTTCAAAAAAATTGTAAAGCTTATTTAAATGTTAATAAAGATTATGCAAAAACAATGAGATTGATTATTTCGATGCTTTGCCCGTAAAAAATTATTGAAAAAGCCGTAAAAAAACAGCGGAGAAACTAGAAGACCGCCTTAAGGCGAAGTAGAAGATCTACCATGTGACATACGAGTGCGAGAGAAATAGCTCAAATTTTCGAAGGATTTTCTCCGAGATTAATAATATTTAGGGAAAAAGATATAAGAATTATAATAAAATTGGGTTGGAAAATTGTGAGGTTAGGTTGACCTTGTACATGCCCTTAAGGGATCATCAGTGTGCAATATTCAAAAAACGATTTTTGTTGTATTATCCGATAGTATGAACGGTTATAAACATGGAATTGACATTGCCGATTGATCGTAAGTAGACAATTTATATGAAAATTCCACACTCGAAACTTTAAACGCGTTTTTATCGAAATTTCGTTTTTCAAAACGGTGTACACTCTCAAAGGAAGAATTTTCAAGCGATCCGTCTCAAATTGTGACACAACATTCGTCACAGCATTCTTCATCTTGCCATAGAATCTTTTCTTTAAACGAAAAAAACTCGAAAAAAGGCTAAATTCGATACTTTTTTTCAAACTGCCGCCATGTTGTCAATTTTGATTTTTAAAAAACTTCCATGCCAAGATAGCTTTCATACCGATTAATAATCTTTTTACAAATTTTGTTTCAAATATAAAAAAAAAAAATAAACGTGGAAAAATGTATTTTCAGTTCTTCACGAGTGCTTTGTGACATAAAAAAATTGCGCAAATCAGCAATTTTTCACCCAGTTCCTGCGATGATCCCTTAATTTTTTTGCAACTTCGGAGCACCGCCATCGCACCAACTTCCCAATGCAATACTCAATAATGGCCGTTATTAAAAAAAAAACAACGTAAATATCTGCGTTCTCACCTGCTTTGGCGTTTCATCGTCATTGATTCTTTTGCCGTCGAAGAGAAACCTGAGCGACGTCATGGGAACTCCCTGCGAGCGACAAACGAAAAGAGAAAATTTTATTGCAACCGCGGCGAAGCTTTACGCCGACGAAAAATATACGAATATGATTTACGGACCACTCTGTCGCTGTAGGATTTTTTGAGTTTGCCCATTTGAGTCGTCATCTTTACCCTAAAGTGAATTTCGTTACTGTCCTGAAAAACGCGAAGAAAAACGATAAAATAACGAAAATGAGAAACAAGCGTCGTCGAGATGACCCATACATGCGTCGTGTAAATGTGAATCGAGAAAAAAGTCGCCGATTCGCGAGAATCTCAACGGTGAAACGAACGAGCGAGGGAGATCGAGGGTGAGAAAAAAAAACCGCATGAAAAACTTACGTTTCCAACGACTTTGAGCTTAATGTACTCGGAATTCGCGTCCCCTGGGCCGGCTTCGGGTTTCTGTTCCTACGACATACGAAGGTTATATAGCGGCATCGCTTTTCACCGAGAAACACGCTTCCGCGCCTCATTGAAATTTGCCTCACCGCCGAGCAGCGAATAACGAATAATCGTTGAAACGAAATTTACCTGATTATCGGACATGATGTATCAATTGATTATAATTATTCACGACCACGCGCCAGAACGGCAAACCAAACACAAGCAATATGGCGCCACGCTTTTGTCAGTCTCACAGCCTTCTCTATTCTAAAAATACGATTCCCTCTATAACGTCTTTCTTTTTTCACGCGCCCCTCCCGCTCCGCGCCGTCGTCGCAAACACCCAAGTGTGTGTTTGGGCACGCACGACGCTGTGGATTCGCGCGAGAGGACCGCCACTTCCGGTATTGAGAACGACGGGTGGCGACATCTTCCGGTGTAGCGACTCTTCCGGGCGTACGACTTCGACCGGTGCGAACTGAAATTGGCCATTCGATTCACCGACACGACGCCGGTTAAAAGCTAATATGTCGCAGTGAATTTACGAACGTAAATTCATCGATGCTAGAAAGAGTATGTTTATAACCGATAGATATCCACTTATCTCAGTGGCTATCCAAGTTTAACACCGCACGATTGAATGGAAAAATCAAAGCTGTGAAAACATTCCACAAGAACTACATGGTCCGGTTTTTCTTGCAAATTCAGTTGCTGATTTGTCTCCCATTCGTTTCTCAACATTCCAATACCGCATTTCAAGGCTATTTTCATGGAATATGTTCACTATAACTCGAGATTCGAAAGAATCCTTCGTATATTGCTAAACGAAGAATGTAACGTGCATTTTGCTCTATACGTGCAGTTTTTTTCCGGTAAATTTAGTTGCTGATTTGACTCGCACTCTTTCTAACGAGATTCACAAAAATATGGGTCGCATGATGGTCGCTGCTAAATGCTTTAGATCGAATTTAAAACAGCTTTTTCCCCTTGGTAGAAAGTCGTTACGAGAAAAGTACAATAGTTATTTACCGTAACGACAATGACATTCAAATTAATAACGGCCGAGAACACGAGCGCGGGAAATCTGGACAATTTTATAAAAAACGGCATCCTAACCTCAAAAAGTGGTAATATTGCTCGAGGGTAGCCAACAGGCCATATATACATGTGTGCGGGCACATTAATAGTTAGACAATATGAATATTTGGCTGGAATTGGAAACTGCTTTCCGGATGAATTCTTAAAGATCTTTCCTGCGAACATATTCAACCTTCTTGTTTTATCGCGTTGCATTAATGCGCGTGCTTGTGTGTCAAGCCCAAAATGCGTGTTTGAGGAAAACGTATTTATTCAAATTAATATTAAAACTTGTACACTGTAATTTGTAAGAAATATATATTCAAACGGTAATTTGTATAACATATATATATATAAGTCGAAAGCGACGAATTAAAATGCCCGGTTTTCGTGCGAACGCGATACAAATTTCAAGGACACGTACTCATGCACGTGTGTACGTCCGTATACGAATATAGGCACCCAAAAGCACATTAAACAAATGCGAATTAGTTTTTATTTCTATCCCACAATATGATGTTCCATCGTATACTTATCGCTGCATTAGTCGTCGCTATTCCTCGATCATCTTGTTTGGGTAAAGCGCATTAGCCGCGGACGAAAAAATTGTCCAATCAGTGACGTTGCGCGACGAGTTGCAGAAATTACTTACGAATGTGTCGCCAATTTTGCAGAACCTTCGGACCTCGTTGTTGTCGTTCTCAGTCAACGGGAGTGTTATCACGCGAATCTTGCTAATTCGCTAAAAAATGGAGTTATCAAGGAAGCTGAAAAACTGGACAAGGTTACAGAGAATTTCAATATTATCGTGAATAAAAGAATCAATATTCGTTTATCACGGATTTTGATGGCAACTTAGAATCAAAGTATACAAGTAGAAACATTATTTTTATTTTTTTTATAATAAGGTATTTTAAATGCGTATAAAAATGTGATATTTCACTGTTGAAGAATATGAAAATCGATCCGATTTGTGGAAACACAATATGCTGCAGGTACCGCCGGAAGTTGTCCTGACCCATGAATTATCCATCAATGGATCCTGGACGATTTTCCCGCTGCTCAGCTGGCTCAGCGTCAACTTTTCCACATCAAAGTGGTTTTTCTTCTGCCTGGAAAGTACCGGAGTCAGCCTTGCCAACCTGGTGCAAGTCTTGTCAGCGCTGGACGATCGAGAAGTATTCAAACGAGATTGCGAAAAATGCGATTTTAGAGAATACCGAATGTCCTAAATGGACATTCTAACGTTGCTTACACACGTTTGCTTTCTTTCTGGCTAGGAAATGTGGGTCGGTCATGCGATACACGATCATGCACCCACCATAATTCATCACTTCGCGGACCACTCTGAAAGGTTTATGTTTCCCAATACCGCGTCGGGCTTCGCCATGACGAATCCATTGCTCGTGAGGTAGCGGCTCAAGGATATGAAACTGATGGCTTTTCGAACAATTGTTAAGGGGTCAGGCCACAGTACCGCGTATAAAATCTTGCGCGAATTCAACAATTTATTTTCGTATGAAAAAGTGATTCACTCGTAAAATTAAGGGGAGACATACACCTAGGAGCCGGAGAAAAAGGTCATTTTTGTGAATTTTTTCGAGGAAAACTATTTGAAATTTCGGATTGGGGTTTTAATTATCTAAAAGTATATACATTCAAAAATATGTTTAATTTTTTGTATTTAAAAATATCAAAAATATACAAGGATATTGTATGATCCTTAGTGTGCTTACGCTCAAAGTCGGTGAAAAAAAAAATTTCTTGCTATAAATCGAATAGTAACTTATTCTTACACTGAAAAAAAACCTCGTTCATCTATCCAAAATTCAGTTGGTTTAACAAAATTGTATCTTTAAGTACGTTGAACTTGATTTTTGATTGGCATAACAAAACGGTATAGTTGGGCAGTTACCAAAGATACATTTAAACTATCTGCTTATTGAGCATGTCTGAGCAACTGTTAAAACGACAAAATTTCGAGACAACAAGATGCATTTTGCACATTCAACGATTCTTTTTTCTCGGTGTATGATGATAAAGCACCATTTTAGCGAAAAAAAAATGGATTTTTTGAAAATTCTACTGTGGCCTTACCCCTTACAATGGGCTGCATCGATTAACGAAACTCAATGTCCCGTAGGACGAGCGAAAGATTCGCGTCGGTGGGTGGGCCCGGTCAGGACTTTTCCATCGACGCTGCCTACGAATTTGCCAACTTTGTGTTCGACGGAGGCAAGGGAGTTGGCCTCACTCATGTTTCGGAATTCTGCCTGTCCGCCAGCTGGGATTGCGCCTCTTATCCAAGGTTCTTTAATCCCTGCGTGAGTACGATCAGTGTTCGAAATATCAATAATGAAAATGGAAATAAACGTCGTGAGAATCAATGATCGAGCTGCAGGTCTGTAATTAACGAAGAAACGAAACGAAGGGCAAGAGTACGATATCCGGGGCGCCAAGATTTGACGGTGAATTTAGGATTATCGAGTGAAAATAAACAAAATATGAAGAGTGGTAAAAGCTGACATTTCGCTTATTTTGCGTTCAAATTCGAATTTTGCGATCGTTAGCGAAAATTACGATTTTTTCGAATTTGAAAGTTTCAAGGAACATCAGGCAAGGTAATTTGGAAATTTATAGTTTCAACAGTGTCTCGGAAGCCAAAAATTATTTTTAAATACCACTACCATGTTTTCCTCGCTTATAAGTGCGACTAGACAGAGAGTACAGTAGTACTTTTAATTGCTGGGAGTCCGAAGAGGGATTAAAAGTGCACGGCTCATGCCTTCTCGAACTTGTAAGGCTCTAAGTTCATGTAAAATATATCGTTTAGTAATTTGGTGTAGCAATTATATGGAAAAATTCTTATTGTTATAAATAAACAGAGAATATGAATAAATAAAGCATTATAATCTCGGAATTTATGTTGAAAATCATATAAATACTACGTTTAGTGGTATTTATACGATGCCACTAAACAAACCCAAACAAAGAAATATCTTTTGAATCTCGCCCGGTCAATTTCCATTATTAGTGATAAAATAAAGATATTTTACTCATGAGCCAACTTCAATCGTTAAATTCTGGCGTATTCCCAATTACCGCTGAAAGCGCTCATAATTCCTTAAGGAGGTTGGAGCGATTCAGTTGAGACAAATGACGGGTTATTCATTTTTTTTTTTCCATGAACCTCAAAACAAATGCATACGAGGTACATATTTATTCTGTATATGCTAATTTTTTAAAATATATACTTAAAGGGCAAAATTACCAACTTGAAAAAGTATAACATTATCGATGATTATTATGAAAAAACTACGACAACGAATGTTTTGTACAATTCACAATGAAATTTTGAGTAATTTATAATTATGCCTATTCATATTTACGTCACGAGATTATTCCCCCATGGTTTACGATGGGCGAGATGAGGATTTTTTTTTCTAAATGTTTACAAAGGTTTTTTTGTGTTAATCCGGTATTATAAATAGTTTATCTTGGTGCTAAATAAGAAAAAAAATTATATAACCTTTAGTGTGAAAGTCTTGCCCATCTAACCGCACGTTAAATTACATACATTAAACTATTTTTTATCTCTGGTGTTTGGTGGTGAAAAAAGTTCAAAAAATTCGTAAAGACTCAGTATAGTCTAAACCATAACATGTATTTTTTATTAAATTTAACCTTGGACTGTGGCTAACGCTCCAACCTCCTTAAGGAAGCCAAAACGGTAATTTTTTTATTCTTGAAATTGTCATTATTTTGGTTCAAATATCAAGAATCAACGTTCAAAACTTGGGGCCCCGGATATCGCACTATCCCCAAACAAATACACACACACACACACACATATATATATATATATATATATATATAGCGGGAAACCAGTTTAGATTACTCAAAAACAATTTTTCATTTTATTCCATAAATTCTTCGTAAAACTAATCGCTGATTAACCAGTAAGCAGTATAAATAATTCATTACTGCCTTGACCTTTTTGTTGTCGGTAATTTTTTTTACAAATCCGTTTTTTTCGAAACGGCATTTTTAAAATTTGTGTACACTAGCTCGGAAACTTCATAACCTATATCTTTATAAAGTGATAGCTTCTTTATACAATAACGCTCTATATGAACCGAAATTTGGGGTAATATTGTTTAGAGTCGATTTTCTATAGCAAAAAGGGTTATAAAATAATGGCTAAAATTATACCCTTTTGTTTAAACACCTCCCAAAAAAGCGTGATTCTTGACGGAAACAAAAAAAAAATCAATAAAATTTTCAATTGTACATTTTTTTCTTCTGGGTGAATGAAAGCCTTTGTACGCAATTTCGCCGATTTTCGAAGGTACTTTTCTAGACGCGGTTAAAAAAAACGCATATATTGGCAACATTTCTTTTACAGATGATTTATGCACATGGTTAAGTAAAAAAAATCAGAAATATTAACAAATGGCGGAGATATAACATAATAAAGCAATGTATTTTTTTTGCGCGTGCATTGATGGTGAAAGTTCTCGGCATCGATGTGAGTGTCTGAAAAAAATGAACATATTCATAATTGCATAATGAATGTATCTTCAGTGTGAACCTACAATATTATTTAAAAAAATTATTATAATAAAAATTCGAAACTTAACATTTTTTATTCAATGTTCTGTCGGTATTTTATTTTTTATATTTTTTCGTGTCATTGAAATTTTTGTTTCTGTGCTTCACATGATATATGATGATACTAAGAATATGTTGTAAAAATTTTAAAGCGATCTGAACCTTCGTTCAATAGTTAGAACTTTCACAAGGTTAAAAAAAGGGAATCGTGGAAAAACGGCTTTGAAGTTGCCGGTCGGGCGCGCCGCGCGGCGTCTATTATAAATGCAATCTTACCTTATTTTTTGGAATTTTTCAATTTTGCAAAGCTTAAAATATTTCTAACCGTTCAGGCTAATGAAATCAAACAATAAAAAATGAATTTTTTCGCGTATATAAGGCCTTAAGAAAAAGCTGAAAAAATCGTGAAATTATAACTTTTCTCAGGTTTGAAAAAAGAATGCGTTCCAAAAAAACACTTTAACATGCTATAAAAATTGTTTTCAATGACTTTTTTAATTCACATAGAAGAGACTCTCATACTGAAGAAAATAAACTTTGGTTTGATTCGATAGGTCGTTTAGTTTTTTTGCTATCACGCCCGCCAATTTGAAAAAATCGTAAAAATGAAAACTGGCGAAAACGCGCTTCAAAATTTTCAATAGGAGGAAATATCAATATCAAATATCAATCGCTTCTCTGCTTTTCGCCTTGTATCTTCGGAAATATTTACAATTGGCCTCTGTAACTTTGCAAATATATTCTTGGGTAGTTTATCTATCGATTTAAGCAATGAAAAAAAAGACGATTTTTCGGACCTTCCAATTCAGGCTCCGGCCTCGAGGAGGTTGATGAATTTTCAGGTTCATCACAAATTATCGCATTTCAGAGTGAACCGGTATCGCGAGATAAAATTTTCGTCGCGGTAAAAACAAGTCGGCAATATCACAAGGATAGAGTACCGATCATTATGAAAACGTGGATGAAACACGTTCTTCACTATGGATTGTTCAGCAACGAATCTGGTATAGTACTTGTTTCGCTCTGGCTCAATTCCGTATAATGAATGTTATTGGAGAAACGTGAAAAAAACCAATGTAATAACAATAATAATGTAATCGAATGTATTATAGCCGACAGTAGTCGACACGCAATTGTCGTGTGGCTTTGGTGACCTTCCATAATAAGGAGTTAGCCTACGGTGACGACCCGGAAATCAGAGTTATTTGAAAAAGTTAATTATGAAGGTATAAGTAAGATGATTGGAAGATCGTTTGGAAATTTTTTTGTATGTAAATCAACAAAGACGTGTGCCAAATTTCATAAAAAATATTTATTATTAAACACGTTATAAACAATCGCGTGAAGGACTTTTGAACGCGAGTGGATCAACGGTGTACTTGATTTTTACTACCCGGTTGATCCGAAACAAAAAAAACCAGTTTTTTCTTAGAATAAATAATATTGGCAAAGACTTGACCGAACTTTTTTCCGTTATCGTGCTTCAACCATCTGAACGAGAATTAAAATGTTTTTTTTCAATAGTTCGAGGAAAAATGATATCATTATTGTTAATAACTAATGAAAAAGAAACGTTAAAAAGAACTTCAGCCAAGGTTGAACTACTAATACACTAAATAAGTGTACCAAATTTCAAGTCAATCCGTTTCATTAGATGTCGAGAAATTGTGTACACCGTTTTGAAAAACATAGTTTCGAGAAAAACGAGTTTAAAGTTTGACTAGCAGTTCTATCGTTGCAATCATAAGTTGACCTATAATTTGCGATTTTTGCACCATATGTTGGACCTTTCTCTTCAATTTGAGTTGCCTCAAGTGACTGTCCATTTTTTTAAATTTTCACAGTAGCCTCACCCTTTAAGCAGCATTGGCCTAGGCCAATAATAGGTGATTAGCCGCGTCCAGACCGGCCTCGCTACATATGCCTCGGGCGCGGCAGCCTCGGGCTCGCGGTAAATCGTCATAAGGCTTCGTCGTGCGGCAGGTGCGATCCATAAATTATCCGGGGCATGTATTAAATATAGAAAAGTATTAAATATAGAATGTTGATATTTGGTATGTTTTGATGTGATATTTGGTATGATTGTGTAACTTATACACAATATTGTACAAAGTAAAAATATGTTGGATTTAGTTGCTTCAAATCATCTGTCCGGGACTTAGGACTTCCGCAAGCGAAGAATGTCATCGCCCGCGCACCGACATACGTGGCTCCTCCCACTCCCACCACCATGTTTTGCCAAACTTTAAAAAATATTTTGATGTTCAATAAAGACCGCTTAGTCAACATACCAAATATCAACATTCTATATTTAATACTTTTCGCATAAAAAATTGGTGAAAAATCGAACATTTTTTGGCCCAACAAGGCAGAACCTTCCCTAAAGTGTCCGCCACATAGTCCGAGGCGGTGCCGCGCGAAGCTGCCTCGGTTCTTGCCTCGTTCAGTCTGGACACGGCTAATGAGTGACCGCTTAGCTAGACGCTGGCTTGCGAATCGACTATTGAACGGCGCAGGGTCCCCACCGTTGCCCTCTGCCCTCGTGCAAATACGATACAGAAGTCATTAGAAAAGTGTGGCTATCACCAATCCTCTGGGGTCGGTCTCTAAAGAATTAGAAATAGTGCATTGCCAATTTTGAGGTAAAAGGAGCAGGGATGAGATCGTAACAATACGCCAGAAGATTCGAAGCATTCTTTTTTTTATAAACACACATATGTTACACTATAATGAACCATAATCTAATAACAATAACATTAAAACGCATGGATAGTGGCGATGATCACAAAAACATTAATAATAGAAACAACAACACGCATAATGATAACGTCGTTTTTTCGAAAGGCTTTCCATTGAAGTTTTGGTAAAGAACACGAGTAATCATTTAAAACTATTTCTAAATCACAGACGAAAGTCTTCCCAACATCCACATAACGCCGCACACGGTTCAAGGCCACTGCGCGAAGACACACACTATTCTACGGGCAGCCCATGAAATTCTCGAAGAAAAAAAAATGGACTGGTTAATTATAGTGGACGACGATACGATTCTCAGGTAATTATAACGAGAAGCGCAATCGAGGCGGCAAAATTTGCCTCCAAAATTCAAATCTCTGAAGAGTATTGCAGTTTTGTTGCTTATAGTTGATAATGCGGATCACGGTCTTCTATACAGGTCTTGAAACGAAGGCGAATTTCAGTTGTGAGGATTAGTACCCTTATTGAGCAACTTATTCGTTCGCCTCAACGCCACTGTGCGTCGCTGCTGTAGATCGATACGGTGAGACTCGATGCGTGACATAACCTCAGTACTACAGCAAAAAAATATTTACATGTTTGCTCGTAGTTTCCTCCAACACGTTTAACGAGTTTTTTCATGCATTTCAGAGTAATAATTCTTCTATAATAATTATTTTAAAGATTCTTAACGCTCAATTGCATTGGAAATGAGGTTTTTTTTCAATTTCAATTACGGCCGTTCCGCTTAGTGATTCACGTACATCGGAAATAAGTTCAGGATAAAAAAACGCTGATTAGGGAATTTAACCCTAAATACTATGAGTATTTAGGGTTATACGAATCCACTCGGCCAAATCAGCTTCGTGACAGCGATGAACGAAATGCCATTAATTTTCATCAGAATCACTTAAATTATGCAAGTGTTCAGTTTACATTTTGACACAAATCCGATGGCGCGTTAATTAGTTAGTTATCTTTGATCGCGTAGAACATGTACTTGCACTTTCTTCGTCCGCAAATTAAATATTGTTTACGAAACACGGAATAAATACGAGTAACGGGGTTAGGGTTTACAGCGCATGCGTTATATGTGGTAGAAAAAGAGACAGAATGCTACTCTACTGTCTTGTGCTCTGTCTTTGTTGCACAGTGTACCGATCTATCGCCACGCACCTCGCGGCCGTATATCGTAGCGCAAAAATCACGTCAAGCGGACGTACGCCCACCATCGTTGTTGCAAGACCTGTAAGACCTCGGTGTGGATATGTACTTTAGAAGGGACCTTTATACTGGACTAGCTTTCGCCCGCGGTTTCGCTCGCGTAGACTTGTGTTTAATGCTCGTTGAGGGGATATACGCAGTGTGAACGCTAAAAATTTGGGTGATTTTCGGGATTTTTTTGGAATAAAAGTACTCAATTAAATGTTTCGGAACATGAAGAATATATTTGGCTATAATTGACCTATATTACATAATTTTTTCATAGAAAAATATTGAGATCCAAGCGACTTACGCGCTGCCTTGGGAGGCGCAAAAAAAAAGTTCCTCCACTGCTGATATGATTCCGGCCGATTGAGTAGTTGAAACCGAAAAAGGGGAAAATGTCGTTAAACTGGAAGGTATTTCCTGTAAAATGACGTAGGATTTTCGAAAAATATCAAAATCTAACAAAATGGCGTAGTTATGAAAAAAAGTCTGTTTTCTTGCCTACAAAGTCGTCGTTTTTTTCAATGTCAAATCGTCAATGACCATCCAATCAAAAATATCCTACGTCATTGTAGATTAAATATATTGAAGAGTACTCAGTTCAAATTTCAAGTCAAACGGATAATTGCTCTTTGAGTTCCAATGTCAGCAAATTTGAAAAATCTCATTTCATATTCTTGAAAGTATAAACTGTCGAAAAAGGCAAAAACAAAATCGATTTTTGGAAAGTGTCAGACTGGTAAAGCCCCTTAATGAAATGTGCTCCTGAAATATTTCATTAAGGAACACGTAGAATTGTGTTGAAGGGCATTAGTATCAAGTTTCAAGTAAATCTGAACAGATATTCCTTTTACCATACAAACTTTGCTACCCTTTCCCCCTTTAGGATTAAATTTCCAAAAACGCTAAAATTTCATTAACTGTGTCTAGGAGCAGCAATACAAAGTTTCCAGTAAATTTGACCCGATTTTTTGAATTTTCCTTGCAAACTTTGTCACCCCCTTTTGTTTAGGGGTTGAATTTCGAAAAACGCTAAAATACGTGTTTTATTAATTGTGTTAAAGAGCTTCAATACTAAGTTTCAAGTGAATCCGACCAGATTTTTTCATATTTCCACACAAACTTTGTCTCCCCTTAAGAGCTAAATTTCGAAAAATCCATTTTTAGTGGGTGCTTACGTCACAAAAGCAACTTATTGTCCAAATTTCGTGGAACTTTGTCTCCTCTTAAGAGATGATTTTCGATAAATCCATTTTTAGCGGGTGCTTACGTCACAAAAGCAACTTACTTTCCAAATTTCGTGTAATTAGCCTCAGCGCCGTTTGGTTCGGCGTTGACGAATCAGTAAGGACATGTTCCTTTATATGTATAGATTACTCCCGCATCATGTTCGACCTGAATTAGAATATTATTTCTTTCAGCATGGCGCGCTTGACGCGCCTGCTCACTTGTTACAATCCATCGGATTTGATCGGTCTGGGCGAGCGTTACGGGTTTCGCGTGCGCAACGGTACGAGCATCGGCTACGATTATTTGACCGGTGGCGCTGGTATCGTAGTCTCGAAGGCGCTTTTGAAAAAAATCATCGAGACGAGAGCATGCGATTGTCCGTCGCCGACCGCCCCCGATGACATGCATCTATTCGGATATTGTCTCCGTTTCATCGGCGTGCAACCGGTCCATTCGCCAGCTTTTCATCAAGTGACCATTTTTTTCGAACGCTTCAAAAACCATCGTAAACTAATGCTATTTGTTTATTTATAAAATTATCTTTCATTGGGCATGTTCTGTTTTCTCGCAGGCTCGACCTTTGGACTACTCGATTGTATATTTGGCATCTCATGAGTGCGTGTCCTTCCACAAATTCTGGATGATCGATCCTTACAAAGTCTACAACAGCTGGTTCGCCAAAGACGACGACGCTCTGAGTCCTCCCAAAAATATCCCCCACACGGAATTATAGTTGGGACCTCTTTTTCGTTGTAGAGCTTTCTCGAAAGAAAGTCGCATCACTCCATATCAAGGTGCACTTTCGCTCGATGTATATGTCCGTTTTGATACACAAAAAAAAACTATTTTACAAAAACGCAACGGTAATTTGTCACACTTTTTTATCGTCTTGATAGAAACTACGATGCAAATTATTAAAAAATAGTAAGTTTCTCGCGTGGAACGATAACTGCATCGAGATGGCCGACTACGCTGCGGTTGATCCTCTCCTCCGGGGCCGTACGCAAATTACGTAACGCAATTGGGGGGGTTCGGCCAGGCGTTACGGTCACGTACGTTGGGAGGGGGTGTGTCAAGGTTTGTGTTACGTCACGATTTTAAAACTGCCAGAAATAGCAAAATTTCTGCATGTTCGAGTTTTTAATCTAAACCTCGCGTGCAATTTTACCGTGGACAGCTCACAGCTTTCTATACGCAATGTCAGTTATGGGGTAAAGTCACTGTGCAAGAACTTGCACAGTAGCTTTCCCACAGCCCCCAAACAAAATTTGAAGGAATTTTTTTCAAAAAATAATTCTTGAAAGTATATGCATTGAAAAATATGTTGGCAACATTTTTATTGACAAGTCTGAAAATTGACGGAGTTATAGTCACTTTCGTGAGAACAGGTAGCGCGACCGGTTAGTGCCCTCAGTCCCTACAGGTGTGGCATCATTTACAATAGATAAAGTACAGGCTCTTATTATTTTGTGAACTATCATGAACATGAAGAACCGTCATATCGCCCGCGACTGGATACTTCAATATAAGTATCAATATTCTAGAAAAAACATAACTTTATATCAAGAAACACGGAACGAAAAACTTTGAACGGGTTTTTCTCGAAACTAGTGTTTTCGACCTTGTCCGAGCGAATACTCAAAAACTTGTCAACCGATTTTCAATTTAAAAAAATCATTTTCGTAATCGCGGTGACTAAAGTTGTACGTATCCGCGTTTTTAACATTTGATAATTACTATTTTTAAAGACTGCTTGAATATAGAAAAAGGGCCTTGAAAATAAAATAAAATTCCCAAACTGTCGGCATTTTGTGAAAAAAAAATCAAAATAATAAAACGGCTACGCATAACGATAGCTACATTTGTATAGATATCGATAAATTATTGACTTTTAATTTACAGATAACCTTTCATAAAGATATCGAAGGGACAATGAAGAGAATTTTTTTTTCGTCAAATCAAGGCATATATCGGTTAATTTTCAAGATTTTGTCATAAAAATTGGTATAAAACTAGATGAATATATACTTCATAAAATGAGCATCAACTCGATCCTTTCATTATTAGATATGTCAGTGAAAACAATCGTAATTATTGACGACAAAGCACCCGTTACGTAACGGAATAGAGGGGGGGGGGGGTTCTGGCCAAGCGTTACGGTCCCGTTACGTGGCCGAGGGGGGTAAAAATGGGACATTTTGCGTTACGTAATTTGTGTACGCCCTCTTCCCTAGTGACGGCGGAGTTTTGAAAAAACGGCCTCATTTACTATTAAAGGCACAGCTTTTTGGACGGAGTGCCCAGATCTGTGTACGCTACCGTCGGTTAATGTAACTCGCAAGCACGGTCTTACACATCCGGAAGCTTGTAGGGTGAGGAGTGACTCGGATAACAAGGCAAAGTAATAGTTCTCACTTCTGCCACCTGAAGCGCTGCTACTTTGGGGTGAGCCAATCAAAAGCGGGCCCAAACAGCTGTGCAATGGTGCAGATTTTGGTGGTCATAATAAAGAATAGGGTAAGGAGCCTAATTATTCGCACTTTAAGCCCAATTATTGGCATTTTAAGGACCCAATTATTAGCACTTTAAGAACCATTTTGTGGGTAGGAGAGTGTCAATAAGTGGTCGGGTGCTAAAATAATGTCACTTCACCCTATTTTCAAGAGCAATACGATTGGAAAATGATTCGGGCCTTTTTATTATTGAACCTACAGTGAGAATGACAATCATTGGTAATTTTTAAAAACCTGCAAGCTTGTTCATTAAGGCGAAGTAGAAGATCTACCACGTGACATATGAGTGCGAGAGTGCTAGCTGAAATTTTCGAACAGAGATTTCTCAGAGATGAATAATATTTAGGGCAAAAGGAAATCATCAAGCTCTGCGTCAGGGAATTCGCCAGAGCCTAATGCTTTGTTTTTCCTAAAAAATGTAACCATCTGTGAGAAAACTGGGTTGGAAAATTTGTGAGGTTATATTGACCTTGTACATCCCCTTAGTGGCATCTGTAAACATCAAGCTAGAGCAGTAAAATAAAGGAAATATATTCCAGACAGTACAATATAATATATTCTAATGCAAATTAGACTTCCCATTTTCGACGCAATTCTCCGTTCTGCGGAACTTCAAACATCAAACACTTGCCACTATCGTTTTTAAAACTTTTCTCACCGTTCGGAATCTCTGTCTGGTATCTGAATCGAAGACCGTTTACTTTCTTCCGACATTACAACAGAACACGAATGCACAATTAAGAGATTTTTAGGTTATTCATTGTGTATACCTACATCTACAAAGCCCCTACGTGACGGCGCTCCTAGCGCATAGATGAGGCACTAACGAGGACACTCCTCACCACTAAAATGCCGGAGTTTCCAGCTTGCATGTAAGTTCGTGGGTCGATGTAACTCGCAAGTTCCACGAGACCGCGCCACTCGCCAATTCCCGACCCTCGATTACGAAAACTTGCAGACGACACGCCGCATACGAATCGAAACACAAGTCCGATTGCCAAGCTCGGCTGCGTGTAGCAAACAAAACAATAATGGTCCGTTACATGATGTACATGTCTTACATCGGGAGCCGCTACAGGTACAAATGATTATTATAGAGAGGGCTACGATTTAATTCGTATAAAAATAGCCGAGAAACGTTCGGCCCGAGAACGAATCATCGTTTTTAGGTTAGTTCCCGCTTCTTTCTCATCCATTCTATCCATGTAGTAAACAAAAATTCGATAAATATTTCCGAAGAAACTAAATGGTAGAGGCAATTTTGTTTCAAAATTTTCGCCGACTGAGAGGATAGAGAGTATTATTATTGCGTTTTAAATTTTGTCATTGCTGCTGCAAGCTAAGCAGTTGCTTCCTCGCAGAAGGAGCCTTGTTTTTTCTATTCTCACTGCTTTATGTTTCCATTTGCAGAGGTGCCCAAAAACAGATAGGTTGCGAAAAACTGCTAGACCCAGATTCGATTCAGGGTGCAATAGAGGCCAGTTTATTGACTCTGATGCCACACAGTATCTGTAGGCCGGCGTTGCAGCTTTCGAGCAGGTAAGCCTCAAAGATAATTGCATGGTTGTTACCGCTTTGTTACTTTTACTTTTTATTGTTACTTTGTTTATTGTTTACTTTTACTCGTATTGTTTATTGTTATTGTTAATAAACAATAGTAACAATAGTAATAACAACAATAGTAATTAACAATCAAGTAATTAACTAATTAACAATTAAGTTAATAAAACAATAGTTAATAAACAATAGTAACAATAGTAATAACAAAAATAATAACAACAACAACAATAGTAATAACAACAATAATAGTAACAACAACAATAGTAAAAACAACAATAGTAACAACAATAACAACAATAGTGACAATAGTAGTATATTTATTGTTATTATTATTTTTAGGTATTTATTGTTATTATTTATTGTTATTGTTTATTGTTATTGTTACTTTTACTTTTTATTGTTTATTGTTACTTTTACCGCAAATGACAATAATTACAATTTACTCTCCAGCTATATTAATTATTTTTCCCTTGTGAGCTTGCGAATTGCCGTTGGCATATTGGTGTACGGTTTCAGTAGGCTTTGTGCACTGTCCCTCCACTAATGTTGGTATCGCGTCTCGAATTATTCGTTATCCATTACAAAATTATATGAAATAAAATAGACAGCAGCCTAACGGAAATGTGTGGATTGCAGAACTGACTCGGGCGTTCACGCTCTGTGCTCTACGGCCCATGTCGATTTGGTGAACGAGTACGATACTATTTACGACACCGAGGCGGTACTCAAATACATAAACCGTTTCTTGACTCGAGGTGGCCATGAAATCAGGTACTACAGTGAAATCCCGATTAACCGGGGTCAGCCGTGGAGCGGATTAACCGTGTCTCTCAAGCGCCTTGCACGTGCGACCAGACACGGTTGCTCGCGTCAAGCGCGAAATTAACAGTCGAAATCAATTGGCTTTTTTGAGAAACAAGAGTAAAATACGACGCAATATAGCGTAGATGATTATCATTGAATAGAAGTCGTGTGTACACTACAATGTAATTGAGGGATGATTGAAGGGTAACACCATTGTGGAATTTTCAAAAAATTGGATTTTTTCATTGGTTTAAGGCGGGATATACATGTAGACTAGAAAAAATTAAGGGCTTAGGCCACTATAGAGGTCGAAAAAATACGCTTTTTGGGGATTTTTTTCTTCAGAATAACTACAAAATAAATCGAAATTACAAAAAAGGGTGTTTATCATACATATCAGTGACTGTATACAATAATTTTTTTTAAGCGATGAATTTTAAAATGGCGACTGTGCAGCGTTTATCTTAAAACTGCATTTTTTTAGTTGGCCGGAAACATAACTCACACAATTTTCAACCGATTCACTTGAAATGTTGTATATGTCTTGAAAAATACATTGCCTGTGGAAGTACGTAGGATTTTTTTTTATATTGCATAGTTAATTTGTTATTAACAATTATCTGACGATTTTTTAGGCAAATTTTTTACTTTCCAAAAATTTGGACGTCACCATTTTGTATAATTCTTTGATATTTTTTTTTTTCACTTGAAAATATGTCTGATAAGATCCTTGAATATTATTATCCTCTTGCTTGTCCGTCCACGAAAAACGCGAAATATCGCTTAATTTTAAACGTTTACAGTGTTCTTGCCCCTTAAGGCCTTATATACACTTGTAGTGGGCGAAAGGATTTTTTTTCGACGGGACAGTAAATGTTTGTTGAAAAACTGTGAACAACATCGATTAGTACATATTTTCATGTAGTTGTGAATTTTTTTTTTATTCAAAAATATTTCAAAATGGCGGAATTCCTGCTGTCTTCCAGGAGCGCCATCTTTTGAGCATCAGTTGCAGTTGAACTCTAGAACGGTTCAACTGAAATCAAAATTTGCAAACAGATTTCATTAGTATATTGCATTGGCTTGGGCCTGGACGAAAGATTTGCAAAAAAAATTTATTTAAAAAAATGACGATAATTTTAACAAAAAAAATCATTTTTTGAAGTACTAAATTTTGTTTTCTTTTGTTACAAAAAATTTTATTACAACAAAATTCAAAATCCTTCGTCCAGGCCCTAGCTGTCATAATAAATAAGTGGTATAAATTTGGTATGGATCGGATTAATAGTTTTTTTGTAATCGTGTCCACCGCAAAGGTGTTTCTAAAAAAAGACGATTCGGAGATAATCGCGTTTGAGATTCACGTATGTTTCTTTTACATTTAAAGATAATTCATTCATACTAGAATGGACTCGTCGATATACCTTCTGCATCCTCTGCAGCCTCTAAAACATTGATTTGATACTGCCTACGAGCCATTCTTCCTTCTCTTGTTGCTGCTTGCGCTTGCTGCTTGGCAAGCGTAACACGCGACTCGTCCTCTTGACTGATATAGGGGTGGGCGTTTCCCGCACAAGGCACTCCGAGTGTTTTTAAAATGCTCGGTATAGAGATGTTGCCTTCATTAGGGCAGGATTCTACTTTGAAACCATGAAAAAAACGCTATTTTCGTGAATTTTTTCTGAGAATACTATTAAAGATATCGATATGGGGTTTAAACTGTTCAATAAATACACTCTTTAAGTACATAAAAAAAAAATTTTAATGTATTTTATTCATTTTTTGTACACGTAAAATATGTTTAAAGCCAACGCCTCGAAAAGCAGGTACCGTTGCCGTGGTCGTGAAATCTTCCCGACGGATGGTCTGAAACAAAAAAATCAAATAGTTTCATGTTCAGTATGTCTTCAGGAACCGACCTAACTAGAATATTTTATATACGTGCAAAATTAACAAAATGGCGGCTAAAATACGAAAAAAAATGCGTTTTTTTCGTATTTTAGCCGCCATTTTGTTAAAAATGCGTATTTTAGCCGCCATTTTGTTAAAAAATGCGTTTTTTTCGTATTTTAGCCGCCATTTTGTTAATTTTGCACGTATATAAAATATTCTAGTTAGGTCGGTTCCTGAAGACATACTGAACATGAAACTATTTGATTTTTTTGTTTCAGACCATCCGTCGGGAAGATTTCACGACCACGGCAACGGTACCTGCTTTTCGAGGCGTTGGCTTTAAACATATTTTACGTGTACAAAAAATGAATAAAATACATTAAAATTTTTTTTTATGTACTTAAAGAGTGTATTTATTGAACAGTTTAAACCCCATATCGATATCTTTAATAGTATTCTCAGAAAAAATTCACGAAAATAGCGTTTTTTTTCATGGTTTCAAAGTAGAATCCTGCCTTCAATGAACGAGCAGGTGCATATGCTGTGATTCCAACTGGTACTACTCCGCCGGGAAGATACTTGCGTGTAATTTTCCAAATGAGTTGATTAAAACTTTCGTTATTATTTTGGGTAAATCCACCAACGCATCTTTCTAAGAGTTCTTTCTTCGACGAATCTTCGTAAATTGGCCTAAGGGGCCAGTCCACTGTGGAGCCACGAAAAAAGGCTATTTTCGCGATTTTTTTAAAGGCTTTTATAACAGATATGAATATTAAAGTTGTTGGGCTTGATAAATAAAGTCTTGAAATACATTTTAAAAAAATTCAATTCATTTTTATTCACTTTTAAGTACAAAAACTGTAGTTTAACGTAACGCCTCAAAAATAGGTGGGCTAGGTAGCTCCATCACAACTCGGCAACGGCTTGTCTGAAACAAAAAAATCAAAGCTCATCAGATTCAGTATGACATCAGCCACGAAATGACCCTCTGATATAAAGTTTTATCAAAAAATAAAAAAATGGCAGATGAAAAACGAAAAAAGTAAAAAAAACGCGTTTTTTCGCCGTTTTTCGCAACAAAAAGAAGAGTAAAAATAAAATTTTCAAAACCATCGAGGGTCATCTTGTTGCGAATCATGTTTACAATATGTGGTTCAAATTTCAAGAGAATCGGTTTATTAGTTTTAAAGATACGATGGAGTTAGATTTTGAAGACGTTGTTTCGAGAAAAACGCGTTTGAAGTTTATACTATGAAAAACTCTTACCTAAACTCAATCGGCAATTCCTGCACCGTACAAATTCGATTTGTTGTTTTCGATTTTTTGAAATTTTCAAAGTGGACTGGCCCCTTGAAAGCTTTTAAAATATCGGCAGGAACAGCAGTGTAAGTGTGTTTGAAGGATGTTATTTCAGCCTTCTTATCTTTGGGCAGCGCTGCGTAACGTTGGTCGTGCGGTTGAAATACCCATAACTGCGAATCTAATGCTCCGATCTTTATGAAATTTGGTGACGATATTCTTGAGATATTGAACTTGAAGAATATGCAATAAAAAAAAATTCCATTTTTCCGACCATCACAAGTGTATATAAGGCCTTAAGGCCTTAGGCCACAGAAACGGGTATAAAATCATGTGCGAATGTAACAATTTTTTTCCGTATGAAAAAGTGATTTACTCATAAAATGAATTACACATCTATTTAGTATGAATATCAAGCTGTTATAAAAAATATATATATTTTTTTCCATGTACAAAATGGCCGACTACTAATATTTTCTTTTTCTTGTTTCTTTTAAGGCGCTCCGCGGCGTGACATTTAGCATCCACAATTTTTGACCTGGAACAAAAAACAAAAATTCTCGTCAATCTACATTAGAATACCTAGAGAAGTACGTACGGAATGTAAAAAATATTGTTTTATGCAAAAGTTGAAGGTATTTCAACTTAAGAAATGAATTTTTAGTGAAAAATTCCGTTATAACTGCTCATAAACTGCTCATCAAATGAAAAGTTTTCGATTAATCAGAAATTCCGTACGTACTTCTCTGCGAAATGCAATTACGAACATAACTTTTAAATTTGAAGTAAATCGTGGAAAATTGTTGAAGTAACTTGTCACGTTAATTGGAAAAAAGCTGGTTCGAGAAGTTTCGAGTAGTAGGCCATTTTGTAAATCGAAAAAAAATATATGCATATTTTCTAACAGCTTGATATTCATACTCAATAGATGTGTAATTAATTTTATGAGTAAATCACTTTTTCGTACGAAAAAAATGGTTAAATTCGCACATGATTTTATACCCGTTACTATGGCCTAAGGCCTCAATAATTATAAAAAGTTGTAGAGAATTCAATTCGGGTGATCCGTGGATCGTTCTGTCCCGCGAACCCCGATTTATCGGGGTCTCACTTTATTTCAACCTCTATACAAGGATACAGTGGAAAAACTTTTCCGCCATCCTTGTTCTTTCCCTTTCGTTAATTCGGTCTTTTGGTTTTTCAGGGTAACGTCGTTCTTCCCGGTAAAAAGTACCTTTAACGCGAGATTCGCTGCCCAGTCCAGGACCTACATGTACAGGCTCATGTGCCCGAAGTCAAACACCGACGTCAAACTACCCATAGCAGAATTGGGACGTGCGTGGAATGTGAAGTAATCTTTTCTTCTCGCTCCTTCGCACCGGTCTCTCTGGCACAATATTTTTACCACATTTTTATGAAGCATTCCGAGAATTCGTCGTACTATTCCCGAAACAATTGCCAAATGAACGTTCCAAAAATGTTTAAGGGGCTATACCAGAGTGAACGCTGAAAATTTGGGTGATTTTCGGGAATTTTTTGGAAGGAAAGTACTCAATTAAATATTTCGGAAAATTAAGAATATATTTGGCTATATTTGACCTATATTGCATAATTTTTTCATAGAAAAATATTGAGATCCGAGCGACTTATGCGCTGACTTCGGAGGCGCCAAAAAAAAAGTTCCTCCACTGCTGACATGATTCCGGCCGATTGAGTAGCTGAAACCGAAAAAGGAAAAAATGTCGTTAAACTGGAAGGTATTTCCTGTACAATGACGCAGGATTTTCGAAAAATATCAAAGTCTAACAAAATGGCGTAGTTATGAAAAAAGTCTGTTTACTTGCCTATAAAATGGCCGTTTTTTAAAATGCCAAATCGTCAATTTTCATCCAATCAAAAATACCCTACGTCATTGTAGAGTAAATATATTCAAGAGTACTCAGTTCAAATTTCAAGTCAATCGGATAATTGCTCTTTGAGTTACAATGTCAGCAAATTTGAAAAACCTCATTTCGAGAAAAACGCGTTTAAAGATTTAACTATCGATCCAACATTCGGGGAGTATTAGAGATACGGCCTTGAAACGTTTACAGGATATTCTTGAAAGTATAACCTGTCGAAAAAGGCAAAAAAATCGATTTTTTAAAAGTGTCACACTGGTAAAGCCCCTTAACACCGAATGGAACGATTTGCTCATTCGTCCGCGATCGTTACCCTCTCCGTAATTCGCGAAAGCAAACTTCCGTCCGTGGCAAATTGTTTGACCAACGTGTCGCTTACAGCGAATCAAAATTTGACATAGAGAAGGTTAAAGCGGCCACGAGGCTGTTCATGGGTGTCAAGGACTTCACGACATTCACGGGGAAGAGCAGAGAGGATCGCGTGCTGCGATACGTGAGGCACTTGAACGAGTTGAGGATCGAGGATGGAGAGCCTCTGATGTCGATCGATCCCCTGGCGAAAAACTTTCATTACTGGAACGTCGTCTGTAGCTCAAGATCGTTTCTTTACAACCAGGTAACGCGGGAACAAATACATTACATCATTTCTTTGTAATTGACGCGATAATTACTACATTAATATAGAATGTCATTAATATTGTTTGTAACGTTTAAATAAACATAAAAAATAAAACAATTGGTGAAACTCTGCTGGAATTTACAATATTATTCGATCCATACGTGAATTTTGCCTTATTTTTTTATACATCTGTTCGATTAAATTTTATTAGGGAAAATGTATTCTAAAAACCATAATAGTAAAGTATTACTATCATTGTTCTTAATCGATATCTTATCCGCTTGAATTTCATTTTCAAAAATGAAGCAAAATTCACTTATGTATCAAACAACATTGTAAATTCAGATGTTCTACAAATTGTTTGACCATTTTTTATATAAAAAAATGGAATTAAAAAAAATGGATCTATAAAAGTATCTATAAACTATCTATAAAACTATCTATAAACTATCTTTAAACTATCTATAAACTATCTATAGATTATCTATAGACTATCTATAGACTGTCTATAAACTATCTATAAAACTATAAAAACATAACTATATTATTATTCGGATTATTGTTATTACTATTATAATTATTGGGTGTAGTTCCGAAAAGCTCATACCGCCGAATAATTTGGAATTTCGGGTACCCATGTATTTTGACTCGCTAATCGCGAATATGATAGTGAAAATACTCGCTAATTTGATTTTCAAGGTCAGAAATCTCAAAAACCGATTTTTAAAAATGTTTTTCTATTTTATTTTAATAAAGGTTGATCATAGAGGAAAACGTTTCCTACAAAAGTTGTAGCCTATCAAAAGATTGATCTTTCATGTTTTATGCAGTTTTTGTCTAAAACCATTCTGTTTCGAAAAAAATGCGATAATGCTCCAATAATTACATTTTGCTAAACTCAATTAGTTTCAATATTATCTACCATTGTTTTTTGCTTTTTTTCGTTTTTTGTTTATATTTTATTTTAAGCTTTTTTGGATTTAATATAATTTTTTGCTTTTTTCGTTTGGATTTGGAGACTAAACTGCACTTTAACGTCTAAACTTCAACCTTTCTGTGGTAAAATGCGTAAGTAGATAATATCGAAACTAAAGGAGTTCAGCAAAATGTACTTATTGGAGCATTATCGCATTTGTCTCGAAACAGACTGGCGTAGACAAAATCTGTATAGAACATAAAAGTTCAATCGTTTTATAGGCTATAACTTTTGTAGGAAACATTTTTGTCTAAGATCAACATTTATTACAATAAAATAGAAACTTTTAAAAAATCAGTTTTTGTGAGTTCTGACCTTGAAAATCGAATTTGCGGATATTTTTACTATCATACTCGTGATCAGCGAGTCAAAATACATGGGTACACGAAATTGCTAATTTATCGGCGGTATGAGATTTTCGGATCTTTATCTTGATTATTACTCAAATTTATGAGTATCATCCATATTGGCGAATTAAAAAACAGGTTCGTCGTATCGTGGCAGCTCTGGCCGGAATTGGATACGGGCTGCTAACAGAAAGAGACGTCAACATAATGTTCCATGTCCCATCTGCCCAGAGTTGGACTCAAAAAATACCAGTCGCTCCACCACACGGTTTATACCTCAAGGAAGTAACGTACGATCCCGTGGAATTGGCTGTCAGTCGAATACGTCGTTAGTTCACATTTATCGAAACGATCTTTTTAGTTTTAAATAAATCAAATAAAGCGATGCACATGATAATTAATAATTTAACGAAATTCGAGCTTCGTTCGGCTTCACTGTTCCGATCGGGCTATGATTTTTCACGACCTCGCAAGGACTTGCACGTATCCACGAAACAGGATTTCCTCGAGTCAGTTCTGAAATAATTGCTTTTGCTCTAGTTTTTCGGGGGTGGGGGTCAAAATGTCGAATTGCCAAATATAGAACGACAAAGATTTGTAAACGACAGAATTATGAACTCTCATAATAACGAAGGTCAAATTATTCGAAGTTTTATCCTTTGACAGATGACGAAATCGAATAACTATTACACCAAAGGATTATTCGAGGGTTCATTTATTCGAGAACATATATTCAGATAGTCTGCAGTTTGAGTCATACAAATACAGATTCGAATCTACGACATTCATATCTCCGAAATAGAAAAAAGTGAGTATCTAATATTCGTAATACCGTCTATAGCAAAAAGCCATATATCGAGACTACAAACTTCGAATGTGTAGATCTTAGAAACGCAAATGATCGATGGTCCGAAATGGCGAATACCTAAATGTCGAACATGGAATGGCTGCCTGACCCGACTGACCACTAACGCCATCTGCCATCTTCATTCTGAAGCGTATTGCTCGATCCCAAGTTTTCGCTATCCGGACCGTTCGCCATTTTGGCTCATCGCTATTTTAACTGATCGACTTTTCGATCCTCCGCTTTAAGGGGAGATATACACCTAGGAACCGGAAAAAGGTCATTTTTGTGAATTTTTTCAAGGAAAGCTATTTGAAATTTCGGATTGGGGTTTTAATGATTTAAAAGTATATACATTAGGGTGATTCGTTTCAGGGCAACTTTTTTTTTTGACCAATCGTGCCCGAAAACCTTTAGTTGGTACCCAAAAACGAACTTTCGTGAAAGGGGGGTGTTGTCAAAAAATATTTAGAGGTCGCGAATCAAAATTGAAGGTTTCCCATTTGATTAACATTGAAAATAATGTTTTTCTCATTATTAGTGTTACCATTCCGCGAATTTTGATATCGCGATATTTTCCAAGTGGATTCTCATAGGAAATATGATACTCCACAATAAAGTTCATTGAGCCATGGCCGTAAATTCAACCGTTTCAGCGGCATCATTATTTCAAGTGAATATTGTGCAAAATATCTATTCAAACGGCTGTAACGCCTAAGCTATTAGATATATCGAAAACAATTCAGATGAGAACTTTGTAGAGAAAGTAATTTTCTACAAAAAAGTCTTATAAGCCGAGCCCGAAAATTCAACTCTTTCTCAGCTATAGGTGGATGAAGTAAAATAAATAGATATTTTTTTAAACAAAAAAAATCTATTTTACTTCATCCACCTATAGCTGAGAAAGAGTTGAATTTACGGGCTCGGCTTATAAGACTTTTTTGTAGCAAATTACTTTCTCTACATAGTTCTCATTTGAATTTTTTCGATATATCTAATAGCTTAGGCATTACAGCCGTTTGAATGGATATTTTCATACAATATTCACTTGAAATAATGATACCGCTGAAACGGTTGAATTTACGGACTTGGCTCAATGAACTTTATTGTAAAGTATCATATTTCCTATGAGAACCCACTTGGAAAATATCGCGATATCAAAATTCGCGGAATGGTAACACTAATAATGAGAAAAACATTTTTTTCAATGTTAATCAGATGGGAAACCTTCAATTTTGATTCGCGACCTCTAAATATTTTTTGACAACACCCCCCTTTCACGAAACTTCGTTTTTGGGTACCGACTAAAGATTTTCGGGCACGATGGGTCAGAAAAAAAAAGTTACCCTGAAACGAATCACCCTAATATACATTCAAAAATATGTTCAATTTTCTTTGTTCAAAAATATCAAAAATATACAAGAATATTGTATGATCCTTGGAGCGTCGTAAAAAAATCTGCGTAGCCGGTACCCACTGGCGTTTCTTAAAAAATCATCTGAAAAAAAACCAAAAGGATTATTAAATTAGATACTATAATCTAGTACTTGTCATAGCCGATTTTGAAAATATCGATTTATGACAAAATGGCGGACGTCTGAACATAAATAGTGATTTTTGGCCCAAAGATTAGTTATTATTTTGCCTATAAAACAAAAACTAAGTAACGGAAAAAAAATCCTATGACAAGTACTAGATAATGGTGGATAGAATAACCACAAAAAACCTCAAGGCAATCGGTTCATTGGTTTTCGAGAAATGTTGGGTACCGATTTGAAAAACGTGGTATTTAGAAAAACGCGTTTGAAAATTTGGGAATGAATAAATCATGAAATTTGTCAACTTACATGGAATCATCGATACCAGGCCCATAGTGTAGGTCTTCTACGATCGACGGAATGTTCATAGCTTCTAAATCGATTTTTTCGACTATCTAGGTGTATATCTCCCCTTAATGAATTCGAAATTCTAAACTGTCGTGAAAGTTGAAATTCGACGATTTGACGTCTCGAATTGTTTGGTGTATATATACAGGCGAATCGATATTATATCTCCCATTATTTCGTTAAATCTGATATTGGTTTTCGCTATAAATCAACTTCGAGATTTTTGTATTCACAATTTCGAAGAACTATTTTACAGACTATCATAAGATTGATCTGTCTATATTGCAACGTTGGTGATTACTGAATTCGAAATTTCGGTCCTTCTGAATATCGATCGTTCGAATTTCCGATCCCCACCCTTTTTCGGGGTTTCCTCCAGGGGTAAGGCCACAGTAGAATTTTCAAAAAATCGATTTTTTTCTCGCTAAAACGGTGCTTTATTATCAACCTAAAACTTTAGACGCGTTTTTCTCGAAACAGCTTTTTTCCAATTGGTGTGACAAATAACATCAACAATTTTCACTCGATTTACTTCTAATTTAAAAGTTATATTCCTAATTGCATTTCGCGGAAATGTACGTACGGAATTTGTGATTAATCGAAAACTTTTCATTTTATGGGCAGTTTTATACGAAATTTTTCACTAAAAATTCAGTCAAATACCTACAACTTTTGAATAAAACAATATTTTCTAAATTCCGTACGTACTTCTCTAGGTATTCTAATGTAGATTGACGAGAGTTTTTGTTTTTTGTTCTAGGTAAAAAATTGTGGATGCTAAATGTCACGCCGCGGAGCGCCTAAAAAAAAGATAACAAAAGAAAATATTAGTTGTCGGCCATTTTGTTCATCGAAAAAAATTTCGTACATTGATATTCACACTAAATAGATGTGTAATTAATTTTATGAGTGAATAACTTTTTCATACGAAAAAAAATTGTTAAATTCGCACATGATTTTATACCCGTTACTGTGGCCTAACCCCTTAATTTGGAATGGGATTTGAAGCAAAATTGTGTTCAACCGGCATATCTCCGTGATAAAAAAGCGTTTGTAATTATTCCCTCGAGGTTACAGGCAAAACGACTGTACGTTTGTGAATACGCGATGGACCTCCTCAGTCGGATAGAGGCGCGCAAGAAATCGTTGAAGGCGACGAGAACTCTTTTAACGAGCGAAACGGGCGAGAGATACGAAATTTTCGAAGGCGTTGAGCGCAAGCTGAACGAGAAACGTTTACCCTTCGTGGTGGATGATAAACCGGATATGCAAATCGCACAAATAACGAAAGGTTTGTTCTTGAGCTCGCAGGATCCTGCGATGTGCGAGGAATCGCTGAAAATGCATCGTATTGGTCACGTACTGAGTCTCGGTGTTAGAATCGCACTAAAACACGATGGAATTGGCTACCATCACGTGGATTTCCTCGATTTGCCGGAGTTCGATATCGCCGCAGTGCTCGAGGAGTCCTTTCGTATAATCGACAATTGTAAAAAGGACAATATATTGGTGCACTGTAACGCGGGTGTATCGCGCTCGGCGACCATCGTTATCGCTTATCTGATGACCGCTGAAGGATTGAACTACGAGGACGCTCATGCGAGAGTGAAATTACAGAGAAAATGCGTCAGACCGAACGATGGCTTTGTGAGACAGTTGAAGGAATTCGAGACTTTGAAGGACACGATACTTCGCAGCCGTTTTTCTCGCGACCTCGACGACAAAGACGGTTGAACATTTAGGGCGGGATATACATTTACAACGATAAAGAAATCGATTTCTTTTTTTTTCTCTTTAAGGCCTTAGGCAACAGTAACGGGTATGAAATCATGCGCGAATTTAACAATTTTTTTCATGTGAAAAAGTGATTCACTCTTAAAATTAATTACACATCTATTCAGTATGAATATCAAGCTGTTAGATTTTTTTGATGTACAAAATGGCCGACTACTCGAAACAGCTTTTTTTCCAATTGGCGTGACAAATAACTTCAACATTTTTCACTCGATTTACTCCAAATTTAAAAGTTTCGTTCCTAATTGCATTTCGCAGAGAAGTACGTACGGAATTTCTGATTAATCGAAAACTTTTCATTTTATGAGCAGTTATAACGAATATTTTTACTGAAAATTCATTCCAAATACCTACAACTTTTGAATAAAACATCTTTTTTAATTTCGTACTAGGTATTCTAATGTAGATTGACGAAAATTTGTTTTTTGTGCTAGGTAAAAAATTGTGGATGATAAATGTCACGCCGCGGAGCGCCTAAAAAAAACAAAAGAAAATATTAGTTGTCGGCCATTTTGTACATCGAAAAATATATATATATACTAACAGCTTGATATTCATCCTAAATAGATGTGTAATTAATTTTATGAGTGGAACACTTTTTCATACGAAATAACATTGTTAAATTCGCACATGATTTTGTACCAGTTACAAAAGGCCTTAAACGATAGAACTATATATGTAGAATATTTTCCCAAAGTTTCAAAGCGAAATTCGAAAAACTTCAAACGCGTTTTTCTCAAAACTGCGTTATCGAAATTGGCGTGCAGGATTACTAAAAAACTATTAAGCCGATCGAGTTGAACCTTGGTAGAAATATTCATAATATTGGTACCTTCTACTTGACGAGAATTGTTTTTGAAAAATTGGAAAAAAACTACTTTTTTTAATCCACATTTTACATAAATGTTGCGTGAAATGTTGATTTTTTTTGTAAATGCGTGCCATTTTCTTAAATTTGCATTTTCTTCATTTTAATTACCGTCACAAAGAAACAATACGTGTTCTAACTAATGAAGTGTTTGAACTTTTTCGCAAATTAAAGTCTACGGGAAGTAAGACTGCATGCCGATTTGCAACTCTTGCGGCGACCTTGCTGTAACACTCTGCCACAGCGCTGTCATTTTGATGATCAATTAATTAAAAAAATTGTTTTGTATACTTAAATATACCTAAAGTTTGATAATTGTAGAATAATTATTTCTTAGTTAAAAAAATCCCTCAATATTGCTTGTTTTTTTCGTGTCTAAATGTATATCCCGCCTTAAGGGGGAATATCAGTGCGAAAAAAAATCGATTTTTTTTTGCTTAAATATATAATTTTGGCCTTTAAGAATATGCCTACACATTTTCAAAACAATATTCGGCTTAGAAGTATTCGAAATTGGCGTCAAGCGTCGACGCTCTCAGAGGCTTCTATACGGGCCTTTCTATACTTTAAACGCGTTTTTCTCGAAACCATGTTTTTTGACCTGGTTGACAGCATAACTCTGTCAAATTTTGTCCAATCGACTTCATTCAAAAAGGATTCTCTTCAGAAAACTTATCGTTATCCTCGCATCGTAGTTTTTTTTAAATTGTTTACTTTTTTTATTAACAATTTACTGCAAATTTTTTGTGTAAAATTTGTTTTTTTTTTAAATGGTCGCCATTTTTTTTCTAATCAACATTTTCAAATTTCCTACGATGCTGCGATAGCTATACTATTATAATTTAATAATCTTTTTGAATTTTTGATTCCACATGCTTGCTGTGGCACTTATGCTGTCAACCGTCGGGGAGTCTTTTTTTGAGACGCCATTTTGCGACCGCTCCTCTACTTAATAAAATGAAGTAAAAATCTTTTTAAAAAAATGTTCTTGTATGCTTCATCACTTCAATAATTAATACACAAAATTTCAAATAATTCGACCGAGCCGTTTTTACAAAAAAAAAATCCCCAAAAATACCTCATTTTTTAGCCTGTCACACTGATATTCTCCCTTAAGGAAATTGCGAATTTACCAACGCAACTCGCTCTCAATTTTGGATTTCTTCTTTTTCTTCTATCGACCTGCACTCGAACGTAAATACGAAATGAAAAAAATATATCGAATCGGTAAATTCTGTCCGAATATTTGCTTCCAAATGTTCTTTAATATTTTTATATTTGACGGAGTTGGCAGGTGCGTTCACCATAGAAAACTCTGTATAACTGGCGGCCGCTCGGTAGTTGACGCGAAAGCTGGTGCACCGCTGAGCGACCACCCATCCAAGCGTTGGCTCCGCGTGCGAAAACTACCTGACGTCGATGTCCGTTGCTGTCAGTTTTTCTCACAGTACGAAAGCCCACGACCACTATTTTCCCTCTCATAGTATTACGGCCAAAACCGCATAAAATCGATCGATTCGTTCTCAAAACAACTCAATAATGCCAATTTCAGAAATTTCGCACGTAGCCCCTGACCTAAGCGCATTTTCAAACATGTCAACAAATTTAATCAAACTGCATCATACTATTCCGTCTGATTTACGGAATGTAGTTAAATGAGACCCGACATACAAAGACAACTTTTTCCAAACGCCAGTAGCATAGCGCGTAGCCAGGAGAACTTTCATAATGAGACAAATTAATTTTTCATAATGAGACAAAAATTTTACTTTTTTTTTTTAAATTTTATAAGTCAATTTGGGTCAGTTGATGCGAAAACTCAATTTTCAGAAAAATGTCTGAATCCTCATTGTGCGAGCATTTTGAAAATTTAAACAAATTTCGCTGAACGGTAACGTAGTATTCCGTCTGAAAACTGTTGGACATGATGAAACAAGTTGCCCCGATGTAGACAAAATTGATATCAGACAACTTGAGTGCAGCACCTAACTAATCAGACAAATTATGAGACATTGAAAATGTCTGAAAACGGTATTTTGGTAATCTCGGCCGCCATACAAAAGAATTTTTGTTAAATTGAACAGGGTTGCTATGATACAGTTCGGTTAAATTTGTTGACATTTTTTAAAATGCGCTCAGGTCAGATGGTACGTGCAGAATGTCTGAAAACGAAAATTTTAGTAGTCAAATAACAAAATCTATGTAGGGTAAGGTGCCCAATTATTGGCATGTTAAGGGCCACATTATTGGCACCTTATCGGCCCAATTATTGGCACTCTAAAGTCTTAATTATTGGCACTATAGGGACCCAATTATCGGCACTTTGAGGGCGGGATTATTGGCACCTTGGGGCCCAATTATTGGCACCTTAAGGACCCAATTATTGGCACTTTGGGGGGCCCAATTATTGGCACTCTAAAGGCCCAATTATTGGCACCTTAAGGACCCGATTATTGGTACTCTAAGGGCCCAATTATTGGCACCTTAAGGACCCAATTATTGCCACTCTAAGGGGCCAATTATTGGCACTATAAGGGCTCAATTATTGGCACTTGAAGGGTCCAATTATCGGCGCCTTAAGGGTCCAATTATTGGCACTCCCCCAAATTGTTGGTACTATAAGGGCCCAATTATTGGCACTATAAGGACTCAATTATTGGCACTTTAAGGGTCCAATTATTGGCGCCTTACGGGCCCAATTATTGGCACTCCCCCAAATTATTGGTACTATAAGGGCCCAATTATTGGCACTATAAGGACTCAATTATTGGCACTTTAAGGGTCCAATTATTGGCGCCTTAAGGGCTCAATTATTGGCACTTTAAGGGCCCAATTATTGGCACTTCAAGGGCCTAATTATCGGCACTCTAAGGGCACAATTATTGGCACTTTAAAGACCACTGTGTAGGTGGACAATAAATCAGTGTCATTAATTGTTGGGGTGCCAAAACAAGCTTACTTTACCATACTTTTTTAAATATCAGCAAAAATATGATAATACCGTCTGTCAATTTTTTCAGCATAGCAGGAATGAGCGAAGCTGCTACGTTTCTGACCGATACGGCCCACTTAGTCGAGTCTAGGTTCACCTAATCTATCGATTTCATACGTTTTCAGCTGTAAAACTGCGAGGCATGGTTTTAGTCGTGGGCTCTCGTGCTATCAGACTTTTTATTCATCGAGGATGAGTTCTGGGTGCCAATAGGAAATCAAGGAATTATTGTAAATACATTTTGGAGTGAACGAGAGTAGTTGGTTAACAACATTTCATTTACTTATTATGTGTATGTGTGTGTGTGTGGTATTATGCTATTATAGATTTCACGTTTGTCTTTTCCTCAGTGAAATAAAACGGTTTCGTTTTTTTTTTCTCGCTCGTTACGTGTGTTTATAATGGTAGTATAATCGTTATTTACGCTATCTATAATAATATCCCCCTATGAATCAATTACAAAATGATATCATGTTCATGCATAGAGCTTCCTTACGATATTCGATGGCCGAAAACGAAGTTTGACTTTTCTTTTTTTTTTTTTTGTTTTCAATTCATTTTACCCTCTCTCTCGCTCTCTTTTGGCGAATTCCGACACAATCATACGAGTCATACATTGTTCTACGCGCAACGTTCTCCCGAGCCACGCACACGGTGGATACAACGAACACGACGATGTTTCGAAGAAAAAAAAATTGCGTTACGAGAGATAATACGCGAGGAGAGAGAAGATAACACGCGTACATAGGTCGTATATATCCAAGTAGGCTTATAAAAATGGCTGTGAATCTAAAAAATATAAGTGAACTTTTAGTTTCTTCTGTTTTTTTTGTTGTTCTTCGTGATTTTGTTTTTCGTTTCCTCCTTCCTCCTCCGTATGACGTTCGACGTTACGTTACTATCGTAAATATCTAACGTGTTCGGATCTGCTCGCGCGTTTTCACGGTTCGGCAATTATCAGCGCTATCTATATAAAGTATCTACGCGTCCTTGTTCTTCTTTCTCCTCTTTTTTCTTGTCATCTTAATCACGAAATTTCATACACGAGTACATAATTATTATCGATATTCTTCATATACATTATTTTTTTTGTTTCTTCGCATTTTTGTTTGTTTCGTATTTCGTCTTCTCATTATTCACATACCTCCAACAATTGAAATGAGCTGTCTCGAAGAAAATAGACAAGGCACTTGAACAGAATAGTTGCTGTTGTTTTGTTGGTTTCTCATTGATAATTTCGCATTTCTTTTTTTTTTCGTTCTTTTCTCCGTCGGTAATTTATCCTTACTCGCGTCAGTTTTTTCGTGCCCTTAACTATATATATATATATATATATATATATATATATATATATATATATAGATGGCTTCATAGTGACGCACGTTCATTTTCGAAAATCGCAACGTGCTCGACAATAAATCGGTTATATTGTTGGGAGAATAAATAGAACGGAAAAGAGCGATATTTATACATATATATATATATACGAGAAAAATAATAGTGTAAGTTGAGGAACGACATTGCAAAGAGGCGTGTCCTCCGGAATATTTCGCAAATTTTCCTCACGAAATATCGTCCGCTTGGTATTTTCGGCTTTTTCTTATTCTTCCGTTTTGTTTTTCTCCCGCTTTCTCTTTTGTATACAATAATTATCGAGCTCTAGTATGTATACTAAGGCCTTTCGAAGATCGTGTTTGTGTAATGATCGTTTCTTTTTCCTAGTTATCGAACGCTATTCCGATAGTGAAAAGCATTGGAATAATATTGCAACTTGTCTCGGTTAATCAACGTTTCTGTCGTTTTTTTTTCTTCTTCTCTTTACTGTATATTATACTATATTAGGAACCTCCACCTCGGATAGACCCTGAAGAAGCCCCGCTATATGTCAAGTCATTCGTCGCAATGCTGTTTTTTCAAACAATTATTCTTTTTTCCATGCAAAATGGATCGATCGGTTTCTTTCGCAGACGAGTCAAAAGCGTGTGGCTCACGCCCTTTTTTCCATTCAATTTTTTTCGTCATTTTCACGGATATCGGGCGCGCGCCGATATCTTCACAAATTCACGGATTCAGCGACGACAAAAAAAAAACAGCGAATGACGAGGACAAATTTTATGTACAAAAAATTGTATAAATAAACAAACGAGACGTGCCGAAAGATGATTATTCGGATAACAAAAAAAGAAACAAATAGTGTCGACGAAAAAGTCGTTGGACACTCTTGTCCGAAATCCAGATAAGTGAAAATAATTGGAGTTTCATTTTGTATATGTATATATATGTGTGTGTGTGTGTGTGTGTGTATATGGTCGGAAAACAGAAATAAAAACTGTTCACTCTGTCGAAAGCCACAATCTCCTTAAGTACAACATATCTGTATCTGGAAGGCATTCTGGCGTTTGGTAATCACTGTTTTTGCAATATCGCTCGAATAACTCGTACTTGAATTTTGGCTTGTTTCTTTTTTTGGTCAATCTTCGCGAACGATTTAGAGGGCTTGGTAAATCAGCGAAATCGAACGATCATTTCGTCTTCGGAGAACGAAAACTCTAAGCTCTTCGAGTTCGAACTTTTCGAACGATCGAATTTGTTCGATTATTGAACGAGCGATTTGTCGGACAGGAGTTTTGTTCGCATGCGAGGGTCAAAGTTGTGGAAAGCTGTTGTGGAAATCTTCTTTTTCGAGACTTCGATCAAACATCTCAAAAGATAAAAACAAAAGAGAACCCAACCATTTTTTCCTTGCAAGCTTATTCGAACTAGTTTTTTCATGTTTTTTTTTTTTATTATTTTTCGTTGAAACTCGAGAGTTTCGCAAATGAAAAAATATATGTATATATATATTTATCTATTGTATATTTATAATTCTCCAGGCTTTTTCTACTCGACGTTATCGAACGAAGAAAAAAAAAATGTATACGTATAAACTACTCGTGCTTCGTCTAACTGGTAATGATTCCCAAATTAAATTTCGAGCTTATTCTATTTGAGCATCGCGATCTCAGCAACACAAGAACGAAACGAAAAAAAAGAACTCAACTGGCAAAAATCACCGAGTAAGATTTTCCTTCGTCACGCTTTCGATAATTCGAAATCGCTCAATTCTCGCTCCAAACAAAAAAAAACGGTAATCGTATGCAGAGCGACACGTGCGACCATTTTTTTTCTTTTCTTCGCGAATTCGCAGCGACAAAACGTCACGGCGAATCGGCGAAAAAAATAAGGAAAAAAATACGTCACTGAAAAATTAATCGCCAATACGAAGGGACAAGCGCGCGCGGACGAATATACAAAATTCTATAAACTCAATAATAACACGAAGGACGCATTGCAGTTACAGATACATGGGACATTGATAGCTCTCTCTCTCTCTCTCGCTCTGGTTGCGCAGCTGAGAAATATAAGATCACAAATGAAGATGCGTCGTGACTGAAATCTTTTTTTTTCTTTCGTTTTTTCTTTCTATATGCAGCAAAAATCAGTTTCAAAGTCCGGGGGAATCGCCAAGGTCGTTTATGCCTGCAGCAGCACAGTCAGCGATGGATTTGGGAAATCGCAGCAGAAATCCGTTCGTCCGTTTTTGTACGCGTATTTTTTCGTCTTTGTTCCGTTATGATGATTATATATCAGGAAATTTTCGAGCTCGCATTTATAATTCCTACTTTCGTTTTCCGCCATTGGTGAACATTATTATCGAGACAAAGAACGAAACAAGCGGGGAAAAACAAGTAGAGAAAAGTAGGGTCGTTGATTGATGAGTTTTTGTAGGGGGGAGGGGTGTGAAAGGAGGAGCGCCTTAGCGCTTACCCCAAGCGCTGTCGGGTGTAGAAATTGGTGGTTGACTCGATGCGTCGTGTCCACGGAAACTCGGGAAATCCTCGACGCTCGCTGTATTGGGCGCGATCTTTGTTGTTTCTTGCTCCCATGGTCCACCCTTGACAACGAAGCCGCTGTCGCTCTCGCTGTTCCCGTGTTGCCTTCCTCCCGGCTTTCGTTTATTACCGAGGAACGAACTTCGCGCGTCCTTGTCGTCGAGATCTTGCAACTGTGAAATTTGGTTGTTTTTCAATCGAAATTTCAATGCCGCGTTTCCATGCGTCTCGCGACATGTGCGAAAGCAAGCAAGACTTGAAGAAATCGACGATGATGAGCAATCAGAAGGGATTTTGTACGGTGCAGGAATTGCCGATTGAGTTTAGGTAAGTTTTTCATAGTATAAACTTCAAACGCGTCTTTCTCGAAATAACGTTTTCAAAATCTAGCTCCATCGTATCTCTAAAACTAATAAACCGATTCTCTTGAAATTTGAACCACATATTGTGAACATGATTCGCAACAAGATGACCCTTGGTGGGTTAAACATTTTGATTTTTACTCTTTTTTTGCGAAAAACTGCGAAAAAACGCGTTTTTTTTTTTACTTTTTTCGTTTTTCATCTGCCATTTTTATATTTTTTGATAAAACTTTATATCCGAGAGTCATTTTGTAGCTGGTGTCATACTGAATCTAATGGACTTTGATTTTTTTGTTTGAGACAAGTCGTTGCCGAGTTGTGATGGAGCTACCTAGCCCACCTATTTTTAAGGCGTTACGTTAAACTATAGTTTTTGTACTCAAAAATGAATAAAAATGAATTAAATTTTCTTAAATGTATTTTAAGCCTTTATTTATCAAGCCCAACAACTTTTATATTCATATATTTTATAAAATCCTCAAAAAAATCGCGAAAATAGCCTTTTTTTCGTGGCTCCTTAAAAAGCATTTTCTATAATTTTATCGGAAAAATATACGCATTTATTTCGTTCATTTCAATATTTTCATTAGATAAATTTTGAACGTTTGGCGCCTTGTACAACTTTAAACGCGTTTTTCTCGAAACCACTTTTTTCAAACTGGGAGGACGGATTACTCGAACACCTTTGCATGGATGGCTTTGAAATTTTGATAGTAGCTTCGTAATTACATTCGCTATGGGAGTACCTAGCCGTTTTTTGATTAAATGTAAGCTGTTTTTTATAAACAATTTACTGCTTATTTTTTTGTCCAAAAATTTTAATTTATTATTATTATAATTTTATTATAATTTTTGTTGGTTTTTGTTCCAGGTCTTATATTTTACGAGAAAACCGTCCTTCCGCGAAGCTATTTGTAAAAAACACGTTTTTCAAGATGGGCTCTGTCGCCGCCATGTTGTATGAAAATGATAATAATTTTTTTTTTAAATACTTTAATATGTGTTCAATAAACCCTCTCAAAAGAAATCCTATTCCTTTTTTCATACTCCCAAAATAAATGTATGTAATATAGTTCAAACATAGCCGAATATATTCTTAATTTTCCGAAACATTTAATTGAGTACTTTTCTTCCAAAAAATTCCCGAAAATCACCCAAATTTTCGGCGTTCACACTGGTATAGCCCCTTAAGTTGAATCACGCGTTGTCATTTTTTAGATGCATGTTCACAATATTTCAGAGCTCTGAGTAGTCGGGAAGTGGGTGAAATATCGATTTTCCGTTTTGCATCTCACAGAAAGTCAAGTTAAATAAAAGCTTGTAAAACAAGAATTTTCACTCACGTATTCGTCCTCGAGATTGAGAAGATGATCCTTGGCGTCGGCGACGTTCTCCTCGGGCCCGATGATCGTAACGAGGTCAGGATCGCTGTCGGTCTTACGGGGGAAGTTTATCTCGACTTTGTAGTCCTCCATTATCTTTCGTATGTTTTTGCCCCTTGCGCCAATCAGTCGGGAGTGAACCGCCGAATTTATGGTCACTTCTTCCTTCGTCAATCCATTCTGCGATTACGCGCGCACAGAAAAAAAAACACCCACAAATAAACGTATTTTTCATCTTCGAAATGAGTGCGAAATAAAAATGCAGTGTACGATAAAAGAAAATATCGTACGAGATGGAAAAAATGTTGAAAAAAAAATGTTTGGAACTGTCAATATTACCAATTCGTTCACTATCTTCATTATGTCGTCACGTGCATCGTGAGTGTTCTTCTCGAAGCCCGTTATGATTATGATATGCTCGTCCGGATCACCTTTGCGGGGGAAGTTCACCTGCACGTCGTGGTCCGTACGAATTTTCGTGATGACGGCACCGCGACGACCAATTATCTTGGGATGATATTCCGGATCTACCTCGAACTGAAACGGACGTTTTTATTTAAACTTTTCACTTTTCAACCTTTTCACGTTTTTTTTTTCATCAACTTCAACTGTAAACCTGCGCTATATATGTTTTTCCCACGTTTCGTTCGAATTTGCCTTGCGAGTGAGAAAGGGAGAATTTGTTGATATTCTTAGCGTTTACGATAATTTTGACAGCGATCCAATGACTCCGGTTGGTGGATCGCACGGGAAATATTAGGACGTTGAATAAGTTCTCGCTGTTTTCCGACAGATGGCGTTGCCAGAACTGCGTGCCCGTACTTTGAGGCGGGTTTTTTTCTAATTTTTCAAAAACATTTTTCGCGAAGTAAAAGTTAGCAATATTATCAATATTTCTCAAGTATAAGAAGTACTATAAGCAAGCTTGAAATTCAGTATATGTCAGAAAATGAGTCATTTTCATGAATTTTTGTAAAGGTGATAAAATAATAGCATCATATAAAATTTTTGACATTATCTTATTACAACTTTCAAGTGTTAACATTTTTCTTCTTTCTTAAACAAAACCTAATGGCGGCGTTATAAGGAATTTCTTTAGGCGTCTTTTGAAAAACTGCTCACGTTATAGCTCAAAAAGTTATTGATCGATCTGGCCGAAATTTTGGGAGGTTTCCCACTATAACATTATTGGAACGATATACCAATATAAACATTTAAAAAGTATAAAATTAAAAATTAAGTAGCCTTTGTAATCAAATTTTCATATTTTTGACCATTTTCTCGACAATTTTTATCCTAAAAAAGTAATTTATTCACGCGATAATCTTAAAACTTTAGGTATATCCTTCCAATAATGTTGTAGTGAGAAACCTCCCAAAATTTCAGCCAGATCGATCGATAACTTTTTGAGCTATAACATGAGCAGTTTTTCAAAAAACGCCTAAAAGAATATAACGCCGCTATTTTGTTTTGTTTGAAAAATATTTTTTTTGAACGATAAAACTTTATCTGTAGAATATTTTCCTAAAGTTTCAAAGCCAAATTCGAAAAACTTCAAACGTCCGCCCGTCAACGCTGTGCTTCACCGCTCGGATTCGGAGCGGACGTGAATTTCAAACGCGTTTTTCTCAAAACTGCATTTTTGAAAGTGGCGTGCGGAATTACTCAAAAACTATTAAGGCAATCCTATCGCTTCACACTAGTCATACCACTGATCATACTTGAGACTTGTACAATTTATATTTTTAACATATTAGAAAAAAAAATATTTGTAATAACTAAATTTTCCATGTGTAAAATGTTTAATGAATGTCCACATTTAATTAGAAAAATGAAAAAAATAGTTATTCCAACGATTCGCGCAGTTTTTCTAGGTTTGATATTTGGTAATATTGGTTCTCTCTCCGTCTCAATAGCGAGTGGCAATAAATCCAATACCGGAAATTCAAATTTAACTTGATATTACATAAAAATTAGATCAATAAGCGTATTTTTTTCTGAGAGCACAGGATTACTACAACAAGTGTTGAGTATGTAAATCTGATTATTTTAAAGAATCTGACGGATTCCCACTATAATATACACTTTTGTAGCGACCGGAAATTGGGTTTTTGTATGTCGTCTCGGAATTCCTTCACAAAAATACGCAATTTTAATATTTCTTTTCTCTGTAATCAGGTCGATAAACGACCCTGAAATTTTACAGAGACGATTATTAATATATTCAGTGAAGCTCAAAAAAAAATTATGAAAATCGTATGGATTGAAGCCTGGCGATGGAACTACCTTAAGCCGATTGAGTTGAAATTTGGTAGAACTATTGATAATATTGCGACCTTCTACTCGACGCGAATTCTTTCTGAAAAATTAGAAAAGAAAACAACTTTTTTAAAGCAAATTTTACAGAAATTGTGCGTGAAATGTTGATTTTTTTTTGTAAATGCGTGTCATTCTCTTAAATGTGCATTTTAATATAACTTATTTTACATTTAATTTTCAAAATAAAAATAAACGTTCAAAAATGTATTTTCCGTTCTTCCCAAGTGCTTTGATTTGACATTAAAAAAATCAGACTGATTAGCGTATTTCAACCATCGAAAAAATAATCGCGATAGTCAGCTATTTTTCGATCCGTTAGGAATCCGTTTCGATTCGCATCCCAATAGTTTCAATGATATTTATCACCATTATTCCTCCGCAACTATTTGCAAGCTTTTACCATCCCGTCCATTTTACTTTTGCCCCACACCTCGTTATTTCCAGCTCCTCAGAGATGCTCTTCAAAACGCACGGCTGCGTGGTATTTTCAAATCGGGCGCAGGTAAGCTGTGGAAAGTCTGCGGCGTCGACCTTCCAACAATTTATTCGAAATATAAGGAAGTTACCTTGAGCTCGTAAGACTTGAGCTCGCGTTCCTGTCTCTTGGCCTCAAGATCCTGGCATCTCTCGAGTATCGCCTGTTTCGCTTCCTCGACGCAGGATCTCGTGCCGATTATCTTGATCAAATCGAGCTTCTCCTCGGCCGACGAGAGGGTTATGTGAACATCGTATTTCGACATCAACACGCGAACGTCCTTGCCCGACCGTCCGATAATGAGGCGATGAAGATCGAAGGGCACCTCGACCTCGATCACCACGGGCACAAGATCGAGGAGGGCCTGCTTCGCGGCCTCGACCTTGTCCGGCTGCCCGGTGATGCGCACGATGTCGCAGGGCAACGGATTGTCCGTGTGAACCGTCTCGCCGTTCTCCTCGCCGTTCATCCGTTGATTCTCGACGTTCATCGTGTTATCGTCGTGCTGCTCTCGCTCCGGGAACTTTATTTGCACGTCGAACTCGGACGTTATGTTTTGAACTTTGAAACCCTTCGCACCCATCACTGTTCGGTGATGCTTCTGCGGTATTACACACTCGACCGTCACCATGGATTCCTGTCACGGGGTTCATTCGTTAATTCTCGTCGTTTTAATTTTAATGGATTTATGTAACCCAAACAAACTTTAACCCTTCGAGGGCACACTGGGCCTTTTTGACCGTACGTATTTAGTATTTTTCAACGTATGCCCCACTTTGGACTAGTTTTGACATTTAATTTTCGTTTTCGCCAAAAAATAAATTTAGGGCCATAGAATATGGATAATTTACTACAAAAAACGGCGGTTTTAATTACTTGGATAATTTACTAACAAAAAACGGACGTTTCTTTCGAAAAATGTCCGCCATTTTGTTATTTTTGCATATATAAAAATCGTATGATATGCTATAGCCATTAACATACTAAATCTAAAACCGTTTGATTTTTTTGTTTTGGATGATCCATCTCCGAGATACCATCAACAACGCAGACCTACAATTTTTTTAGGACATATTTTTAACTACCATTTTCGTCTATAAATAGTTACCTTTCCTGTTAACGGGTAATACGCAGTTAGAAATTTCGAAAAATCGATTTTTTTATTGCATTTTCGGAATGTACAAATATGTGAGTATATTCCCTGAAAATCGATCCAGCGAATATTCTCGGAAATACACACATATTTGTAAGGACGCTCGGAGCGAGAAACTTCAAACGCGTTTTTCTCAAAACGGTGTTTTCAAAGTCGGTGAGCACGATTTCTCAAAAACGGCTCAACCGATCGGCCTGCAGTTTTAACACAACCTTGTCAGACATATTATTCAGGTATTGATCGAAGGAATAAGATTTCCGGTAATTATTTATATTTTTTTTCAACGATTTAACGAAAAAAATTTGGTCGAAAATCGAAATTGTTTCTGTCCGGAGCCACTATTTTGTCAACAATTAAAATTGCGACTATTCCTTCGATCAATACCTGGATTCATCTAACCCCTGAAAGAATCTTTTTGGTTTTTTCATTTTAGATAATCCAAACCGGAGACACTTTGCTCACCGCCGGACACTTTTTTTTCGGGGACCTCCAGGAGACTTCCTACAGGACAGAGTTGGGCGTAATTCTGTTTATAAATACGAATACGAATTTATTCACATCCTCATTTTCATGTGAATATAAATACAAATTTATTCATACTTCACTTTTTTCGTTTTCACATGCATGCATACAAATACAAATTGTATTCACAAGTATTCTGAACATACAAATAAATTCACAGAAAAAATTGCGAATACTCACAAAAAATGTGAATATTGACAAAAAATCCTGTGAGCTAAAAAAAATTCACATCAAAATCTGTGAATACAAATGTATTCACAAAAAATTGTAAATACAAAAAAATTCACAAAATAGGTTGGGAAATTTTTTCGTATTTAAGACAAATTAAAATCAAATTCACAATGATTAGTTTAAAATTTGCGCCAAAAGTGAGTTCGTACGTATTTTGAGAGAAAACATTGCCTCGAGGCAAAGAAATTTTTGCACAAAACTTTTTGTGCGTAAATTTCTTTGCCTCAACACAATGTTTTCTCTAAAAATACGTAAGAACTCACTTGTGGTGCAAATTTTAATATCATTGTCGTGAATTCGATTTTAATTTTCTTCAACTTGAGGAAATTCACAACTCATTTCGTGAATTTTTTCATATTTATAATGTAATATTTGAAACTCACAACTTTTTTTGCAAAAATTTCTTTGCCTCGACGCACTGTTTTCTCTCAAAATACGTAAGAACTCACTTGTGGTGCAAATTTGAATCTATTAATTGTGAATTTGATTTTAATTTGTCTTAATTACGAACAAAGTCACAACTTATTTTGTGAATTTTTTTGTATTTACAATTTTTTGTGACTACATTTGCATTCACAGATTGTGATGTGAAGTTTTTTGTAATTCACAGGATTCCTTGTAAATATTCACAATTTCTTCAGTGAATTTATTTGTATGTTCAGAATATTTGTGAATACAATTGTATTTGTATGCATGCGTGTGAATACGAAATTATTTGTATTCGTATTTACAATAAGTGAAGTATGAATAAATTTGTATTTATATTCACATGAAAATCACGATGTGAATAAATTCATATTCGTATTTATAAATAGAATTACGCCCAACTCAGCTACAGGAGCAATGTTAATGAATATTTTTAAAATGAAAAATGCCAATCTAAAGCTGAAAGATGCCATTACACTGCCTAATACTTTTCGTTTTGCCCAAATGAAATCCTTTTCCAGAAAAAAATCGTGAAAAACGACTTTTTTGGCCTTGCAACTGCGTATAACGCCTTAAATAGATAATTTTTTAAAATGTATTTCGAAATTGTATTTATTAAGTGTAACAACTTTTATATCAATATCTATAATATAAAGCTATTTAAAAAATCATGAAAATAGCCTTTTTTAGCGTCTAAAGTGAGAAGACCCCTGAAAATGTTGCTTACTTATTGTCAGTTCATATCATTTGTAGAAATGACATGCGAAAACCAAAAGCAGATGATTTTTTTTTTCAAAAAAATAACCTAAAGCCCAAAATCTCGAAAACCGTGATACTTTTACTAAACTGAAATTCCAGTATATAGTAGGCCATGATCTGTCCTATCGACAGTTGCAGGATTATCCATTCATAACAGGCCACCCTGTAGGTAAAGTAAACCCTCCAAGCCTCATTTCGATTGTTTTATTAGTATTAAAAAAAAAACCTAAAAAAGCCTTATTTTCCGACCATCCAAAGGTATTTAAGGCCTTAGCAAATTCCCAACCGTAATTCATATTCCAAAAGCCGTGGCAATGAAATTCTCGAAAAATATTACCATATTCAAATTTGAGCTTGCGATAAATGCCGATTTCTCACCAATTCCTGCACGATCTCGCGCATTCGTTGTTTCGCGGCTTCGATGCAATCGCGGGGTCCCTTGAGCGAGACGATGTCGCTATCGTTGCCGGCGCGTGGAAACGATATTTGCACGCCGCCGCACTCGTCGGCGATGCGATAAAGGACGCCACCACGGCGTGCGACGAAGTGCTTGTGATGCTTCGGGTCGATGCTTATCTCGTCCTCAACGCTGTTGTCCTGCGCAAGGACACGTAACGTTTCGAGATTCACGAAGGTTTGGAAAATTGTGGTAGAAAACGAGAAAACAAAAAGGTATTGGGTCAAAGAACACGTACGATGTCTTTGATCATTGCCTCGAGCTCGGCCTTTGCTTTTTCGACCGCTTCCTTCTTTCCTATCACCGTTATCAACTCGTTGTCCTCGTCTTTGTCCGATGGAAAAACTATGCGAGTCCCTGTGGATTCTCTTATCTGGAAAAACAAACGATACCACCAACGAGGCGACGTTTCTCAAATTCAGATATACGCCCAAGCACTGGGAACTTTGCGAAAAATGCGTTTTAAGGGGTACCAATACCGTAAACGTCGAAAATTGAGCGACTTTTTGCAGTATAACTGACGCGACTTTGAGAGTGGAACATTTTTTTTTTAATTCTATTTATTTACATGAGTATAGTTTGAGAAATACGTAGGGAATTTTTTAAATATTAATTTTTGTGTAATTGCTAGCATCTCTTAAGGGGAGGGGAGGGGTTTTAACGTGAAAAAAAAAAACACTTTTTTGCGATTTTTTTCATCTATATGGATAGAGTAAATTAGTTGCAACCTTTTGTACATTGTTGAGTGTCATTTCAAGAACATTCCGTGAAATTTGTACGCGAAAATATCCACAAACAAGCCGGTGCCGCGTTTTTCTCGAAACCACGTTTTCAAAGTCCGTGTTCACTGCCATTTGAAAACTACATGACCGATTTATTTCAAACTTGGTACACACTTTCTACATATAAAATACCTCCCCCCAACGATTAGTTTGAGATTTTTTTTACATTGAGGGGGTTTTCCACCCCCAGAATGGCGGAATTTTTCGTGAAAAATAGCACTTTTCACTTTACATGACCACCAAAAAATTAGAAATGAAAAAAAAAATTATCAAAGACCGTTGAGGGGAGGATTTGATGATACTTTGACTAAATTTTAATGATACTTGACTTCAGATAATTTCTAGCTGAGATACAGTGAACACCGCAAATCGTGTTTTTCCAAAGGCGCTCTTGGAAAAGCTTTGTCACCGGCTTGTTTGTGGATATTTTCGCGTACAAATTTCACGGAATGTTCTTGAAATGACACTTAACAATGTACAAAAGGTTTCAATAAATTTACTTTATTCATATAGATGAAAAAAATTCGCAAAGAAGTGTTTTTTTTCACCCTGAAATCCCTACCCTCCCCTTAAACCAATAAAAAATCCATTTTTTGAACATTTTACGGTGGTACCCCTTAAATTTTGAGAATTTCTACAATTCGGAACCACTCTGATGTGTTGGTTCTTCACTTCTTGAATTGCTGTTCAATTACGTGTTCATTTTTCGTATTTTCGCTTCGCCGTACTGCGTGGATAAAAATTAAAAAGAGTTTTACCTTTTTTATATTAGCACCCTGTCTGCCGATGATAAATTTGTGATGTACCGGCTTGGCGCGGACAGTATCCGTAAAGCTGGCCAGCTGTTTCTCATTCGTTTGCTCGAGGAGTTGCTGTTTTGCTTTTTCAACGTCTTCCTTGGGTCCTTTGATACTTACCTGAAATTACGAATAAGTGATATTCTACGACAACGACCGGTGCAGTGTGTTGCGACGGATAAATGGACATTCGGAAAAACAGGAATGTTTTTTTTCAACGGTTTTTCTGCCTTATTTTCGAGATATAAATATACACAGACCGGTGTTAAATATATCAAAAGAATTTTTTTTACTAAACCAGCTTTTATTGAATGCTAAAAAGTAGAATTTTTCGTTACCAAGTCATCTAATCGTGGCTATGAATAAAAGCTTGGGGCGCTTAACTTTTTCAATGTTTAATAAATTTGATCAATTCACTTTCATTAAACGTATTTAATTTGGCACAATACTAATTAGAGAAATTAATATCACACGTTTATACTCAGTTTCAGGATATTTATTTTAAAAACTAAGGTTGTTTTGCAGTTAATTAAATACAGTTGATATGTTAACGGATTTATAGAAATTTAAGATTATATGTTAAAAATTTGAGCGCCCCAAGCTTTTATTCATAGTCACTTATAGATGACTTGGTAAAAAAAACGACATTTTCTACTTTTCTGTACATTAAGTAAAAGCTTTTTTTTCAAATATTTCTTTTACATATAATTTTCTACTTTTTAGTCTTTAATTGATTTTACTAGTTAGTAGTTACTAGTAGTTTGCTAGTTTACGAGTTTGTACGTTAGGAACATGGAATGCTTGTAAAAAATAGCAAAGACTAATTGGGATTTAACTTACGACCAATAGGGAACCTTACGCAAAGCTCAGCGCAGATGGCGCCACGTAAACATAACGTAAACAAAAGAAGCTGTCGTCGCGCGCGGTACATTTTCACGGTGTCTGTCTTGTACTAAAATTATATGAATGGACATAATGGACAATAATTACGGATATTTGACTATACCGGAATTGAAGAATCGAATTCTACTCTTCTCCTTGTCTCTGATCATCCTTTAAAGTTTCTTTTTTGCTCCGAACAAACGGGGACGATATTTAAATATTTTTAAATATTTTCCGGCTCGGTTTCATGCCCGTAAAGAATAAAAACGAGCTAGGTAAGTACTATGTAATAAAATAATACCAGAAGGTTAAAAATGCAAATATTTTAAATAGACTTTTTTAGATTATGATGATTAACTACTTTACAATATACTTTTAGAAGTAAATAGCGTCCAAAATATTATGTTTATACACTGAGCTGTAACAAATCCTTCGTTTCTATAGTCTGCAGATTTAAAATGATCGGAATATAGCCTTGAATGTATTGTGGCTGTAAAGTGCTTGCGACGTATGGCAAATTCCCATTGCTGGCGAAGTTTTTCATTTTTAGGAAATAAATGAACGCCTTCGTTTCTGCATCCAATTGCACAAAACTGATGCATTCTTCACACTTCATTCGCGACAAACGGATGATTTCAAGAAAATTCAACAGTAGTCGTATAAACACGGGCAAAATCAAAGAGAATCTCGCTAAACGTCATGTTTCGTTTACGTTATAATATGATGTGCCCTCTAGCGGGAGAAATTGTTAGGAAGGTTCCCTATTGTTGCATATAAACTTTCTACGTACAAACACAGTCGGCTACGAATATGTTTGTATGTATGCGTGATTTTATATAGTGAGAGATTTTGTATAGATGATTAGATATCGCTTTTTTTAGATAGATGATGATTTTATATACACTACCAGCGAAAAGTTTCCGGACAAATATTTAAAATAGCGCCGGAACGGTTTTCTATGCCATTTCGCCGGTAGTTGACCTAGGCCAATTTAATAAACGGCATTTTAAAGAGGAGGGATTCACCTTCATTTTGGGTTTTTTCAAAAAAATTTACGATTTTTTTTTTACAATTAGCACCCGGTTTTGAAAACGACAACTTTTCGTCGTCTTTTTGTTCCTTTTTGAGTGGACCCCGTTTGCAGTAAAAAAATGTTTACGCATTTCTTCGACCAAAATCGTATAGGGAAGCCTATACTTCAATTTCGTTTTTTACAAAATTTTCTACGATTTTTTTCCTAACAATATTTCGTTTTTTGTGAAGAAATAGATAATTTGAAAATCCCTCCGGAGTACGAAAACGATGAGATTTACAACAAAACCTCAGGACCGCAAAAAAGTTGCATTGCTTCTTGTGAGTTAACGAGAACATTTTCTGATTTTTTTTCGAATTTTTTTTTCATCTATTTCCGGTCAAAGCTCGAATGATCTGAATACAATATCAATAATATAATTAAATTCGGCGAAAGGAGGTTTCTTCAACGAGACCAAAGTTTAATATGTAAGTCAAAAATTTAATTATATTATTGTTATGGTATTCAGATCAATCGAGTTTTGAGCGGAAATAGATGAAAAAAAAATCTGAAAAAATTCCCGTGAACTCACAAGAAGCAATGCAACTTTCTTACTGTCTTGAGGTTTTGTTGTAAATCTCATCTTTTTCGTACTCCGGAGCATTTTTCAAATTATCTATTTTTTTCACAAAAAAACGAAATATTGTTGGCAAAAGAAATCGTAGAATTTTTTTGTTTAATCGAAATTGAAGCTTAGGCTTCCCCCTTTATGATTTTCGTCGAAGAAATGCGTATAAAATTTGTTTACTGCAAACGGGGTCCACTCAAAAAAGAACAAAAAGACGAGGAAAAATTGTCGTTTTCAAAGCCGGGTGCTAATTGTAAAAAAAAATCGTAACCATTTTTGAAAAAAGCCAAAATGAAGGTAAATCTCTCCTCTTTAAAATGCCGTTTATTAAATTGGCGTAGGTCAACTATCGGCGAAATAGCACAGAAAACCGTTCCGGCACTCTTTTGAACTTTTGTCCGGAAGCTTTTCGCCGGTAGTGTAGATGATTAGATATCGCTTATTTTATAGTGAGAGATTTTATATAGATGATGAGATATCGCTAATTTTACACGAAAAGTTCAAAATTTTATGGATGCGCTTTTTTTAATCGAATCATGCACTATGACCTTTTAGAAGCATGTTTGCAATATTTAAAAACTCTGAGTAGTCGGGAAGTTGGTGAAATATCGATTTTCCGTTTTGCATCGCACAGAAAGTCAAATTAAGGGGTCAGATGCAGTCATTTTCAAAAAATCGATTTTTTAAACCATTTTCGTGAACTGTGATTTTTCGAAAATAATGCGTGAAAATTTCAAGTCAATCCGATGAACAGTTTCCGGGATATCCCACAATTAGTAAAGGGGCGTCGGGTCCCCATGGCAGGTAGCAGCTGACAAACGCGCAAACGATAATACCCGGGAAGGCAGAATGCTTCGAAGACAACAACAAATTGATATTTTGGAAGCTTCCACATCGGCAGAAGCCCTATTGTATGGGCCAGGAATTGATGATTCGATGTAAGTAATTTTTTAATTAGCATTTCTATACATAAATCAAGTGTAAAATTGGAAAACTCTTTCAGAAATTTTCAAAAATGTATTACTCAAAAACTATGAACTTTAGCAAAATTTTATAAAGAATACTTTCGTTGTAAAATTGCCCAAAATTATTTTTTTTAACTAATTCATCCCGAAAAACTTTAATTTTTGAAAAATTGTTTTAACAGTTGGTTATAAACAATTGAATGCTCGACTTTTCGGCAAAAATTGTGATATTCGGATTCAGCGGATCAAAATACATAAAAAAAGTTTAGCCTCATCCATCGAGCTCAAAATTTTACGAACATACAATATCGTATCCACATCGAAAAATTTTACGAACATACAAACATCGTATCCTTAATCGAAGGATTTGCATTTTTGTTGAAAATGTCTATTTTTTTTTAAACAAACGAGCGATTTTTTGGTCGAAAATCGAAAGTTATCTGTCGGAAGCCGCCATTTAGTTAATTTTTGAAAAAAAAGCTTCGATTAAGGACTAGATTTATTATTAAACTAATGATTTTTTTTTTGGTTTTTTAATTTCAGATGAGCCAGTAAAATTTTATGTTCACCGCAAAGCACTGCATGCCGAAGGGGGTCCCCGACAAACATGGCGATATTTTTATAAATGATCAATATTTTTCTTTGAAAATTTGTACAAGTCAAGTTGAAATATAACATAAAAAGGCTGCGTGACATCTGATCCGACGACAAAATATCCGCGACAAAATATCCGAAAGACAAAATGTCCTCATGACAAAACATCCGCGAGACAAAATCCTAAATCTCGTCCACCACATCTACGGAGTCGCGCGCTAAACCCCTTTGTGGGGTGTGTGAGATAATGGGGTGGGGGCATAATACGAATTCCTTCATTGAACCTCAACAAACAAACCCAAACAAACCCAAACATGTCCGTCACAATAATTTCTTCGTTGAACCCAAACAAACAAACCCGAGCAAACCCAAACATATCCGTCACATATTAATAATTTTCCTCCTTTTTATGATGAAATAAATTTCAACGGCATGACTGTACACTTTAAACTGTATATAATATCGACAGATATTTTGTCATGAGGATATTTTGGCCTGCGGATATTTTGTCGTCGGGTCAAAACGCGTGTTACCCATAAAAAGTCCGTGTAACCACTTTTGTAAAACAAACTTAATTACTGTAAAAAAAAATCTATTGATAATGCTCGTTTTTTCACGCCTCTGACTGCATCTCAGCCCTTAAATAAGAGCTTGTAACTTGTAAAAAAGGAATTGCTTCGCACCTTGTCGCTCTTGCTGTCGGCCGGTGGAAATTTGATCGTAACACCGCCGCAATCCTCCATTATCGAATGTATGAGCTTGCCACCGATGCCGATAAGTGAATTGTAAAATTTCGGCGGTATCGATATTTCCTCTCTCACGATGTTGCTCAGCTCGTCTTGTATCTTTTGAATCTTATCTCTCGCTTCCTCAACGTTCTCCTTCTTGCCCGTTATCGTGATAACCTCGCTCTTCACCCCCTCGGCCGGCAGGTCGATCTTCGTATGCGTCTCCTCTCGTATCTTCGTTAAGAATAATTACACGTTTGTTTTTTCTCTCAACGATCCGATCGAAAGGCCTAACGACCATTGTGAAATTACCTTGCGAATATTGCCACCCCCGCGGCCAATGATGTATTTGTGAAATTGCTTGAATATTGGGACCTCGAGTACGTGAACGTTCTCGTCAAGTTCCTTGACCAGTTGCATCAAATGTTTATGGCACTTGTCGACGTCCTCTTTGGGGCCTCGTATCTTCACGATATCGTCCTTCTCGCCCGGTCCCGGAATCGTTATTTGTACGTTGTTGAATTTGTCGCGAATCTCCTTTATTCGGTCGCCCTTGCTGCCGATTATACTCGCGTAATGACGATGATCGATTATCACGTCCTTCTCCTTCTCGTTTTCCAATTTTCTCACCATCTCCATGAGTTTCTGTCGTTGTGGACGCAAACGGCAAATTAGCGACACGGTACGACACGCGAGTAGTGAAGGCAGAAAAATTCGAGTAAAAAAAATTCACCGCTTCGGCCTCTTGAACACCGCTCGGGCTACCCTCGATTCGAACCATCTGGCAACCGTCGACTTCCGTCGTTTTCAAATCAACGCCCGTTTCCTCCTTCAATCGATGCACTGCCGAATATACGTCGAAATTATTTTTCAACCGATCATTCGGTACTTAAGCCCTTAGGCCACGGTAACGGGTATAAAATCATGTGCGAATGTAACCATTTTTTTTCGCATGAAAAAGTGATTCACTCGTAAAATTAATTATACATCTATTTAGTATGAATATCTAGCTGTTAGAAAATATATATGAGGCATTCCACGTCACCTCAGCCAGTAAACAAAAAAATCCACAAATAATTTTGAAAAATCGAGTTACTTTATTGAAAAATATTCACCGAGTGTCGACATTTTAAAAAAATTTCTGACGTTTTTTCTCGTTGATTACCATTTTTTTATATTTTCCCATTCAAATGGCTGTATCTTTGGCGGGTTTTGACGTATTTACATTCGTAAAAAACTAAAATGTGCGTTTTTTTATAGCCTTCGAGAAAAAAATTAATTTAGATTTTATTGAGCAAGTCGAACGTCCGTTCCAGGGCAAAATATGCAAAAATGATTTTTTTCTCGAGGAAAGACACTCGTTATTTTATTTTTAAGAATTTCTCCGAATTGTGAATACGAAAAACAGATTTTTGGTCTTTTTATATTATGGGATTCCTAAACACCGTGAAGTAACGCTTATTTTTATTTTAAAAATTTAAAAAATTAATATTCAATTGAAGAATATGGAGCACTCGCTGTATGTTTACCAGGTTTTTGAAATACATATGACAAATATGTCATATGTATTGGAGCCTTGGAGTGCTCCGCACTCTTCAATCGAATATTAATTAAAAAAATTTTGAAAAATAAAAATAGCTGTTACTTCACGGTGTTTAGGAATCCCATAATATAAAAAATCCCAAAAATCCGTTTTACGTATTCACAATTCGGGGAAAAAAAAATAACGTGTCGTTCGTTGAGAAAAAAAATATTTTTGCATATTTTGCCCTGAAAAGGACGTTCGACTTGCTCAATAAAATCTAAATTAATTTTTTCTGGAAGGCTATAAAAAGACGCACATTTTCGTTTTTTACGAATGTAAATACGTCAAATCCTGCCAAAGATGCAGCCATTTGAATGGAAAAATGTTAAAAAATGGTAATGAACGAGAAAAAACGTCAGAAATCTTTTTAAAATTTCGGCACTCGGTGAATATTTTTCAATAAAGTAACTCGATTTTTCAAAATTATTTGTGGATTTTTTTTTACTGGCTGAAGTGACGTGGAATGCCTCATATATTTTTTTTCGATGTACAAAATGGCCGACTACTCGAAACTTCTCGAAACAGCTTTTTTCCAATTGGCGTGACATATAACTTCAACATTTTTCACTCGGTTTGCTTCAAATTTAAAAGCTACGTTCCTAATTGCATTTCGCAGAGAAGTACGTAGTAGTCGGCCATTTTGTACATCAAAAAAATATATATATTTTGTAACACCTTGATATACTAAATGGATGTGTAATTAATTTTATGAGTGAATCACTTTTTCATACGAGAAAAAATGATTAAATTCCTGTGGCCTAAGGCCTTAAACATGGCTTTTACGCATTACTGACACAGAATTTCCTGACTTTTCCAGGCTTTGCAAATATTCCAGAGACATTGGGGTCAAAAAAAGGACATCATTTTTTCTGAGATCAAATATATGAAAAAGTAGATTAAAATAAAAGAATTATTTAATCTGAAATATGAAAAATAATTTAAATTCTAAATAAAACGAAATAAAAATACAAAGCAAAACAAAACCTATTCTTTATTATAAACAGAAATTCTTATGTCGGTGCCAATAAATAAAAAATAAATATTATCTTTTATATGCCATAATAATTGTGTGTTTGTGTATCGATAAATCTAATGCAAATGCATAGAGCTTTAGAGTAAATTAGTCTTGGAATTTTCCATATTTGGCACTGCCCTAACTTTTTCTATATAATGAAAAATAATATAAATATACAAAATATTTATCTTTATACTTTTCAGTTTTCTCTGAAGTCGGTTACACTTTTCGTAATTCTTGCAAAAAGTAAATTCTGGAAAATGTTTCCAGAGTTTGCCCTGCTTTCCATATGCGTAACAGCCATGTTGTAATTATTGAGCAATGTATTTTCTTTGTTTCTCTTATCATATTTTTTTTTACCATTCGCGCCACTCTTTCCAATGATGTACTTCAAGTAATTTGGATCAACGCGGAATTCAGAGTAGGTGAGATTGTCGATAAGATCACGGGCGACGGCCTCGAGTTCCGACTTGACTTTTTCCACGTCTTCGGGCGGTCCCTCGATCTTTATCTTGTCCTCTTTCATCGTGAACTCTACGTTCACTTTGGGCAAATCACCCGTTAACTTTTTTATGTTGGCACCTTTTCGTCCAATTATATATTTGTGAATCCATGCGGGAGCTTCGATGACAGCTGCGCGGACGCTGTTTGCCTTCTCGTAAACTGTATTGAGGGCTGTGTATTTTTTTTCCAAAAAAATGTACAAATTAATTGGTATAATTATTCATTGGCAAAAATAACTTATAGTTATACGAGATCGATTATATATATATATATATATATATATATATATATATATATATATATATATATATATATATATATATATATATATATATATATATATATATATACCAGTCGAAATTTCTTGCCGCACTAAAAGTTAGATAGCGGACTCAAAAATAAAGATAATCAAATTTCCCAAGCGGCGTTTTAAAGATGACAAATTTACCTTCATTTTGCTTTTTGAGAAAACTTTTTACATTTTTTCTTGGGCCCGGTCCGTCGTTTTGAAAATTGCTATTTTTTTCACGTCGCAAACTGCCCGCATAACTGCTGGCGAATTTCTTTGCTCGTTTTTTTCACGACAAACTTGATGAAGATATCAAACCTACATTTTCGTTTTTAGAAAGTTTCGCACGAGTTTTTTTCGCCCCAGTATTTCATTTTTAGCTAAAAAAGACATGTTTTAGAAAAATAGGCGTAGTCCAATAACTATGCGGTTTCAGAGAAAATGTCAAGAGGGTGAAAAGTTGCATGGGTTCACACTGGAATAGCCAGAATTTTTTGAGAATTTTTAATTTACGATTTTTGGTCCGGGCTCTTATGAGTGGAGGAGCTCTGTTTGGGAATTATGGGGTCTAGGACAATCTCTCAAGAAAGAAAATTTGTTTATTTTTTCATTTTTAATTAACTACATTTTTTCAGAATTTTTTCAAACGTTTTTTTAACAATTTTTTCGACTAGAACTCGGAGAATGATTCTCGGTTGAGTTGTTGCGTCTCAAAACCTATCGGATTTTAGACCAAATATTCAAGAAAAAACCTCGTATAAATGAAGTAAAGGACGTGACTATTTTTTTTGCGTTAAAACACAAGTTAAAAAGTTTAAAAAAAGGTTCTTTTTGATATTTGGTCTTAAATCCGATAGGTCTTGAGACACAACAACTCAACCAAGGATGATTCTCCGAGTTCTAGTCGAAAAATTAGTATAATCATATTTTCCGAAATTCTAAAAAAATTGTAGTTAATTAAAAATGAAAAAGTAAACAAACTTTCTTCCTAGATAGATTGTCCTTGACCCCATAATTCCCAAATGGAGCCCCTCCACTCATAAGAGTCCCGACTAAAAATTATAAATAAAACATTTTCAACCAAAATTCTGAAAAAATGCTGGCTACTGCAGTGTGAACCCACGCAACTTTTTGCCCTCTTGACATTTTCTCTGAAACCCCATAGCTATCGGACTACGCCTATTTATCTAAAACATGTCTTTTTTTAGCTACAAAAGCAATACTGGGGCAAAAAAAATTGTACGAAACTGTCTAAAAAACGAAACTGTAGATTTTGATACCCTCTTTAAGTTCGTCATGGGAAAAACGAGCGAAGAAATTTGCCAGAAGTCATGCGGGCCGTTTTAGACGTGCAAAAAAGCTAAAAAATTGCCATTTTCAAAAAGGCGTACCAGGCCCAAAACAAATTGTAAATTTTTTTTCTAAAAAGGCAAAATGAAGGTAAGTTTGTCCTCTTTAAAACACCGCTTGGGAAATTTGATTATCTTAATTTTTGAATCCGCTATCTAACTTTTAGTACAGCAAGAAATTTCGACTGGTGTACTCAAACTTTTGGCCGGCAGTATATGGAGCATTCCACGCCAAATCGAACACCATTTAGCTTTTGCATCTCCGATTTTCTCCATAATTTGTTGTCTTTTAGTATCTACTGAGAAAGGCGTCCATGCCAATTTTAAGCTTTTTTTGTCCAGCCACTTCCGAGATATGAATTTTTAAAAAAGGGATACTTTTTTTAATGCCCATAACTTTGCGAAAAATGATCCGATCGGGTTTTTTTTTTAATTTTCGTTTTTAGACGCACTTTTAGAAAAAAAAACTGGTACAAAATCGTCAAAACCGTATTTCCATAAGATTTTCGAGTTCTAAATATTAAATGTTGATTTTTGAAAAACACGTAGCGATCGATTTTCTTCAAATTTTTCCTAAAAATACTGTCACTCATTATGCAACTTTTAAGCCCGGCACGGTAATGGGATAATGTTAGGATCCATGTTTTTTCGAATTCGAAATTTTTAATTTTTTAGTCATCCGTACTAAAAGTACATAATAATCATTTTTTCAGACCTATGGGCAATGGTTATTGTCATGTATGATATTGAATAGATATGTCTTAATAATTTGATGACCCTTTCATTTTAGTCAAATATATAACAACATAAGTTTTTTGTATTAACTCTTGTTCAATTTTATATTGAGTCATTATCTCACGTGTATGGAGAGTGGAGATACCTGAAGATCAATATTATCTAAAGAACAAAACTTATTTTGAAAAAATTTAGTTAATATATGTGTTCAAAAGTTGGCGCTTGTTGAAATGATTTTTAACTTTTAACTACGGTCGGTAGTAAAAACTTCGTTAACATAGGCTAGCGGCTGAGCATCTTTCTTGTCTACGGCTCCATTTCAGAACAAGAATTCAGTGTTGTTTTCAATCACGTGTTGACAGTGTGTCCAGTGAATAACCTCTACTAATTTTCTTTAAAGAAAAAATTGTGTAATATCACGGTATATTTTTTGAAGCACAACTTATTGTGAACTTTTGTGCCATGTCAAATTTTGGGATATATAATTCGTGCTGTAATCCTTTGCAAATGGAAAATCATAGAGTTAAGAAAAGTCTTCGACGAGCTTCTGTTACTCAACAAAATTTATATAATTTCAGCAAGGATGATTATCGCTGCACATCGTGTAGAAAAGCATTGGACTTTTGCTTGTAATCAATCTGTAAACTAATTAATAATCATTACGTGTCAGATAATCCTCGAGAGTAGCTTTGATGTAAAGTATTTTGATTTCAGATATTGTTCAACATATATAAGTGAAACAAGAAAAATGTTTATCTCGAAAAAACATGGTTCTCAACGTTATCCCATTAACGTGCCGTTAAAAATTTGAAGAAAATCGATCGCTACGTGTTTTTCAAAAATCAACATTTAATATTCGGAACTTGAAAAACTCATATGGAAATACGGTTAAGATGATCTTGTACCATTTTTTGTCTTAAAGTGCGTTTAAAAACGAAATTTAAAAAAAAACATCCCATTCGGATCATTTTCCGCAAAGTTATGGGCATTCAAAAAAAGTAGGGTTTTTTAAAAACTCATATCTCGGAAGTGGCTGGACAAAAAAAGCTGAAAATTAGCATGGAGGCCTTTCTCAATAGATACTAAAAGACAAAAAATTATGGAATTTTCTCCATAATTTTTTGTTGCCGGAGATGCAAAAGCTCAATGGTCCGATTTGGGATGGAATGCCCCATATATGTATATATATATATATATATGAATCATACCTTGACCCAATTTTTCCTGAGGTCCTCGTAACGTTATAGTCCCAATAGTGGAATCCTGCGATGGCATTTCAACACTGACTCCCGTTAGTTGCAATATCTCGGCGATTGTACTGTTTCTATGACCAACAACGTACTTGTGCTGGGATTTTGGCACCTCCACGGAAACGGTGGTACATCTCTTTTCCTGCATGAATTGAAAACAAAAAAGAATCGTATATTGAAACAACAAAAACGAGTCAACAGCAATGTACAAGATAGACACTGTCAAGAATTATTTTGTTGTAATTTATTTGCGGTTCTCAATTAACGAGATAATGCAGTGTTTGAGAGTTTGACGAAATTGGAGGGGAAAGAAAGCAACGATCGACGTGGACAAACGAGTATACACAATTATTCGACTCTCGATTTGGGACTTTCTTATCGAAAGAAAAAAGATAAGTAAAGAAACGACGACGAATGGTCGACCGATCAAATATTTATTCGAAACGTTGCCTCACCATGTCCTTGTAAATGTTCTCGATCATTTGTTTGGCCGCTGCGACACCCTCCTTCTCACCGGCTATGGTTAGCTCGTCTTTTTGGACGGAAGGCGGTGGAACATTTATTCTTGCCCCGGTCTCGGCAATCATGGCATTAAGATTCTCATGATGAGCGCCGCATATGAACGGATGGTAAATCTTTGGCACGGTTATCCGTTCGAATGCTTTCCTCGACTGAAATTAAACCAAGAACGAAATTACATGATTTTTTCCTGCGGCCTTTCAATAATAGGGTATTAAAAATATGGTTGGAAAAATGGTTTTTTTTTTTAATACTTTGGGGTCATGAAAACAATATGCAATTGGTCCTGTAGCGGCAATTTTGTTTTGAAAGGTTCAATTATCGATTTTGCCGCAGCGCCTCGTACGACTTTAAACGCGTTTTTCTCGAAAGCACTTTTTACAAACTGGGAGGACGGATTACTCGAACACCTTTGCATGGATCGATTTGAAATTTTGATAGTAGCTTCACAATTACATTCTCTATGGGAGTACGTAGCCGTTTTTTGATTAAATGTAAACTTTTTTTTTAAACAATTTACTGCTTATTTTTTAGGCAAAAAATTGATATTTTATTTTCAAAGTGCGCCATTTTTTCAAAATTTGATAAAAAAATCCCTACGTAGTCCCATAGCTAATAATATATAGATGACAATTATTTTTGGTTTTGGTTCCGGGTCCTATACTTTACGAGAAAACCATCCGCCCGTGAAGTTATGTGTGAAAAACACGTTTTTCAAGATGGGCTCTGTCGCCGCCATTTTGTATGCAAATTAGAATACATTTTTTTGATATTTTAATATGTGTTAAATAAACCCTCTCAAAAGAAATCCTATTCCTTTTTTCATACTCCCAAAATAAATTGTCAAAGTTAGGCCTTGTTTTCGGCCGCTGGAGTGGTGTTATCCCTCAGAGCCTCATATACGCGAAAAATTTCAAAATTTTTCATTTTTTTATCATTTTTTATTCCATTAGCCTGAACGGTTAGGAACATTTTAGGCTTTACAGAATTGAAAAATTCCACAAATTCCAAAAATAAGGTAAGATTGCATTTATAATAGATACCGCGCGGCGCGCCCGACCGCCAACTTAAAAGCCGTTTTTCCACGATTCACTTTTTTGAACCTTGTGAAAGTTCCAACTCTTCAACGAATGTTCAGATCGCTTTGAAATGTTTACAACATATTCTTAGTATCATCACCTATCGTGTGAGCCACAGAAACAAAAATTTCAATGACACAAAAAAATATAAAAAATACCGACAGAAAATTGAGTAAAAAATTTTAAGTTTCGAATTTTTATTATATTTTTTTAAAAAGAATATTGTTGGTTCACACTGAAGATACATTCATTATGCAATTATAAATATGTTCATTTTTTTCAGACACCCACATCGATGCCGAGAACTTTCACCATCAACGCGCGCGCAAAAAAAAATCCATTGCTTTATTATGCTATATCTCCGCCATTTGTTAATATTTCTGATTATTTTTACATATACTTAACCATGTGCATAAACGATCTGTAAAACAATGTTGTCAATATATGCGTCATTTATTTTTAACCGCGTCTAGAAAAGTACCTTCGAAAATCGGCGAAATAGCGTATATGAGGCCTTAAGGGGCCAGTCCACTTTGAGAATTTCAAATAATCGAAAGCAAGCAAGACTCGAAGAAATCGACGATGATGAGCAATCAGAAGGGATTTTGTACGGTGCAGGAATTGCCGATTGAGTTTAGGTAAGAGTTTTTCATAGTATAAACTTCAAACGCGTTTTTCTCGAAACAACGTTTTCAAAATCTAGCTCCATCGTATCTCTAAAACTAATAAACCGATTCTCTTGACATTTGAACCACACATTGTAAACATGATTCGCAACAAGATGACCCTCGATGGTTTTGAAATTTTGATTTTTACTCTTTTTTTGCGAAAAACTGCGAAAAAAACGCGTTTTAAATACTTTTTTCGTTTTTCATCTGCCATTTTTTATAAATATAATTTTTGACTGTATATTTTTTATAAACTATAGTTTTTGTACTTAAAAATGAAAAAAATGAATAACATTTTTTTTAAATGTATTTCAAGACTTTATTTATCAAGCCCAACAACTTTTATATGCATTTTTTATAAAATCCTCAAAAAAAAATCGCGAAAATAGCCTTTTTTCGTGGCTCCAAAGTGGACTGGCCCCTTAACCATGTGCATAAATTATCTGTAAAAAAAATGTCAATATATGCGTCATTTTTTTAACCGCGTCTAGAAAAGTACTTTCGAAAATCGGCGAAATCGCGAATATAAGGCCAGGGAATGATTTTCGTCTCTCTCTCTCTCTCTCTCTCGCTCTCTCTCTCTCTCTCTCTCTCTCTCTCTCTCTCTCTCTCTCTCTCTCTCTCTCTCCCTCTCTCTCTCTCTCTCTCTCTCTCTCTCTCTCTCTCTCTCTCTCTCTCTCTCTCTCTCTCTCCTGCTCTTACCTGCTCGTCCGATATAACTTTGATTTCGTGTTCGGCCTTCTCGATTCCCTCTTTAGTGCCGGTAATCGTAATAATGTCGGATTTAACTTCGACACCGGGCAAACTGATTTTCGTCGCGGTGTTCTTCTCAAGCTCGTTGAGGCGCCCTCTCTGCTTGCCGAGTATCCAGCGATGATGATCTTTGGGAATGGATATTTGTTTGCTGGCTTGTGTCTGAAAGGTCGCCAGTATGCGTCGCCTCGCCTCGAGTACCTCGTTCGCTTTGCCGCTGAGGACAAACGTCAACGATTGATTCTTCGACGAGCACATCTCTATGTGAGCCCGAGTCTCGCGCATTATAGCCTGGCACGTTCTCATCGATTCGCTCTCGCCGAATTTCTCGCTGTGATCGAATTTACGCTCTTCCAGGGGTACGTGGAAAACCTACGAATTCGAAAAACGCACCACATTGAACCTCTCGATGAACGAACATTTTTCGGTCTTTGGCAATACGTGGGCTTGTCAGAGCCAATTTGGGGAAATCAGGAGAATTCGTATAATTGGAAACGTAAGTGTTGGGAAAGAGAGTAGGGGTGAGGAAAGAGCACAGATATTAAAGACAGAACATAGAAATGATTGATCTATACATATTAGGTGTAGTAAAAAGAAATTCATTATTTTTGCAATAGATGGCTTTAGTAATGTGTATCTCGCGTTGTATAAGTGCGAACGGATTACGCTAGATGGCGTTGGAAAGATAAGATTTCGTACTAAAATAAACATCTCAGACAGTTTTGTGATTGCTTGACTCAATATTGTTTGAGCGCGCGTCAAAGATGGCCACCAGCAAAGTGAAAATACGCCATATTTCACAGTTTTTCTTCGATAAAGGCGAAAACGCAAGCTTAGGCGGCTGAAAATGTGAATAGTGTTTATGGTCCTGATACTGTAAAAGCCAATCACGCGCAATTTTGGCTTCGTCGATTCCGTTCCGGTAATTTTGATGTCAAAGATGCACCACACTCTGGAAGGCCAATTGTCGAAAATGTCGATGAAATAATGGAAATCGTCGTGTAAGCACTGTTTCGATTGTCCAGTAGCTAAACATTGCACAAAAAACCGTTTGGAACCACTTGAATAAGGCTGGATACAAAAAGAAGTTCGATGTATGGGTGCCACACGAGTTAACGCAAAAAAACGTCATGTACCGAATTTCCATCTGCGAATCGCTGCTGAATCGCAACAAAATCGACTGATTTCTGAAGCGGATGGTGACTGGTGATGAAAAGTGGGTCACTTAGTGGGAGCCCGCGCAAACGGTGGCCAAGCCAGGATTGACGGTCGGGAAGATTTTGCTGTGTGTTTGGTGGGATTAGGAGGGAATCATCTACTATGAGCTGCTCCCCTACGGCCAAACTCTTAATTCGGACCTGTACTGTCAACAATTGGACCGTCTGAAGGAAGCAATCGCCCAGAAGCGGCCAGCTTTGGCCAATAGGAGAGGAATTGTGTTCCATCAGGACAACGCGTGGCCACACACATCGATAGTGACTCGCCAGAAGCTCCGGGAGCTTGGTTGGGAGCATCTTATGCATTCACCTTATAGTCTGGATCTGGCATCAAGTGATTACCACCTGTTCCTGTCTATGGCGAATGATTTTGCTGGTGAAACATTCGCCTCAAGAGAAGCTTGTGAAAATCGACTGTCCCAGTTTTTTGCCAATAGGGACGAGGGTTTCTATGAGAAAGGCATAATGAAAATTCCCTTCAAAATGGCAACAAGTTGTCGATCAAAACGGTGCATATTTGACCTAAATCGGATCGTTCTAACTATGCTAAATAAAGCCTTCAATTTCATGCAAAAATAATGGATTTCCTTTTACTACACCTTATATAAAAGAACACGTCCTGACTGATTCTTCAACGCCGAGCCAAAACTGCTGAAGCTAATTATATGAAATTTTGACAGTAGGTTGCTTTTATGATGTGAGCACTCACTAAGGGATTTTTCGAAATTCAACCCTTAAGGAGAGAAAAGGGGCGGCACGGTTTGTATGGAAATTAAAAAAAATCTGGTCGGATTTACTTAAAATTTGGTATTCGGGCTTTTTGATACAATTAATGAAACACGTATTTCAGCGTTTTCGGAAATTCAACCCCTAAGGGGAGAAAGAGGGTGGCAAAGTTTGGAAGTAAAATAAAAAAAATCTGTTCAGAAGATATACTTGAAACTTTGTATTAAAGCTCTTCGACACAATTAATAAAACACGTATTTTAGCGTTTTTCGAAATTCAACCCCTAAACGTAGGGTGACAAAGTTCAAATGGACAATTAAAAAAGTCGGGTCAAATTTATTTGAAACATTGTATTACTGCTCCTAGACACAATTAATAAAATTTCAGCGCATTTGTTTCCACGTTCGCAAACATGGCGTTGAAGTTTGCATCGTTGGAATGCAATGAAGTTCTTGTTCATTTTCCTTCATTTTTTACAATCTTCGATTTTTGATACATTAAGATCGTGGATCTCTTGTGAGGATAAGAAAAACCGTTTGACCGATTTTCGCACCATTCATCGGCGAAAGAAACGAGGGCAATAGAAGAAAAGTTGACCTTCGTTGCATTCCAATGATGCAAACTTCAACATCATTCGTAAAATTGTATCCAGGAAACTAGAAATGTTGATGAAAAAGGCTGATTCATCATTTTCGGGTAAAGCGAGAAGGCGAGTCAACTTGGTTGCGACTTTGAGAAAACCCATGAAAGGGGTTGAATAGACCGATTGATTTTTGATAAGTATCGATAATCTATATGACCAAATTATCTATTAATGATAAAATTAATCCCTCCTCGCATCAGTAGACTCAACGATTTTAACCTAGTTTTACAATCTTGGCAACAATATGACAAAATATGGAATTATCTATGCCGTCAGAGATTGTAGAACACTAAAATTAAAATGACGTTGAAGTTTGCATCGTTGGAACGCAACGAAACATTTTTTTGATAAAACATGATCATTTTCTAATTCCTTAAATTGCTTTTTCCTATGAAAATCCTTTAACCATTTTTTACAATGCTTATTTGAAGGTCAATCGAAGGTTAGTTGAAATCAGCGAAGAGAATATTTGATCATTGAAAAATAAGGAAATTAAAATATAAAAAAGAATGTTCGTTTCATTCCAACGATGCAAACTTCAACACCGTAGGAATGAACATACAAGGACGAAAACTAGAGATTGAACGAAACGTGAACGTAGATTGAAAAGTAGATCGAAGAATTGAAGAGTCGGAAAATGTGTATTTGGAAAATTGGGCGACGACTGTATAATAATTGCGTTAGGAAACATTACTTGAGTTATGACCGAACATCCAACGCGCATCCTATTGTTAATGGGCTGGACATCAGGCTTGTTCAAGCTCGACGTGGATCCTGGAAGGACCGGGAATGTTTCGTCGTAAGTGGGCGGCTCGTAGGCCGTTCCCTCCTCCATCGCTGGCTGCTGCTGCTGCATCATCGGGGTTGTCCTGTTTCGTGCCTAGTCCTTACAGTAGCACTGCAACGATACCATTTGTTCAATACTCAGTCAAATCCGGATATGAAATGATGAAATCAAATGTACCGCGACGCAAATAACTTCTTTTCTCGTTTCTCCGATGCACGGCAAAATCCCTATCTTTCGCGCATCGAAGAATTGTTATATTTGCTCCGCACAATTTTATTCGATGTATCACGGGTACTAATTTATCGTCTGGGCCGAACGCCTCTTATTTTTTTTCAAAATCGGTCACATGTTTTTACAAATCGTGCCAGCATTGTACGCATCGGTGGTTTCGCAAAAAATGTTTTTTCTTTTATCTTAATAAAATATTTGCGATCAGGGAAAAATTTGCTATGCACGTTTTGTCGTCTACCGATACTCGAACGAGTGTATGCATAAACGACTCTTGTTTGTTCGTCTCAGTTCATACTTACTGCGCAAATACGCATACGTATAAATCTTCGTTTTTGGGATGAAAAATATTTTGGGGAACAATGTCGTACTCGTGAAAATAAAAATATAATCTCAGGTGAAAATTTGTATTATTGGGAGATATCGCGAGCGATTAGAGATTCGGATAAGCCTCTATTAGGTGTAAAACTTTGCTTCCGCCGTTTTCCGATAGATGGCTGCGGCGTTAAGTGCTGGTCGAAATAGGCAGATGAAAAATGTCACACGGTAAGCTTGGACATCCGTCCACATAACGACAGCACATTAGTGAATTTGTGATCAGTTTTCGAGCCAAATTCTTGTCAATTGCGGCAAGTTTTGATTTTCCGCTTCCATTTGGAGAAAACTGCGACTGAGGTGCATGGAATGCTCTCAAGTTTTACGGCGAGTCTGCTCTTGGTGAAAGAACATGTCGTGGGTGGTTTCAACGCTTCGAGAGCGACGGTCGGCATTTCCGCTCTTATGAAGAAGTCCAAAAATTGATCGCCTCAAAAGACGCATAGTTTCTGCGTCATAGCATCCGACAATTGCCAAAAAGATGGGTACGCTAGCGACGTTAGCGACACATGTAGTCGGCATACAGGTCTGAAATTGGGCGTCTTTATAGCTTGGACATCTGTTAAGAATACCCAGTCGTAATATAAACAAATATCGCAACACAACGACTTTTCTTCTACCCTCGAAAATGTCAAAGTTTGTGCCAAATGAACAGCATTTGCGGGAAGCATTGCTTTTCTCCTTCAACCTAAAGAAAACAGCAGCTGAAGCACGTCGGTTACTTGAGGAGGCCTACGGCGAACATATACCATCAAAAACAACGTGTGAAGATTGGTTCAAGCGGTTCAGAAGTGGCGATTTTGAGACTGGGGACAAGGATCGATCGGGAAGACCGCAAACATTTGCGGACGCCGCTCTGCAAGCGTTATTGGATGAAGATGACACTCTAACGGAAGATCAACTTGCCGAGGCGTTAAATGTGACTCGTCAATGTATTTCGAAACGTTTGCACGCCATGGGAAAAATTCCTAAGGAAGGAAAGTGGGTGCCGCGTGAGTTGACTGAGAGACAAATGGAAAATCGAAGAGCCACTTCCGAAATTTTGCTTTTGCGGCAGAACAGAAAGAGTTTCCTGCATCGAATTGTTACTGGCGATGAAAAATGGATATATTTCGAGAATCCCAAACGCAGACAATCGTGGCTTTCACTTGGCGAAGCGTCAACGTCGACGGCACGGCCAAATCGCTTCGAAAAAAAGACAATGCTCCGCGTTTGGTGGGACCAGAAAGGAATCGTGTACTATGAGCTGCTGAAACTGGGCGAAACTGTCAATGGGCATCGCTACCGACAACTAATCAATTTCAACCACGCATTGCTCGAAAACCGGCCAGAATTGGACACGAGACACGAACGTGTGCAGCACGACAACGCTCCGTGCCATCGCAGTTTCATCGTCCAGGACACCATAAAAACACTGAAATGGGATCTGCTACCGCACCCGCCGTAGTCGCCAGACCTGGCCCCTTCGGACTATCACTTGTGCCGGTCGATGGCGCATGGCTTGGGTAGGCTACACTTGGCCAATTACGATGCAGTACAAAATTGGTTGGACGAATGCTTTCAGTCCAAAGACGCGTCTTTTTATCGTCACCGTACTTATGTATTCAGAGAGATGGCAAAAATGTGTAAATAGCGAGGGACAATACTTCGAGTGAACCACCTTTTCTATTTGTCTTGGAATTCTCTATTTTTTATTGGTAAAAAAAACCCGGAAACTTAGTTGCGCACCTGGTAGTAGCTAGCGACGGTCAGTACTTTGAATTTTTTTAAAAAGCCACAAATTTCGTAAAAAACCATGTAAGCAAAGTTGTACACTTAATATATTTAGCATATGACGAAATGCGGCGCGATTTTGTCTTCGTGAAGTATTACCCCTCAATTTTCCGTCTCTTGTTCTCGATGTTATCAATATGCAGCTTGGAGCTAATTTCGTTAGATAACACAAGGGCATTTCGTTCGTAAATTTGCAAAACTTCATATTATCGTTATTAATCGAGAAATTACGCGTGTCATGATCGCAAGGTTATTACGAACAACGAGATTACTGAGCGACCCGTTAATCTGGAATTAAAGGGAATTCATCGTGTCACTATTTTTCTAGGGTTAGGAATTTCGATCGAGCGCGTCATCGATCGTAGTGTCTAACGATCGCGATTGAAGACGTTTATTTACTCGTCATTGAGAAGTGACGGGGAGAAGCAGCGAAAAAACGATAGGAAGAGAAGAAGAAAAAAAAAACGAAGAGTCGAGTTAAATGCCAGCAGTCAATGACCAGCGGAAGCCGACCACCATATGGAATGGTGAGTTTGACACGTCACGATATTTGTAACCTCTTCCCCGGAGAGTACACCGTGACTGACACGACTCCTATCCCTCCCGCGGTACATCACATACGAGGCCAACATTTCGGCAAGTTTGCCACTTTTTTCCTCTTTCCATATTGCCGTAAACGATTGATTCAACAAGGGTATACGCGCGGGTGACAGGGACAACGCGATTATTCGATCGCGAATCTGAGACTCGGAGCACGTCTTTTCTCGGATGACTTTTTTTTTTTTTTAACCAATCGGTAGGAACAATATATGAGATAAAGATTGACGAAAAAATAGAAGTGAACAAAATTCGTACTCACTCTACCGTATTTCGTGAAGTCCGGCCAAGTAACAAGCGCTTATTACGTCGCCAGTTTACTAGTGATCCACCTGGAACATTTTTGTAAAGACTGATATTGCACTTGAGAGCCGAAAAACTCGTGAATTTGTCGCTTATAGACGACCTATCCTGTGATACGTATACATATATGGATATGCATGTATCTATGCATGCATACATGTATCTACGTATGTATATATATATGCCGATGGGTAGAATTTTATTTAAATTCAATTATCGCTCCGCGTTTCGACCGAATTTTCGAGACTTCAATGGACACCGAATGTACCGTGGGCGAGTCAACGACTGGCGCGGCCGCGAAATATCAAGGGCCTCAACATTTTTTCGCGAGTTTAAGAGAAAGTGAGGAAAAATATTGAGAAAGAGAGCGAGAGAGCCGTTTTAACGTTCGGGGCGACACTACTTTTCTTACCGGTAACGCAAAGTGAAATGAGACGAGAGATCGAGACGAACGCGAAGCTCGCCAGCCCTTTCCCCCTACCGAACAACCCGAATAACCAAGTGGGGGCAGTACGAACGATCGACGCGCCCTCTCGTAGGATTCACGTTTTTTTATCCTTCCAGCGGAAGCACACGAAGCGCCAAATGACCGAAAAACGAACTAATTCTAATCTACAGATTTTTTCGGATATAGACCAGATTAGTTATCCTGGCTAACAAAATGTTATCTATGGCATCCGAAAGATATCGCGAAACGGATACGGATAACTTTTTCGTTGTCCAAAAAGACTCCGTTTTGTATTACAAAACGTATCACTTATGTCCGCTTGGCAAATAACTTATTTGTGTCCGATAGTTAACTATACGGCAACTTTTAATAGTTATCAAAGTGTCGACAAAAGGTTAACTCTTTTCGGTTGTCGGTACGTTAGCGCAAAGTCATTAAATCGATATATCTTAAAGATATCTTCTTAAAGGCACAAATATGCCAAGATACCACGGCCATCTAAGAGTCGTCCAAGAGGCATCCGAATGAGGTTAACAAAACGACATCTAAACGGTATCGAAGAGTACTATCGAAAAGATATCTATTTATTGGCGATATATATGTATAACAATATTCTATCCATTTCTTTATAAAAATTAACCTATTAATAGTCTAGCATATTTAATACGGCTCAATAATCTAGACTGTTAATAAGTTAATTTTTATCATGAAGAAATTGATACGATATTGTTATGTCGGTTTCGAAGTGGGCTAGGTCATTATAAATAAAACATCGATTAATTCATTATAAGTGAAATGTAATTCAATATTATAAAAACGGTACAGTCGTTATTAGACGTCTCTTCCGTTGCAGTCACGTCTTTTGGTGGTTGCCATGCTCCAAGCGATCCCGTGGATAACCTCAAAAGCAGACATACGCTTTTAGAATAAAAAGATAGTACATTAAACACATATATGTACTCACAGGGGCGAAAAGAATAGTAGGATAAAAGGCACTCACGTACATGTCTTTCAACACCTTTATTTTTTCAACTACTTGTTGTTACACACAATTTTTTGCCGGTGAAATGAAATATGACACGCTACTATGATACGCACTATGATAAAAGTGATCCGTTGCATGTGATCTTTAGTTCAACATTCGGATGACTTTTTACTATTTCCCGCCAATACCAAATATCTTAAAAGACAGCATATTACCGATATCTGAAAGACGTCATGAAAAAGACGTCTTATGTAATTCGTCTTTATGATATCCTTTGGATAACGTTGAACTAGATACAATAGATAACAGTAAATAGATAACTTTTTGATAACTTAAAATGTCATCAATCGGATAATATTTTGGGATACCTTTTAGACATCCGTTTTCATCGCCGAAAGATATCACAAAAAAGATAACTTTACGGCAGCATTATACGAGATGTCATTTGAAAGATGTCGAATAGTTATCTTACGGTCATGTCTTAAAGGTAACCTCACAACGGTAACTTATCGACGTCAGTTGGACATTTATGCTGCCTGCGTAGCATATGAGAGTTGCAGGCCCCGCGCCACTTTTGTAAGTAAATTTTTAACTTTTTTAAAAACTTTTATAGCCTTTGCAACATGCAAGAGAATGGGATGTTGAAAATAATTGTTTTGAAATGTTTATTGTTCGTTAGTCCATACATTTACATGCGTATTCTTATTTCTACCATCCATTTTTTACACACGCATACATGAGTCACGTCTCAAATAAGTCCGACGAGGCTAAAAATATTTTCACTATTAAAAGTCGAAGTCGGTTTGGGTAGCCATCGTCCTTTTCTTCGTCAAACGAGGATTTTATTTTATTGCAATTTTCGCAGACTTTTTCCTCCACTGGACCAAACCGCCATTTCGCTTTACTGCTGTTTTAATAATAGCTCGCGACCCTCTGTGTTGCAAAAGTAAGGTGTGATCCGTAGAAAAACTAGCAGGTTTGAACTGCACAGTGGTGGTCGTATTGACGACCACCCTGCGTACGGACAAACGACCGGTCGGTAAAAATTCCGCGACCAAGTGTTTTCCCAGACGGAATACATTTCGGGAAGTGGTAGTCCGGTCTTTCTAGAGAGCGGGCGGTTTACCTTTTCGTTTCTTTTCCGAAAGATCAGTCTTTACCTTTAAAAATAACCAGTCTTACCTTTAAAAATAAGAAACGATTTGCCACTGGTTCTGTATTATCGAATGGAGTTTTATTGGTTTACTCGTGATTGCTATAGATGCACGGTAATCGACGAATTAAGGTATTTTATTGTGGTAACAATATCGCGGTCAGTTAGTACGAAAAGTTTCTTACAGATGGTCGGTATAGTTGATCTCCGGGCGGGTCTCTTCCCGTCACGTACGACTCTGGTAGAGTACGCCGCACCGGTATCGTACCCTCCACGTAAAGCACTAGCTAGTGCTGTACGCAATTTTCTGAATTGGAGAAAAAAATTTAGATTGGCTTGTGATAAGTCAATCTACTTTTTTTTTCTCAAATTCAGAAAATTTGAGGGGCAGACAGCTGTTTGTCTATCTGTTTGACGTCGTTTGGCAAAGTTTCGACGGGATCTGAAGAGCCGTTTCAGAGATTTTTGGGTATCTATAATTGTTCTACCATACCGACCGCGATGAGGTGTCATTCCGTCTTAAGGCCAAGTAGAAGATGTACCACGTGACATATGAGTGCGAGAGCGATAGCTGAAATTGTCGAACAAAGATTCCTCAAAGATGAATAATATTTATGGCAAAAGGAAACCATCACTCTCTGCGTCAGGAAATTTTCCAGAGCCTAATGCTTTGTTTTTCCCAAAAAAATTAACCATCTATGAGAAAATTGGGTAGGAACATTTGTGAGGGTTTGTTGACTTTGTACATGCCCTTAAAGCATGAGAATGCAAAGATGCCATAGGCATCTAAAAGTTGTCCAAAAGGCATCCATAAAGTTGACAAAACGACATCCAAACGCCATCAAAAAGTCCTATCGAATGGATATCTATTTATTGGCTATATATATATATATATATATATATATATATATATATATATATATATATATATATATATATATATATAAATTTCTTTATAAAAATCAACTTATTAATAGTCTAGGATATTTAATATAGCCCAATATTACCTATTTTTCTTTGAGGGATTATTTGATATAACAATATCCGAAAAATTCTTGTTCGTACTTCGAAAGGACATCCTAAGGATGAACCATGAATTTTTACAGATTTTTTCATCAACAATTGTGTGCTTGGTAGCGCGCCGCCGAAAACGACCCCCTTTCACACTTTGAAGGTGCCAAAAACCCCTTCACACTTTGAGGGTTAAATATTCTAGACTGTTATTGAGTCGTTTTTTTTATATAAAGAGATAGGTAAGATAGTATTATAACGGGTTCAAAGAGGGTCGAGATTGAAATGTTAGCTGGTTATTGAAAAATGAAATGTAATTTAATATTACTAAACAATACATTCATTGTTCGTGCATTTTCCGGGATCGTGGGAAGCACTACACTTGACGCAGTGGTATGTGAGGTTGCAATTTACAATCGCATGTCCCAGTTGCTGACATTTTCTACATACTTTACACGCTATAATCTTGGCCACCTGACCACATTTAACGAGAATTTATATTTACGTCGGATATACATTGTTATGGCATTTTTAGGTGTTTTTTTCGTAATTAGATGGGTAATTGCACTGCGGCTTAAATGTAATGTAACATCTTAAGGCATTACTACGGCTACACGAGATTTATTAATAAAATGAATTAAAGTTAAGAAAATTAGAATTGTCAGCTTATATGACAGCCAATAACAACACAGACAGCTGATAACAACGCATCCGCAAAACATGCGTGTATATATAGCATATAGTTGCTAGCTTCTGCAGCGCCGTTTATGCGGAACCTTGTTTCCGGACACTTTTACGGACACGCCAGTATACGGAGATTGGACTTCTTGCCTCAAACGGAAACAATCACTTCGTTCTTGATTTCCTGCGAGATGTCTATTGGATTTACCTGCATGGTAAATTGTGAAGATGCTACTGCAGAGAATAATTTTTTTTCCGCTCTTCTTTTTAGCTCTGTCAGCTCTCGATTCACTTTTAACATTGATCGATTTATTATTTATAAAGATACAAACTTGGAAAGAAGAAATCTTGTGGAGTGACTACAACTCGCCTTGATGGCCTAAAAAGAGTCATTTTCAGAGCCAACAAACCACTTTAAAAAAAAGACTATCTTTAGGTGGCTTATGGAACGACAGTTTACTTTTAATATCCGTTTTGCACCTCGGAACACAGCAGAATCTCGAGTAATCTTTCGTTTTTCGAAATTTTGTCCATTATCAATGTATTTTGACAAAGCTCACTATACTCACGGTCTTACATACAGATCAGGAAACTCTAATGCTGGCAGCTGCGATCAGATGCATCAGTTAACGTGGGAAATTTCAGTCACAGCGCCGCCACTACTTGTCGCTGAGGTTCCGAAACCCGGACATACTAACCTCAATACGGCAAGCAACGGAGTGAGCGATTGAAAACGTGTGTCGCTGAGTCGCTGACTCAGCGACACACACGAAAGAAACTGTCGTTTCTTTCTGCGTTTTGGACACAGCACGTTTTCGGTAAATTGAAAGCATGTTCTTTCAAAATGGTGATGTGGTGCGCCGTACGGCGCATGAAGGGGCAACATAAATTTGAAAGCATTCATTCTGCTTACCTCGATATGAAAACAAATGCACGTACAAAAATTAAAAATATCAGAGCATTTTCTCCATATATGTTTTTATTAAATTGCATAAAAACACGTGAATGAGGGATGGAAGAAAACAAATTGAGACAAGTGGCTTTGAACCTACAACAACGCAAGTATGTGGCGAGTACGGAACCACTCCGTGAAAGTTCACATGCAATATGTGAAAGCTTCAAAATCGTATGTATGTGCTTGTCACGCTCGCTTGGCTTTAGAAAGTTTGTTTGTTTGATTACGATTAGGATCATGTATTTTTTTATCATATAAATTGAAACTGACAGGACTAACGCCTTTCCTGGCCCTTTTAACAGCGTTTCGAACTCGTAATAAATATCCGTGTATCGAACATGAAGTTGGGACCGAGATAGAGCGATAGAAGCATGACTGACTAGTGTTGTCTCTGTCTGACCCAAGGAGACTAGAGAAAAGGAGTCGACACTCCCTACTCAAACAGTTGTTTCAATCGGTCGCAGAGGTGTAGTTCTCAGTTCCGCCGCAGGAGTCGCTAGTGTTCTTAGGAACCGATAATATATAATAATACAAAACTGCATAAGGTGAAACTGACCGTGTTATGACGGCAAAATTGTTTGCGGCTGTCAAACACAAATATATCTGTCGTGTACACCAGCACATCAGCTAGCGAACTATGTGTATAATAATGGAGATGACTCCTCGCGAGTCAATTAGATAAAGGGAAAAAGTAAACACTCTAGGTAGGAATTATAAAACAAATTTCAAGTATTGATGGCAGTAAAATTAAAAAATATATTCTTCCATGTTATTTTTGTTCGAGTTCTTTTGAGATTGGACGAGTTCTTTCATCGGTTGAAACTGCTTCAATTCGCTCGTACCAGATACCTATACGAATGCAAAAGAAAAAAAAATTAAAACTACCGAGGCCCGAACTCAGGACCGTCAATACAGTAATCTAATGTTCTACCAACTTCGTCACACAATCATTTGGCAATAAATATAATGTTCTCATGTTTAAGTGATTGCCGCGCTTGGGGTTTAATTAGGTTTGACGGCTTGTTCGGTTGGTTCATCGCTTAATTTTATTCATATTTAGCTTCATTTTTAAACGTAACTACCAAATCATGAGTTTTCATGGGTATACATATAATAAGCACGTGTTGAAAAGACAACCCCAGCATGTAGAGCCAACATTCCCGCATTCGCCCGGATTCTTGCATGTACATGTTATTATTATTATCTATTATTATTATTATTGTACAGAACAACAGATAACGCGCATCCGAATAACAAATACATTGCGAGATACATTGCGTTTGGTTTATCGCTTTATTCGCGTTTCATTATAATTAGCTATATTTTTAAACATAACAGGCAAATCATAAGTTTCCATAATAAAATAACTCGTGTTGTACTTATATAATTATTATATCTGATGTGCTTATTATATAATAAGCCCATGTGTATAAAACAACACGAGTTTCATTAATATGTACTTTATTAATATTATTTATATTTTATTTATTATATATATGTACACAATATTATTATATATTATAATGGAAGGAATCCCCACTTGGGGGTATTATCGTTCGGGTGTGCGAGAGAGAACGCATCATGACTGTTCCAAGTGAGTACGAAAGAGAAACACGATCACCCCAGTTTTGTGATTGGTCGTTGAGGCGGAGCTCGGACCTTATGCAGTTTTGTATTACTATATATTATCGTTTCCCAAGAACACTAGCGACGCCTGCGGCGGAACTGAGCACTACACCTCTGCGATCGATTGAAAGAACTTCGTACATACAGGCTAGGATAGGGAGTTTGGACTCCTTTACTCTAGTCTCCTTGGATCGTGGTTTGCAGGAAGACTAGAGGTAAGGAGTACGAACGTCGTGTCTTCGAAACGTCCGCAAAAGCGAGGACGCGAAGGGCGGCGCTGCTCTTCTACCGCACCGAAGTAAAGTCAGCAACAAGCCAGTGCCGTACGACATGCAGAAAGCACCCTTTGCTCCCTCATATGGAGCGATAATTTGATCAAATGAATTGTAAAGGCAGTGCCGTACGATATGCAAAAACCACCCTTTGCTACTTCATATGGAGCGGTCATTTCATGAAATTAATTGTACAAACAGTTGATGAAGGCAATTTCTATATAGATAGACAGAATTCTTATATATAGATTGCTTTGGAGAATACCGAAATACAGAAAATAAGTCAATGTTTTTTGTTGTTGCGGAAGCAGTAACAAACAAAATTTATTTATAGACACAAGGAAATTCATAAGAAATTTGCAACCAGACAAAAGTTTTTCAAATTATCACATCTCATATTTGCACATTATAATACGCTGTACAGATAAAGAATAATAACAAAATACAAATATTAAGTCAATGTTTTTTTTTCGTTGCAGAAGCAGTAAAAACATAGACACAAGAAAATTCATAAGAATTTTGAATTCAAACAAAAGATTTACAAATTATCACACATCATATTTGCACATTATGACACGCTGTACAGATAAATCGATCTTACAGTTTTGTTTTTTTTTCTATTGTCTTTCGTTTTAATTTTCCTTGCGTGATTATTTTCGTTGACCGGTCGCGCTAGAAAATGTCCTCTCATGACGAGATAATAGTTTATCACTCTCTTCGTGAGCTCTTCGTTGTGTGCTTGGCATCCCACGAACTGCAATTTCTTCATGTCCGAAACTTTGTAGAGAACTTGATGGAGAGTGTTGATTTTAACGTCAGTTCTCGATCGATCGCTGCACTCCAAGTTTGTGTCCCGTTCGGGCATTGAAAGCAACAATTCAAACAATATTACAAGCCTTCTATTTAATTTGACTTTCTATGAAAATGGCAAATCGATATTTCGACCACTCACTTCCCATTTTCGTGCAATATATGAAAAATCCATACATTGCACGTTTTGTCTCATCGACGGGACACTTGCTCCATATCTCGCGTTTGTGATAATTTTTATTTCACTCGGTACGATAATGGTACGATAAAACGAAACCATTCTTTTTGCGAATGTAAGTACTATTTTTCTTACCTATGATTGATTGTTTTCGCCGCAGATCACCAAATATATTTTATACCGAGACACAATTATTTTTTTTTACATCTAACACAATTCGTAAAATTGGTTAGCCACAACATGCTTTATGCCAACACGGACGACGAGCGGGAATCATCGATGACACATGACGTCAGTTGTGTTCTTGTCGCTTAGTTCACTTCGGTGCGGTCAAACACTAGCGACGCACGCCGTGAAAACACTAACTACTAAAATCCACAGTTTGACGGACGCTTTTGGATCCGGCTCGCCACAGGCGTTCGTACTCCTTACCTCTAGTCTTCCTGCCTGTATGTAAGACCGTGTCCTTACCTCTAGTCTTCCTGGTGGTTTGTGCTGCAGCGTGTGATCGCAGCGCTGCGGCAAAATACGGAATCAGTACACAGCAGACCTCTCTAGGCATCGCGTTCACCTCCTTTTCTATCTCAGTTTTCAGTACTCTTCATGCTCCACGCATTCATTCATTAATTCTGGAGAGTGATACACGGTAGTGGCTGAATACGAGGCTCGCGTACTATATCTCGTATGAGAGCAATAATAATTTTTTTGCGTTTTTCTTTTCGTCTGTCTTACTTTCGACAATATCATCGCGACAAGTAATCCCCCGTGCGGGTTCCGGTGTGTGTTTAGTCCAGTTTTTTTTTGTTGTGCCCGCGGATGTGGGTGGGTCTCGAACCTAGTTTTCTCGCTATCTCTCTCCCTCGCACTTTGTCTACTTGATTTCTTTCTCACTCGCGTTTCGGCTGACCGTCTATACATACATATATATATCTATATCCCTGCCAACAGATCGTTTCACCTGTCAGCCTGCGTTTAGCGACTGTATATCTTTCCGTTAACACGATTAATTGAAAATCCGGCCCGATCGAACGAAATTTCGCCGTACGATATTACTCGCAAAGACGATTGCGCGAAAAATCAAATAGAGCAAAATCGAAAAAGAATAGAATTAACAAATGTATTATTGCGCGAAAAAATGGTGCCCAATGCTGGTCTCTTTTTTGCCAGTACATGAGAAAATGTTCACTCACACCGCTCTTATCTTTGCAAGTTTATATTAATTGGTTTTTTCTTTTTGCTTCTCTTTGTCTTCGAAATGCGTTTCTCAGCTATCGTTAGTGGGAATTGTCTCGTATAATGGCATCACTCTCGCTGCCTCGAGTTCTGCAACAGAGAAAAACGAGTTTGGATCTGGAGCGAGAGCACTTTGAGAAGTTTCAGGTATGATCCATGCAGAGAGACGTTTTTTTCTTCTCCATTCGCTCTTTATATTCTGGCTCGAGAGCAAACTCGAGCTTGCGTTTTTTCACCGCGTCGCATGAATTCCCGACACGCTTTTCCGTCTCAACGTAACCTCAAACTTTGACGTTGCGAAGAAAAATCAAATTATCCGCACGATACGCGAGCCGCTTGCTTTTTGGAACTCGTACAGTCGCGGGTTGTTTTATCTTTGGGAGGCAGCTACTCACGTCTCTAACTGTCTTGTCGCAGATGGCTTAAAATTACTCCACTAACACACGCTGCCTCGCGTAACGTCGTTAACGAGAGGCTAAAAACGAGAAACGTTGCACGATACACGTATATGCAAAGAGAAGGACAAATATTTACGTTACATTTTGAGATTGAAACGCGACTAACAAAATGCCACCGGTCGTACCGCCTCCCGCTAAAGAGCTGCAGCAGCAGGTGAGTGGTTTCGTTTTTCTTCAGTGCCGCTTCGATCGTTCTCCATCGACGACCGACCCTCGGTCGCTATACATTTATCGGAGTCCGCGCCTTTTCCATCCTCCCGGCCTTTTTGTGAGAACTCGGCAAGTCACTCGCCCTGTTCCTTTGGCGTTGCTCTCATCCATACGCTGTTTTTAGCGGCGTGCGTTTCGAATCAAGGGGCTAGGCCACAGTAACGGGTATAAACTCATGTGCGAATTTTACGTTTTTTTTTCATATGAAGAAATGATTCACTCATAAAATTAATTACACATCTATTTGGTGTGAATATCAAGCTGTTAGAATTTTTTGTTTGTTTTTTCGAGGTTCAAAATGGCCGGCTACTAATATTATTTTTTATCTTATTTTTTAGGCGCTCTGCGGCGTGAGATTAAGCATCTACAATTTTTTACTTAGAACAAAAAACAAAAATTCTTGTCAATCTACATTAGAATACCCAGAGAAGGACGTACGGAATTTAAAAAATATTGTTTATGAATACGAATTCATTCACATCGTGATTTCCATGTGAATATAAATTCAAATGTATTCATACTTCACTTCTTGTAAATACGAATACAAATAAATTCGTATTTACAAGTGTGAATACAAATTTATTTATATTCACATGCATGCATACAAATACAATCGTATTCACAAATATTCCGAACATACAAATAAATTCGCAGAAAAAATTGTGAATATTCACAAAAAATGTGAATATTTACAGGAAATCCTGTGAATTAAAAAAAAATTCACATCAAAATCTGTGAATGCAAATGTATTCACAAAAAATTGTAAAAACAAAAAAATTCACAAAATAAGCTGTGATTTTTTTCGTATTTAAGACAAATTTAAATCAAATTCACAATGATTAGATTAAAATTTACACCAACCGTGAGTTCTTACGTATTTTGAGAGAAAACATTGTGTTGAGGCAAAGAAATTTTCGCACAAAAAGTTTAGTGCAAAAATTTCTTTACCTCGAGCCAATGTTTTCTCTCGAAATACGTACGAAGTCACTTTTGGTGCAAATTTTAATCTAATCATTGTGAATTTGATTTTAATTTGTCTTAAATACGAAAAAATTCACAACTTATTTTGTGATTTCTTTTGTATTTACAATTTTTTGTGAATACATTTGCATTCGCAGATTTTTATGTGAATTTTTTTTAATTCACTGGATTTTTTGTAAATATTCACATTTTTTGTGAATATTCACATTTTCTGTGAATTTATTTGTATGTTCAGAATATTTGTGAATACAATTGTATTTGTATGCATGCATGTGAATATAAATAAGTGAAGTATGAAAAAATTTGTATTTATATTCACATGAAAATCAGGATGTGAATAAATTCGTATTCGTATTTATAAATAGAATTACGCCCAACTCTGAGTTGTAGACATTTGAATTAATTTTCAGTGAAAAATTTCGTATAAAACTGCTCATAAAATTAATTTTTTAAAAAATTCTACTGTGGCCTTACCCCTTAACGCTACAGAAAAGTCTAAAAATTATAGCGCACGATGGTACTTGTTGCCTGAAATCGTCATTTTTGTCATTCTGAGGTACTCCAATGTCTCCTAAGAATCTAAGGATGCCGCAGTTTTTATTTTGTCCTGACCAGGGTTGTTACGCATATGGAAAACAGAGAAAACTCGGGGAATTTCTTTCCTCCGGGAATAATCAGAGAAAAGGCAGGGAATTTTGGAAATTCTCTGGAATTTTCACAGAATTTACTTTTTGCAAGAATTACGATAATTGAAACGAACATGACAAAAAACCGAACAGTATAAGAATAAACATTTTCGTTTCTTTTAATATTTATATTATTCTTCATTATATACAAAAAAGTGATGTCAGTGCCAAACATTAAAAATTTAAAAAACTGAAAACTAACTTACTGTAAAGCTCTGTACATTTGCATTCGATCTGTCGAGACACAACCACAGCATTATTATTATAGATAAGTGTTTATATTTATTTTTCATTTATTGTCGCCGGCATAAAAATGTCTGTTTATAATAAAGAACATGCTCTGTATTTGCTTTTAATGTATTTGTTTAACTTTACAATGTTTAAATTATTTTGCGAATTTCAGTTTTAAAAAAAGTTTATTTCAATTTTTAGCATTTCCATACATTTGATCTTAAAAAAATGTTGTTATCTAGCTCAACATAATTTTACAATAAAAGAATCGAATTGAGAATTTCCTTTGTTTTTTCAAGTCGGTTAAAAATGTTGTTTTTTCCCACGATAATGATTCGCTGCTACACTTCTATCCGCACCAAAAGTTATACAGCTTCGTCAAAAGAAAGATAACCAAATTTACCGAACGGCCTTTTGAAGGGAAATTTTGAAAAAAATTCAGGCGATCCAGTATAAACTTACGCAACTTTTTACATCTTAGACATTTTCTCTTAAGCCCTATAGTTCTTGAGTTGCGTTGCATTTTCCAAAATTTGTCTTTTTTAGCCAAAAACGAAATAACCTTGCGAAAAAAAATCGTACGAAACCTAAAAAAAAAACGAAAATAGAGCTTCTGCTACCCCGTTCAAGTTTATCCTGGATAAACATGACAACATTTTTTTCCATAAGTCATGCGCCCAATTCCCGATGGTCGAAAAAAAAGCCAAAAAACAGTCACGTACAAAAGTGCGTACCGGGTCGAAAAAAATTATTAAAAATATTTCAAAAAAGCAAAACAAAGCTGAATTTGTTTCCTTAAAAACGTCGTTCGGTAAATCTGGTTATCTTTTTTTTTGTCGAAGCTATGTACCTTCTAGTGCGACAAGAAATATCGACTGGTGTATCCAAACTTTTGAGCGGCAGTGTTTTTCTACGCATATAACTTTTCCCGTATAGTTCGTAACGTTTACAAATCTTAGTATTGTTGAAACGAGACTAGACTTGTGGTTTTTAACTGTAAAAAATATATATTTGATGAAAACAAAGTGTTCTTTATTTGACCCTAATCTGGGTAATTTGCAAAACTTGGAATTTTTGCAAAACCTGTAAAATTCAGGGAATTTCTGAGTCAATAATACGCAACAACCTTGCTAACGAAAGCCACAGTTATCTACACTGCCAAAAAAAATATTTAATTTAAATAGGATCTATTTAAATCAAATAGGTTTTTTCCTTGGCTCACGGCCTACTACGATCTTATTTGTTTCAAAGATATTTTCTTATTTGTTCCAGCTATTCTTTTTAAATATTGAATATATTCAAATTGAATAAATAAAGATTCGATTAAACTAAAGCTCTGTTTGCTTACAATGTACACTGTAAATCTAAGTGTACTATGTGCATAAAATATTTCATAAATTCAAAATAAAAGAAAATACTTAATTGAGGGTTTTACGACAGTGATTTTGTATCGTAATTCGTCATTCCCTGGCCTTGTGAAATGATTTCTATCGAAGAAAATATTTCACCTATATATGGGAATCGAACCTAGAACCTGACTACTCATAGTTGCGCACGCTGCCCCTATGCTACCGAGTGCCTGTATCATCTGAGTCGCAGATATGACTAAGAGACCAAATGAATTCCTATAATTATTTGCTGTATCACGTAAACTATATCAATTAGTTAATGTCATTGTGATAATCAGAGAGTTTTATCGAATAACATGCTATATATTTTTCCAACCTAACCTATATATATATATATATATATATATATATATATATATATATATATATATATATATATATATATATATATATATATATATACACATACATACATATATACACACTTCCGGCGAAAAGTTTCCGGACAAAAGTTTAAGGGGAAGGTAGGGGTTTCAGCATGAAAAAAAAAACACTTTTTTGCGAATTTTTTTCATCTATATGGATAGAGTAAATTTATTGAAACCTTTTGTACATTGTTAAGTGTCATTTCAAGAACATTCCGTGAAATTTGTACGCGAAAATATCCACAAACAAGCCGGTGTCAAAGCTTTTCCAAGAACGCCTTTGGAAAAACACGATTTGCGGTGTTCACTGTATCTCAGCTAGAAATGATCTGAAATCAAGTACCATTAAAATTTTGTCAAAGTACCATCAAATCCTCCCCCGTACGGTCTTTGATAATTTTTTTTTTTCATTTCTAAATTTTTGGTGTTCATGTAAAGTGAAAAGTGCTATTTTTCACGAAAAATTCCTCCATTTTGGGGGTGGAAAACCCTTTGGATGTAAAAAAAATCTCAAACTAACCGTTGGGGGGAGGTATTTTATGTGTAGAAAGTGTGTACCAAGTTTGAAATAAATCGGTCATGTAGTTTTCAAATGGCAGTGAACACGGACTTTGAAAAAGTGATTTCGAGAAAAACGCGTTTGAAGTTTTAGCTGTCGGAGCTACAGTGTTAGAGGAGCGGGACTAAATAGTCAATAACTTCGAGAGTTTTTCTCTGATTGACTTGCAATTTTGGGATTATATTCTTGTAATGTTTAACTATAAGAAAAGACAAAAAAATCCATTTTTCAAAAGTGCACACCCCTGCCCTCCCCTTAAAAGAGTGCCGGAACGGTTTTCTATGCCATTTCGCCGGTAGTTGACCCAGGCCAATTTAATAAACGGCATTTCAAAGAGGAGGGATTTACCTTCATTTTGGCTTTTTTCAAAAATGTTTACGATTTTTTTTACAATTAGCACCCAGCTTTGAAAACGACCATTTTTCGTCGTCTTTTTGTTCCTTCTTGAGTGGACACCGATTGCAGTAAAAAAAATTTCATGCATTTGTTCGACCAAAATCATAAAGGGGCAAACCTAAGCTTTAATTTCGTTTTTTAAAAAAAATTCTACGATTTTTTTTCCAACAATATTTCGTTTTTTGTGAAAAAATAGATAATTTGAAAATTGCTCCGGAGTACGAATAAGATGAGATTTACAATAAAACCTCAAGACAGCACAAAAGTTGCATTGCTTCTTGTCAGTTCACAAGAATTATTTCAGATTTTATTTCGAAATTTTTTTTTTCATCTATTACCGGTCAAAGCTCGATTAATCAAAATTTTATCGATTATCTATTTTTTCACAAAAAACGAAATATTGTTGAAAAAAAAATCGTAGAAAATTATAAAAAAAAGAGAAATTGAAGCTTCCCCCTTTATGATCTTGGTCGAAGAAATGCGTAAATTGTTTTTTTACTGAAAACGTGGTCCACTCAAAAAGGAACAAAATGAGGACGAAAAATGGTCGTTTTCAAAACCGGGTGCTAATTGTAAAAAAAAATGGTAACATTTTTTGAAAAAAGCCAAAATGAAGGTAAATCCTTCCTCTTTAAAAAAGCGTTTATTAAATTGGCCTAGGTCAACTACCGGCGAAATGGCATAGAAAACCGTTCCGGCACTCTTTTAAATTTTTGTCCGGAAACTTTTCGCCGGTAGTGTATATATATATATAAAATTCCTCTCTCTCCACCCTCTCTACCCCCACACCTCTTTGATATGTGTGTTGCAATAAAGACAGGCCATTCAATCAAATAGAAAAATGGTTGACTACGAAATTTCTATTTACTTTAAATTTAAAAAAATCAAATAGATCTATTTAGTGAATTCAACTAAATTGTTTTTTTTAACAGATGAAACCGAATCACAGATTTATTAGGATTGAATGAAACATTTAGTTATTAGACAATATTGAATATATTTTGATTTGAATAAATAAATATATTTAAAGTAAATAATTTCAATAATGAAATGCAATAGGAAAAATTTGATTCCACGAAAAATCTGGTTAATTCAAATAAACAAAAATCAAATAGACGCGATTAGTCCATCACAATAAAATTTTTCTGTCAGTGTGTGATGAATAAAGAGGTAGAATAAAGCATCGCACGAATTTTCGTTCGACATTTAACAGCTCGAAAAAAAATCTCTAGACACAATGTTTCACTTAAAATTGATTTGGTATCTCGAATGTTGAATTGGGATTTCTTATCGATAGGGGAGCCTTATCAGTATTGAAAAGTCTGTGTGTGATGTAAGAACCGATGGAGATCTTGAGAAACAATAAATATGCGATAAGAGTCGAATGCACGGCATCGTGAATCGTTTTTAGCGATAAATGTGGAAAACTCGTCAAAGAGAAGCCAATCAACATAGACCTTTTGCAATTTCAGAGTATAAGCATCAGCAAAGCTGTCCACGCGTCCGAAACTCCGGTCAAAGAGAAACATGTACGAAGTATCCTTTTTGCCGAGAGAGATTTTTCGTCAAAATAATTCTGCAAAAATGAGTTATTCGAATCGAAAATTCGAATTCGTTTTTTATTATTATTGTCATTATCATCGTTACAATTTTTTTTAGTAGCAAAGCGAAAATATCGCATTTTAGCGAGAAGGAAATATTGCATCCTTATCTAAGTTGCGTAGGTGCCATTATCGGTACGTATCAAGAGAAGAGCGGAGCGATATTTTGGATGTTTATACTGCGTCAGCCGCTGCAAGAAAATCGCATCGTCGCGTGGAAATTTTGTCACGTGTTGCACAAAGTACTGCGAGAGGGTCATCCCCGTGTGATTCAGGATTCTCAGTGTCATCGCGGTAAGCTCGAGGATATTGGAAAATTGTGGCAACATCTTCGCGAAGGTTACGGCCGTCTCATACACCTTTATATACGTTTGCTCATTACGAAATTGGACTTTCACAAACGTAATCCTGGACTACCCGGCAATCTTCAAGTGACCAACGAACAGCTCGAGGCCATCGGAGAAAATGACATAAACGTTTAGTAAGTTTTTCCATTGGGTTCGTTGAATATCGAGTAATGAAATAAAAATTAATTCACGAATAAAGAGCGAAAGAAATATGCGAAACTACTGAAAAAATTCAATATCCAACTTTCACAAGCCTGAGTTCATTAAAAATGACGTACGTTTTTAGTGATCGTATCTCGCATCCATTCTCGTGGCCTTCGTGGTCACATGGGGTCCCTGTGACCCCAGCCATGTTTAAGGGAGACTTTGTCCTTGGAGTGCCATATTTCAGGTGTTTACATTTTATTTCTTTTAAAGGAAACGGGTAAAGCTTTTTGAGTGCGGTTTTTTTCTTGCTTTTATTCATGATATACAGAACGTTAAAAAATTTTTTTTTGAAAAAAAAAACCACAATGGCGGCCGTTGCAGCTCCGCGAAAACAGGTCCTCAAATCGCGGGAGGTAAACGGCTGACATCACTGCCCCCTCTTTGTTGATCTGAAACACAAATTCAAAGCATATTATCCATCCGTGACCCTTTGGTCATGGAATGACGGATGGGTTTTTCGTTTAGTACAAATTTCGGAAAATGGCGGCAATTTAAAAAAAAATCGAATTTTCGCGTTTTTTTTCGCATAAAAAAATAAATAATAAATGCAAAAATGTATCTATCGAAAAAACGATCCGTCATTCCGTGAAGACATATTTTCTGAGTATGCTCTCCAAATTTCAGGTCGATATGTTAATTACAGCGGTCAGGAGAATGTCAGCCATTTTTAAAAACGTGTTTTCGAGAAAAACGCGTTTAAAGTTTTGTAATGTGTTTACACAAATGTGTTTATCATTACCGCTAATCGGCAATGCCTGGTCCATAGAGGCATCCCTCCTCTTCTTCTAGCTGCTCATGTTCAGCCGCTAATATCTCCCGCTGCATTTCAAGGACAAAGTCTCCCTTAAGGGGCCAGTCCACTTTGGAGCCACGAAAAAAACGCTATTTTCGCGATTTTTTTTTTTTGAGGATTTTATAAAAAATGTGAGTATAAAAGTTGTTGGGCTTGATAAATAAAGTCTTGAAATACATTAGAAAAAATTTGATTCATTTTTATTCATTTTTAAGTACAAAAACTATAGTTTAACGTAACGCCTCAAAAATAGGTGTGCTAGGTAGCTCCATCACAACTCGGCAACGGCTTGTCTGAAACAAAAAAATCAAAGTCCATTACATTCAGTATGACACCAGCTACAAAATGACCCTCGGATATAAAGTCTTATCAAAAAATATAAAAAAATGGCAGATGAAAAACGAAAAAAGTACGAAAAAACTAGTTTTTTCGTAATTTTAATTCGTTAATTTTAAAAACTAGTTTTTTCGTGTATCATGTTTACAATATGTGGTTCAAATTTCAAGAGAATTGATTTATTAGTTTTAGAGATACAATGGAGCTAGATTTTGAAAACGTTGTTTCGAGAAAAACGCGTTTGAAGTTTATACTATGAAAAACTCTTACCTAAACTCAATCGGCAATTCCTGCACCGTACAAAATCCCTTCTGATTGCTCATCATCGTCGATTTCTTCAAAGTCTTGCTTGCTTTCGATTTTTTGAGATTTTCAGACGACTGACCCCTTGAAAAAATATTGTTTCATTCAAAAGTTGCAGGTATTTGAACTTGAGAAATGAATTTTCAGTGAAAATTTCGTTATAACTACTTATAAACTGCTCACAAAATGAAAAGTTTTCGATTAATCAGAAATTCCGTACGTACTTTTCTGCGAAATGCAATTAGGAACATAACTTTTAAATTTGAAGTAAATCGAGTGAAAAATGTTGAAGTTATTTGTCACGCCAGTTGGAAAAAAGCTGTTTCGAGAAGTTTCGAGTAGTCCGCCATTTTGTATATCGAAAAAAAAAATTCCAACAGCTTGATATTCATACTAAATAGACGTGTAATTAATTTCATGAGTGAATCACTTTCTCATACGAAAAAAATTGTTAAACTCGCACATGATTTTATACCTGTTACTGTGGCCTAAGGCCTTAATTAAATAAAAAATCATTCGAGAATAATCAGCGAAAGAAATATGCGAAACTACTGAAAAAAATTGAATATTCAGCTTTCATAAGCCTGAGTTCGTTAAAAATGACGTACGTTTTTAGTGATCTTATCTCGCATCCATTTTCGTGGCCTTCGTGGTCACACGGGGTCTGTGTGACCCCGGCCATGTTTAAAGGGATGCCACGTTGGTTCTATTATTCCGAGTGGCTTATGAAAATTCATGGTGTTCGTTTGAACCTTCTAGAGCGTGGCATTCTCGTATAATATTGTAATCGACATTTAAAATGGCGTAAAAAAAATCACAAAAGGATAAATGCGTGAAAAAAGCAATTCTTCGGGAATTTTTGTTCAAGGAATGTTTAAGAGAATTGTTTAAGGAATGATAGTTTAAGGGAAAAAAACAGCTTCATGGTAGGCGTTTGACATTTGAAGGGGCCCATTTCGGAGTAAAAAAACGATAATTGTGAAAAATAAGTGTAAACACAATATATATGAAAGATATTAAAAAAACATATATTAAAAAATCGTAAATAAACAAGTTTGTCCTCCACAGTCGACACAGATAAAAACTCTGTGCTTGTCGCACATTCCAAATGGTTTTATGATTTTTCCAGGTAGTATTGTAATGAGTATTAAATTACGTAGACAGACGTCGCAAAGAATTTGCATTTCGGAATAATTCAAATAAACTTGATAGAAACCATTTTTACCGTTCTCATATTCATACTTACATCGCGTAGAATGATTTCACGCAGAAAAAAAAAATACGCTTTTTACGAAAAAAAATATACATCGGGTCATATGGGGGTCGTAACGACCCCAGCGCCCGCTCGATTTTTTTGTGTCGACGACCACTCCACAGCACCCTTACAAGCCAGGCCAGCCCACTTGGCCGTCTACACGATGTTGAAGTTTGCATCGTTGCACGGAAATTCAGTATTTTCGATAATCAACTTGTAAATCCACAAATTATTGTCTATTTTAGGTCACGAGTACCACTCGAACGTTTTTTTCAGGATTTAAAAAAACTTTTTCACCGTAAATTTGTAAAATATTTTGGGTGGCAACAAAGAACATAAGAACTTCGTTGCATTCCAACGATGCAAACTTCAAGACCATGCCGTCTACGGCTTATAGTAATTTTGGCTCAACATCGCGCGTGGGCTCCCCTGGACCCCGAGTCACCGCGGAGGGTTAAAAATGCAAAAATAAAATAATGGAAAATTAGCGAAAATATTTGAAAATTCCAGTTTATTAATTCTTCGTTAAAACCTTCAATCTTGTTGAGCTCATCTGTCATAGTGAATCTTAAAAATAATAAGTGAATTGATTGATAAACAATTATAATGATAAGAAATATTCTATTTTATTGAGAAAAAAAAGGCAAAAAAGAATTGAGTCGCATTAAAATGGAACGAATATGATGTAAAAATGCAAATCCATGCACAAAAGATAAGGCAAGAAATTGAACATGTTTCGGAAGCGGAAAAAAATCATAACTTTTTTTTTACCCCGGATTCAGTTTTCAGATGTCCGTGGAGATGTTCGATTACATGGACGACATATTGAATCTCCAGAGCGCCGTTTACGCGTCCATGGATCACGCTCGGGCAAATTCTATGACACCGTCTGGTCAATGCCGCCTCGCGCCTCTCATACCGTGTGTTCAGGACGCCTCGCGCCTCTACGACTATTGCGTGAAAATATTGTTCAAATTGCACGGCGCACTGCCACCTGACATACTGCTCGGTCATCGGGATCGTTTCGTCAAGCAGTTTCACGATCTCAACGGGTTCTACAGCATCGTTCAACACATGCAGTACTTCAAGCATTTGATAACTATACCATCCTTGCCGGAAGTAAGTACACGTTTCGTGCCTATTCCGTTACTTAAGGGGTGCTTTATCGTCAACAATTGCGATTTTTTCACAGACATAACTAATTAAGAAAGGATCGGGTTTATCCTCATTTTATGAAGTATATATTAATCTAGTTTTATATTAGATTTTATGACAAAATCTTGAAAATTAACCGAGATATATGCCTTAAATTGAGGAAGAAAAAAACGAATTCTTTTCATTGTCTCATCGATATCTTTATGAAAGGTTATCTGTGAATAAAAAGTCAACAATTGATCGATATCTATACGAACGTAGCTATCGTTAGGCGTAGCCTTTTTTATGTTGGTTTTTTTTTACAAAATGCCGACATTTTGGACATTTTTTTCTATTTTCAAGGCCCTTTTATTGTACTCAAGCAGTCTTTAAAAATAGTTATTATCAAATGTTAAAAACGCGGATACGTACAACCTTAGTCACTGCTCTCGTATATCGTTTTGTAATGGAATATGGATAGGCATTAAAAGGATGTTCTTTTCGTTAATTTTTTTATTTTTTATTGACTGCCTTTAAGAGGGAATGACACCTCATCGCGGTCGGTATGGTAGAACAATTATAGATTCCCAAAAATCTCTGAAACGGCTCTTCAGATCCCGTCGAAACTTTGCCAAACGACGTCAAGTAGATAGACGAACAGCTGTCTTCCCCTCAAGTTTTCTGAATTTGAGAAAAAAAAACTAGATTAGTTTATGATAAGCCAATCTACATTTTTTTTCTCAAATTCAGAAAATTTGAGGGGACGACAGCTGGTCGTCTATCTATTTGACGTCGTTTGGCAAAGTTTCGACGGGGTCTGAAGAGCCGTTTCAGAGATTTTTGGGAATCTATAATTCTTCTACCATACCGACCGCGATGAGGTGTCATTCCCTCTTAAAATGCATTTAAATTTTACATTTCAAAATTCCGCGCGAAAACCCTAGCCGCTATGGGGGCGTACACAAATTTCCCTATTTTACCCCCCCCCCCCCCCCCACATAACGGGACCGTAACGCTTGGCCAGAACCCCCCGTTACGTTACGTAACGATTGCTTTGCCATCAATAATTGCGATTTTTTTCATAGACATAACTAATTATGAAAGGCTCGGGGTTATACTCATTTTATGAAGTATATATTCATCTAATTTTATACCAATTTTTATGACAAAATCTTGAAAATTAACCGAGATATGTGCCTTGATTTGACGACGGAAAAAAAGTCTCTTCATTGTCCCATCGATATCTTTATGTAAGGTTATCTGTAAATTGAAAGTCAACAATTTATCGATATATATACAAATGTAGCTATCGTTATGCGTAGCCGTTTTTTATTTTGGTTTTTTTGTACAAAATCCCGCCGGTTTGAACATTTTTATCTATTTTCAAGGCCCTTTTTCTGTATTCAAGCAGACTTTAAAAATAGTAATTATCAAATGTTAAAAACGCGGACACGTACAGCCAGAGTCACTGCGATTACAAATATGTTTTCAAAGAAATTAAAAAACAGTTGATAAATTTTTAAGTATTTCGGACAAGGTCGAAAAAACTAGTTTCGAGAAAAACGCGTTCAAAGTTTTCCTTCCGTGTTTCTTGATATAAAGTTATGTTTTTATTTTAGAATATTGATACTTACATTGAAGTATCTAGTCGCGGGCGATATGGCGGTTCTTCATCTTCGTGATAGTTCACAAAATAATAAGAGCCTGGACTTTATCTATTGTGAATGATGCAACATCTGTAGGGACTGAGGGCACTAACCGGTCGCGCTACCTGTTCTCACTAAAGCGACTATAACTCCGTCAATTTTCGGACTTGCGAATAAAAATGTTGCCAACATATATTTCAATACATGGACTTTCAAGAATTATCAAAAATAAAAAAAATTCCTTCACGCTTTGCTTGAGGGATGTGGGGGAGCTACTGTGCAATTTCTTGCACAGTGACACCCTCAGCGGCTTTTACAGAATGCTGATCGATGCTAAGATACCGATAAGACCCCCCGGCGTCCAGGTGTTTCCAGACGCGCCCGTCCAGCAGCCGAACATCAGCCGCGACACCCTCTGCTCTCCCTCTCCTGAGTTAAAGAACAGCGCACTTGTTCAACCCGAAGTCCATACCAGTCGCCCGCGTGCACGTCGCTACGATATTCAAGAGGAGCTGAAGCCTCCCCCCCCCTTTTCCCGGAACGTATAGCTTGAGATCATTCATATAAAATAGAAGGGCGACCGCTCACCCACGCCCCCCGGGGGCCCGGCTTCGTACCCGCGTGCAGCCCGCAAGGCGATTGATAGGGGTAATCGTGAGACGCAAAACAGGAGAGGGCAGATATTTTATTATTACTATTATTATATCGATTATTATTCTTTCCCATCCTTTCTCCTTTTATTTACTACTAGCGGGAGTTACCTTCGCTTCGCACGGACAAAGCCAGCCAGCTTCTATCAAATATGAATTGAAAGAATGAAAAATAAACGGGACGTCCCTTCGATGGTCCAAAACCTTCGGGGACATTCTAGAACATTCTTGAACATCCTGGAACATTCTGGAACATTCTGGAAAATTCTAGAACATTCTAGCGCATTATCGATCTTTCTGGAAGATTTTATAATATTCTAGAAAATCTGGAACAGAATATTCTAGAACCGGAAGTCCCTTCAGAGGTCTGGAACATTCTGGAACACTCCGGTACCGGAAGTTCTTCGAAGGCCCAAAACCTTCGGGGACATTCTAGAACATTCTTGAACATCCTGGAACATTCTGGAACATTCTGGAAATTTCTAGAACATTCTAGAGCATTATCGATCCTTCTGGAAGATTTTATAATATTCTAGAAAATCTGGAACAGAGCATTCTAGAACCGGAAGTCCCTTTAGAGGTCCAGGACATTCTGGGACATTCCAGAGCATTCTCGAACCTTCCGGAAGATTCTATAATATTCTAGAACATCTGGAACAGAACATCCAGAACCGGAAGTCCCTTCAAAGGGCCAGGACATTCTGGGCCATTCCAGAGAATTCTAGAGCATTCTCGAACATTCTGGAACATTCTCGAACCTTCTGGAAGATTCTATAATATTCTAAAACATCTGGAACAGAACATCTAAAACCGAAAGTCCCTTCGAAGGTCCAGGACATTCTGGGACATTCCAGAAAATTCTAGAGCATTCTCGAACATTCTGGAACATTCTCGAAGCTTCTGGAAGATTCTAGAACATCTGGAATAGACCATTCCAGATCATTCTCAAACCTTCTCGAAACTTCTGGAAGATTCTATGACATTCCAGGACTGGAAGTCCCTTCGAAGATCCAGAACCTTCTGGGACATTCTCGAACATCTGGAACATCCTCGAACCTTCTGGAAGATTCTAGAACATTCTCTAACCATCTGGAATATTCTAGAACATTCTCGAACCATCTGGAACATTCTGGTCAGTCTCGGCCACTTCGGTACTCAATTCCCAACTGTTCCACCGACTGCCCATGAGAAGTCCATTGGTGCGGTGCCCTATTTTGACACTCATATCTCCAAAGCCAAGCCCTGCAGTTCCAAACCCAAACCTTCTTCACGAATGGGGGATGGAGGGCTACCATACCATATAACCCCCACAGGGCTGCGGGGGTGGGTTGCGGAGTTATAGCGGCCACGCGGACAAACCACGCTTACATTTATTATATATATTGATTATTATTGTTTATTCTGTCATTGTTATTGTCAATATCATCGTTCTCATTTATCATTGTTTTTATTATATTCATTGTTATTATATTTCCATAGAATCCACCGAATTTTTTGATTCAATCGGAACTCCGTACATACGTCACACCTGTTGTTGTACTGCCACCCGAAGAGCCGACCGACTCCGATGCCACTGTAGACAGTTTAATCGACACATCGGACACGAGCTTGACGAGCAGCGATCAAACCGACACCACGCGGAATGGTTCCATCTCACCGGACGTTCTTGCCGAGAGGCAAGTGATTTCGACAAAAAAAACATAATTTTCACATTCATAACACCAATAAGATACTCAAGCGCCTCGTACGATTATTAATATATACAATTCCGTATATATATATACAATTATACAATTGTATATATACAATTCCGTATTATTAATATATACAATTCCGAAAAAAAACAACAGGGATAGTCTGATCGAGCATCTTCACCAGGAGAACGCACGTCAGCGCGATGAGATGCATCGAATCTTGACCGAGTACAACAAAATGATCGGCGAGATGAAGATTCGCATACGCGAATTGGAGCCGGCCCTGTCCGCCAAAGAAAACGAGCTCAAGGAGGAAAAGGAATTGAAGGAAATATTGACCAAGCGGAGCAACGATATGACCGAAAAAGTTCGGGAATTGGAGGGTAAGAAAGGAACATCAATTTTCGGAACACCTCACTCTCATATTCGTTTGCACTCGTTCGTCACGATCTGTCAAAATGTCGAGAAATCTTTGGACTTGTGTTATGAGAGTTGAAAAGAATCGGCCATTTTGTTTCCACTTGGTCCGATAACACATTGTGACGTTTTTTCCGTTGTAGAAAAAAATCGTTGCTTGGAGGAGAAGTTTCGAAAGCTGAAGGAGGTGTACTCGAAACTTCGCGAAGAGCACATAAGTTTGATCAGGAAGGTGAGATACGCAGATACGTCGACTTATTTATTTCTCTTCCGCTTTATCAACGCCCCCGCTCACTTCGTTGTTTCCGCAGAAAGCCGAAGTCGACCGTCAACTCGGTGGAATAAAAATTGTACAGGAGCAAGCCGAGCGCAAAACGCTGGAGGCCGAGCAGAGACTTCAAGAATTGCAGCAGGGACAAGCAACGGCCGACCAGGAGGCTCAGAGAGTCGCTCAAGCCCGATCGGAACTCGACGACGTTAGGAAACAATTTGATCAGGCGAAAACCGAAAATGTCGCGCTTGTGGCCAAAATTGACTTCATAACGTCGGAAAAAGCGGTCGCCGAAGGCGACTTGCACGATTTGCTCGCGCAAAAGGAAGAACTCGACGTTAGGATAGCCGAGCTACAGGCCGACATCACGAGAACGCGCAAGGAGGCGAAAGCCGATTTCGACGCGGCTTATTACGAATTGATTTGTAAGATATTAAGGCCTTGGGCCACAGTAACGCGTGTAAAATCATGTGCGAATTTAACCAGTTTTTTCGTATGAAAAAGTGATTCAGTCGTAAAATTAATTACACATCTATTTAGTATGAATATCAAGCTGTTAGACGATATAGATTTTTTTTTTCGATGTACAAAATGGCCGACTACTAATATTTTCTTTTATCTTTTTTTAGGCGCTCCGCGGCGTGACATTTAGCATCCACAATTTTTTACCTACAACGAAAAACAAAAATTCTTGGCAATCTACATTAGAATACCTAGAGAAGTACGTACGGAATTTAAAAAATATTGCTTTATTCAAAAGTGGTAGGTATTTGAACTTAAGAAATGAATTTTCAGTGAAAAATTTCGTTATAACTGCTCATAAAATGAAAAGTTTTCGATTAATCGGAAATTCCGTACGTACTTCTCTGCGAAATGCAATTAACGGGAGGGTAGGGGCTTCAGCGTGAAAAAAAAAACAAAGAAGGTTTGATACCGAAACACATTTACTCCAAAAACTTCAATATTCAAATTTCATGAAACAACAGGAAAATTTAAACTAAACACAGTAACACACAAAACTCACAAATCATTATTGAATATTGAAATTGACGATCTCAATTTTCGAATCAAAATACTAAAGCAAAAAATAGAAAAAAAACACCGAAATAATCAACAAAACTCACAACACTATAAAGGAATTTTTTTTCTCATTTGAAAAAACAAAATTAAACATATTATCGTTACTCATGTATGAAAAACACCAAAATAAACTCTAAAATCTTAGATTTCAACGAACCACGGGAAAAAAAACGAATCGAAGCCGATTCCTCAACAACACGTGAAAAAAAAAACTTTTTTGCGTTTTTTTTTCATCTTTTTGGATAGAGTAAAACGATTGAAACCTTTTGAACATTGTTAAGTGTCATTTCAAGAACATTCCGCGAAATTTGTACGCGAAAATATCCACAAACAAGCCGGTGACAAAGCTTTTCCAAGAACGCCTTTGGAAAAACACGATTTGCGGTGTTCACTGTATCTCAGCTAGAAATTATCCGAAATCAAGTACCATTAAAATTTAGTCAAAGTATCATCAAATCCTCCCCCCAACGGTCTTTGATAATTGTTGTTTTCATTTCTAAATTTTTGGTGGCCATGTAAAGTGAAAAGTGCTATTTTTCACGAAAAATTCCGCCATTTTGGGGGTGGAAAACCCCCTCAATGTAAAAAAAATCTCAAACTAACCGTTGGGGGAGGTATTTTATATGTAGGAAGTGTGTACCAAGTTTGAAATAAATGGGTCATGTAGTTTTCAAATGGCAGTGAACACGGACTTTGAAAAAGTGGTTTCGAGAAAAACGCGGCACCGGCTTGTTTGTGGATATTTTCGCGTACAAATTTCACGGAATGTTCTTGAAATGACACTTAACAATGTACAAAAGGTTTCAACAAATTTACTCTTTCCATATAGGTGAAAAAAAATCGCAAGAAAGTGTTTTTTTTCACGCTGCAACCCCTACCGTCCCCTTAAGAACATAACTTTTAAATTTGAAGTAAATCGAGTGAAAATTGTTGAAGTTATTTGTCACGCCAATTGGAAAAAATCTGTTTCGAGAAGTTTCGAGTAGTCGGCCATTTTGTAGATCGAAAAAAAAATTCTAACAGCTTGATTTTCATACTAAATAGATGTGTAATTAATTTTATGAGCGAATAACTTTTTCATACGAAAAAAAATTGTTAAAATCGCACATGATTGTATACCCGTTACTGTAGCCTAAGGCCTAAACCGGCATTCCAATAGTTTCTTCTATTATTTTCCATCTGTTTCTCATTCGTTGTGTTTGTTCGAAAAAATCACGTGTAAATTCTCTTTTCTGTCGTCCATTCTCATCGGTTCGCTAGTAACCGTAATTTTTTTTCGTCTAGTGAACTCCTTATCGGCCGCCGAAGGTATAATCACGAGTGCAACGAGCGCGATCGAGAATCCGGCGATGTCGACGCTGACCTGTACACCGGATTACTTGGAGAGCCTCGTAAAGCCAACATGCCGGCTTTTGGATGATCTCAAAGCGTCGTTCGAAGCTTACGAGGCCGATGCGAAAGAGGGAAAGTCTCTGATACGCAGCGCTACAAACGCTGCTCACGCTTTGGCGATTTATCTGACGCACGCGAGATCAACCTCGAACATATCGACCGACATATCGCTCGGAGACAGTGAGTAATCGTACTATCCTTTTTTGTCTGGCTGTCGCTTCGCCTCTCTTACTCACGTGGGAACTTCGTCGATCGAGTCTAAGAAAACCTTGGCATGGCTAATAATCGTTTTGAAAAAAAATTCCGACAAGCCATTGAGCACAATTCCGAGAATGTTTTTAACCTACAGAGCGGCGGTGACGCCATATGGCGAACATCGATTATTTTGTGATTCGCTCGAACGATTTTCGCGTAATTTGGTACTCGGGGGTTTGCTAGGTCGTTGATTACGAATCTGCTCAAAATTTAGAAATTCAAAATGGCGGACTAATATACAATTTACTGGATTCGCATGAAAATTGATGTTATCGGGTTTTCGAGGTCGCTGATTACGAATCTGTCTTCAAAAATTTAGAAGTTCAAAATGGCGGATCCAATATGGCGGACCAAAATACAAAAATTTACTCGATTATCATGAAAATTGGTGTTATGGGGTTTTCGAGATCGCTGATTACGAATCTGTCTTCAAAAATTTAGAAATTCAACATGGCGGATCCAATATGGCGGGCCGGAATGCAAAAATCGATTCCAAACAGATGAAACTCTGTATTCGGGAGTTTTTGAGACCGCTGATTACGAATCCGAACTCACAATATATGAATTCAAAATGGCGGACCCAATACAGCGGACGCAAATTGAAAACGTGAAATGATAGGGATGAACGGTGATAGGAATCGGATAAGTCGAGTAACAACAAAAGTTAGTTAATGTTTTCAGACGATTTACGTGTTGTTTCTTCAGCTGTCCTCATTCGAAAAGTCGAATGTTTTTTAGTTACCGCCCTTATCGTTCATCCAAATTGAATCAGTTTTGCATTTTAGTCCACCATATTTATTCAATGAATTTTCAATTTTTTGATGTTACACCTAGTTCACGGTCGGAACAAAGAGATGTTTTCGTGGAATTTTTTTTGGGAAATGGGTGCAGGTTTTTAACCTTTTTTGTCATAGTAAATACTATAATTTCAAGTATTTTTGACAATTTTTTAATCGGGGAATATTTCTAAACGACGGAGATACAGTAAATTGCACAGACCGCTGTGCAAAAAAGGTCCTTCGCGGTGACGACTCCTGCTCGGAAAAAAATCATTTTAAATTTAAAAAAACCAAATGAATTTAATTGTTGTACCGTATTATCTAGTCTTTGATCGAAGGATTCAATAAAATAATGATTTTTGAAAAAATGGTCGCCGGTCGAAAGTGATCGTCGAAATTTCGGTGAAAAAAAAACACTATTTTTCTTGATATAAAAAAAGGATGCATTGAAAAAAAAATTCTTCGATTAGGGACTGCCTTTTGATATACAAAAAATGTCTGTGAAATTTGAAGCAGATTGGTTCAGTTGTTTTTGAGATATTTTGGTCACCGATTCTGAAAAAGTCATTCCGAGAAAAACGCGTTTAAAGTTTTTACCTGTAAGGGTAAAGCGGTAAACGGACCTACCTGTAAACGCTCATACCTCCCCCAATTTTTAACGGACCGACTTGAAATTTTCAGAGAATATTTTTCATAGGTTATATTATAAGAATCCCCCGAAAACGAAAAATCGATTTTTTCAAAAATTCCAACTAGGTTTATCCCCTTAATAGAAATTCGTAACCAGCGACCTCGAAAGCCCTCTAATACCATTTTTCATGCGAATCAAGTACATTTTCGCATTTTGCTCTGCCATGTTGAATTCATGAATTTAGAAGACAGACTCGTAACCAGAGACCGCGAAAGCCCCCGAATGCCGATTCTCATTCGAACTCAAGCAATTTACAATTTTGATCCGCCATTTTGAATTTATGAACTTTTACCTGAAATCCGCAGAGGCCAAAAAACCCCTTGAGTGCCATGTTTCATTAAGGGGCTATACCAGTGTGAACGCCGAAAATTTGGGTGATTTTCGGGAATTTTTTGGAAGAAAAGTACTCAATTAAATGTTTCGGAAAATTAAGAATATATTTGGCTATATTTTACCTATATTACATAATTTTTTCATAGAAGTATATTGAGATCCAAGCGACTTATGCGCTGCCTTCGGAGGCGCCAAAAAAAAGTTCCTCCACTGCTGACATGATTCCGGCCGATTGAGTAGCTGAAACCGAAAAAGAAAAAAATGTCGTTAAACTGGAAGGTATTTCCTGTACAATGACGTAGGATTTTCGAAAAATATCAAAATCTAACAAAATGGCGTAGTTATGAAAAAAAGTCTGTTTTCTTGCCTATAAAATGGTCGTTTTTTTCAATGCCAAATCGTCAATTTTCATCCAATCAAAAATATCCTACGTCATTGTAGAGTAAATATATTCAAGAGTACTCAGTTCGAATTTCAACTCAATCGGATAATTGCTCTTTGAGTTACAATGTCAGCAAATTAAAAAAATCTCATTTCGAGAAAAACGCGTTTAAAGATTTTATTATCGATTTTTGCAAGATAAAATAATATTGATATAAATGATATAAATGATAATGATATTCTTGAAAGTATAAACTATCGGAAAAGGCAAAAAAAAACGATTTTTTGAAAGTGTCACACTGGTATAGGCCTTTAAACTCGAAATAATTTCGTTTTCTGCGCTAGGCGCACAAACATTGAAATTTTTCTTGCCGCTCGAAGCGGAGAGCCGCTCTTAACAATTTCAATTTCCTAGTTTTCTAATAAATTTAGTTTCTACAATTTAGGCATTTCAAATGTTAATTCTTATGTATTGTCTCATCGTATAATCCCTCGAACGCACAGAACTGACCGACGAGTGCAAAATTCTGGGATCCCTGGCCTCCCTCATGTTCGCTCAGGTGAAGGAAAAATCTCCGCGAGCCGCGGAACAATTCGACGCCGTCAAGGCTCATCTCGAGAATGTCTCGAAGATGGCGAATACGCTGGCGAAAGCACGCGGCAACGTGGACGCGATCGGAAACTTGGTCGAGAACGAGTTGTTGAACATGGACAAGGCTATTGAGGAGGCGGCCGGAAGAATTCAGGTACAATTTCGTTACGTCCGCCTTTATATTCGCAGGCGTTTGTTTTTGTTTCTTGTTCGTCTCATTTTTCATTATAAATGCAGGAAATGCTGAACAAATCCCGCGCCGCCGATTCGGGCGTGAAGCTCGAGGTGAACGGAAAGATTCTCGACTCGTGCACGGACTTGATGAAATGTATACGAATATTGGTGCAGAAATCGAGACTGCTGCAAACGGAAATAGTGGCCCAGGGAAAAGTCAGTATACAATATTATTGATACTTATTTGAGAATTATTACATCAGGGTATGTCGAGAGAAAAACGTAGTTTTCTCATATCTTGCCCCTCTATATAACATTATTCTGTGTGAGAAGTATTATTACAACTTTATGCTCTCTAGCTTTAGTTTAAGGTAATCCTATCGCCAGGCTTCAATCCATACGATCTTCATAATTTTTTTTTATCTTCGCTAAATATATTAATAATCGTCTCTGTAAAATTTCAGGTTGGTTATCGACCTAAAGACAACGAAAAAAAAAATTAAATTTGCTGTTTTTGTGAAGGGATTCCGAGACGACACACAAAAACCCAATTTCGGTCGCTACAAAGGTGTATATAATAGTGGGAATCCGTCAGATTCTTAAAAATAATCAGATTTACATACTTAACACTTGTAATGATCCAATGCTCTCAGAAAAAATTACGCTTATTGACATAATTTTTATGTGATATCAAGTTTAATTTGAACTTCCGGTATTGGATTTATTACCACTTGCTACGATAAAGGGACGTGACAGCAAGGCAACAGCTGACTGTAGTCCTAACCTCATCTTACTCATTCGAATTTCCACACATATTTCATTTTTAACCGACATACTTCGCCGACACAAATTTTCCACGCTTTTTACCAGTCGTGGCCCGAATACAATGCTTTATATTTCCCGCGCCTGACATTGTTTTGACAGATCGACGTTGAAAAGCATGGAGGCTAAACTCGTCTGGTTGAGTAAAAAGAGACGGAGATAGAACCAATGTTGCTAAATATCAAACCTAGCAATACCGCGCGAATCGTTGGAATGACAATTTTTTCATTTTTCTAATTAAATGTGAACATTCATTGAACAGTTTACACATGGAAAATTTTAGTTATTACAAATTGTTTTTTTTGCATATGTTAAAAATATAAATTGTACAAGTCTCGAGTATGATCAGTGGCATGACTAGTGTGAAGCGATAGGATTACCTTAAGGCGGGAAACCAGTATAGGGGCCATTTATAAAACACGTGACGCAAATTTTATCAATATTCGACCCCCCTCCCCCCCTCTGTGACGTTTCGTGACGGGTGCCGGTGCCCCCCCCCTGCCGCTCCTGAAAATTACGTGACATGGAGCCCGAACCCCCCCTTCTGCTCCCGTTTTTCTTTCAACAAAAAGAAGCAAGTAAAATATTAAAACCATTTTAATAAGCTATTTCCGAACGAACAATTTATGTTGTTTACTTTAAGTAAATATATATGTAATATATAAAAACGTATAACTTATACGTTTATTTAAACAATTATCTGACGAAATTTTACACTTTCCAAAAATTTGCCTAAAAAATCGTCAGATAATTTTTAATACCAAATGAATTATGCAATATAAAAAAAATCCTACGTACTTCCATAAACAATGTATTTTTCAAGATATATTCAACATTTCAAGTGAATCGGTTGAAAATTGTCTGAGTTATGTTTCCGGCCAACTTAAAAAATGCAGTTTCGAGATAACGCGGCACAGCCGCCATTTTGAAATTCATCGCTTAAAAAAATTATTGTATACAGTCACTGATATGTATGATAAACACCCTTTTTTGTAATGTCGATTTATTTTGTAGTTTTTCTGAAAAAAAATCTCCAAAAAGCCTATTTTTCGGCCTCTAGAGTGGCCTAAGGCCTTAATGGACGACCCCACGTACATTAATAATAAATAATTTGATAATCTTTTATCACGATGCACCTAGAATGCAATGTGTTCCCGAGGATGTTTCAGGTGAGTCTCAATCGATATCAGAGAAGTTGCGACTTCCTCGTAAACGGAAATTTGGGTGGGCAGTACAGAACATTTTCAGCGTCTCAGTATCACCCTTTTCCAGATTTAATACGCTTATAGCGTCTCGTGACTTTTGCTCGACCCCCCTCCCACCCCCCTGTGACAAAGTGTGACGATTTGCCTGACCCCCCCCCCCCCCCCCTTCGCTGCGTCACGTGTTTTATGAATGGCCCCATAGATGAATCGAAAAATCGTTTTTTTTTAATTCCTAAAATTATTAGTAAAACTATTCGCTGATATAAATAATTCAGTATTGCCTTGAAGTTTTTGTTTTCGGTCTTTTCTTTCAAACGCGTTTTTCTCGAATCGACTTTTTTCAGTTTGCGTATACTCTAGCTTAAAACGTTTCTAACCTATACTTTTATAAAGTGGTAGGTAGTTTCTTTATATAGTTATGCTCTATATGAACCCAAATTTGAGGTGATATTGTTTAAGGTAGTACGAGCGCGCAAACTTGATTTCTAAAGATTTTGTTCAAGTTTTAACCAGCTATTGTTCATATCATTATGCATGTTTGAATGAAATTTCTGAACAGTCGACTTTAAAATTGCATCTTTTAACACTGCAGGGTCTGCATTGAAATTTAGACAGAATAATTTTCCGTAAAAAATATTTGTCCCCTATAATAAGAAGACATATGGCAACACCGCATCGTTCCACGTATCCAATGACGTGAGTTTCCGCCGCATATTTAAAATAATAATGCAACACAAACTTTTATTTGGAAGTAATTTTTAATCGAACAAAGTTTTTAGTTAGTTATGATTGAACCAACACCTTTATTTGTTAATGAAGATAACATAAACAATATAAATATTAATATTTATAATGCAAATATTTTTTATGACAAATTTGTTAATTTCAGGAACACGATAGTTATTTTTTTTTCGAAATATTTAACTATACTGTTCTGCGGTGTTGCCATATGTCTTCTTATTATAGGAGACAAATATTTTTTACGGAAAATTATTCTGTCTAAATTTCAATGCAGACCCTTCAGCGTTAAAAGTTGCAATTTTAAAAGCGATTATCTCCCAATCAAAATAGGCGACTGTTCTGAAATTGCACTCAAACGTGTATAATGATATACAACAATGTCTGGTTAAAATTTGAACAAAATCTATAGAAATCAAGATTGCGCGCTCGTACTACCTTAAAGTAATCTTCGAACCGTATTGATTTCCGATGAAAACTGTGGCCTCCAGAGTGTACACAAACAGCAAACTCTGAAAGTATCGAATTGAGCCCATTTCTTCGACAGTTTTTCGTTAGAAAAAAATGAAGATTAAAAAAAGACTTTCTTAGCAAGATATAGAATGACGCGAAGAATGTTGTGTCAAAATATGAGACGGATAGCTTGAAAACCATTCCTTTGAGAGTGTACACCGTTTTGAAAAAAGTGCGGAATTTTCATATAAGAGGGATTCTCCGCCAATTCAGCCACTTTTGTTTCGACCATCTCAGATCTGCCCTATAATTGGTTATATCAAAGTACTACTAAAAGGCATTCTACGTGAATTTTTTTACATTTTTTAATTCAACATTTTAGAAAATGCCGTTTTTCTCCAAATAAATATATCTCGGAAACTAGAAGTAACTGAAAAGAAATGTCTGTACATAAAAGTTGTAGTTTTGTGTTAGCTTTCGAGTGGACGACTTGAAATAATTTTTACGGTCCGGTAACGCTGATTTTTTACCAACAAAGGGGGAATTTTTTTTTTTTAATTCAAAAAGGGCGATTTTTTTTGCTGAAAAAATTACAGATTCTTCCAGTATGTCTGACGATGTCGCAAAAAAATCGCCCGAGTGGCACGGATCGAGGTTCTAGGGTTAAAAAAATGAAACCACACAAATTATTTTTTTATACGGGAACCTCGCTCCGTGCCACTCTGGCGATTTTTTTGCGATATCGTCAGACATACTGGAAGACTCTGTAATTTTTTCAGCAAAAAAACGGCTGTTTTTGAATAAAAAAATTATTTCTTCCTTTTTTGGTAAAAAAATCAGCGTTACCGGAACGTAAAAATTATTTCAAATATTCCGCTCGAAAGATAACCCATCTACTTCTAGTTTTCGAGATACATTCATTTGGAAAAGAAACGACACTTTCTAAAATGTTGAATTAAAAAATTTGAAAAAATTCATATAAAATGCCTTTTAGTAGTACTTTGATATAACCAATTGTGGGGCAGATCTGAGATGGTCGAAAAAAAGTGGCTGAATTGACGGAGAATTCCTCATAAATTGTCTAGTTAAAAACATTCGGCGATACCAGGTCCATGTTGAAAATCGTCTATACTATCGGATAATGCAAAAAAAATCGATTTTTCGAAAACTTTACACTGTGATGATCCCTTAATTCTTCACCTATTTAAGTTCGACCGTGAAGGCAGGATTTTTCGTATACACATAATTCGCAGAAATAATAATTCGATACCAACGAACCTTGTGATAATTACCGTTAAATTGTAAGTATTATTAATGAACAGGGAACGGCTTCAGCGACGGAATTTTACAAGAGGAATCACCAATGGTCCGAGGGCTTGATTTCGGCTGCCAAAGCGATTGGGATGGGAGCCAATTTTTTGCTGTAAGTCAACACGCTCCGGGCCGTTATTTTCCTTCGTCCATTTTGCTCAATCCGATCTTCTCGATCCGCGAGCTGTAATAATTGTGACGTTGATAATGAAAAATAGGGAAGCCGCCGATAAAGTCGTCTTGGGCGACGGCAAGTTCGAACAGTTGGTCGTGGCATCTCAGGGAATCGCAGCATCGACGGCCCAACTCGTAGTTGCGAGTCGCGTCAAGGCCGATCGAAACAGTAAAAATCTTTCCTCACTCTCCGAAGCTTCGAGAGATGTCACGCAAGCGACCGGAAATGTCGTTGCCACGGCAAAGAGCTGCGGACAACTTGTCGAGGAAAATGGTAATAACAACATTAACGTTTTAGAAATGCAATTTTCTAGCTGCAAATATCTCTGGGTTAGCTAGTGACTTTTTTCTGCATATTCGATCTTTGGGCCTCACCTCGATAAAGTTCAATTTAAGGTAATCCTATCGCCAGGCTTTAATCCATAGGATTTTCATAATTTTTTGTTGAGCTTCACTAAATATATTAATAATCGTCTCTTTAAAATTTCAGGGACCGTTATTGACTTAATTACAGAGAAAAATATTAAAATTGCGCATTTTCGTGAAGGAATTCCGAGACGACATACAAAAACCCAATTTTCGGTCGCTACACAAGTGTATATAATAGTGGGAATCCGTCAGATTTTTAAAAATAATCATATTTACAGACTTGACACTTGTAGTAATCCAATGATCTCAGAAAAATTACGCTTATTGACCTAATTTTTATGTAATATCAAGTTTAATTTGAACTTTATTTATTTTATTGAGATTTTATTGAGCAAGTCTTTTGGTATTTTTTATATTATGGGATTCCTAAACACCGTGAAGTAAGAGCTATTTTTATTTTTTGTATTTTTTAAAATTAATATTCGATTGAAGAGTGTGGATCACTCGCTGTATGTTTACCAGGTTTTTGAAATACACATGGCATATATGTCATATGTATTGGAGCCTTGGAGTGCTCCACACTCTTCAATCGAATATTAATTAAAAAATAAAAATAAAAATAGCTGTTACTTCACGGTGTATGGGAATCACATAATATAAAAAATACCAAAAATCCGTTTTTCGTATTCACAATTCAGGGAAATTTAAAAAAATAAAATAACGAGTGTCTTTCCTTGAGAAAAAAAGAATTTTTGCATATTTTGCCCTGAAACGGACGTTCGACTTGTTCAATAAAATCTGAATTAATTTTTTTCTGGAAGGGTATAAAAAGACGCACATTTTCGTTTTTTTACGAATGTAAATACGTCAAATCCTGCCAAAGATACAGCCATTTGAATGGAAATATGTTAAAAAATGGTAATCAACGAGAAAAAACGTCAGAATTTTTTTAAAAAATTTCGACACGGTGAATATTTTTCAATAAGGTAACTCGATTTTTCAAAATTATTTGTGGATTTTTTTTTACTGGCTGAAGTGACGTGGAATGCCTCATATAAAAAGAGGTGCTCCACTGCTGCCATGATTCCGGCCGTTCTGCTCATCTGAAATAAGAAAACAAAACGCAATTTTAATCGTGAGACTTGAGGCTCTACATGGAACTAAAATAAATTTAGAATTTCCGAAAAATAATTATTTTTACGCTTTAGGAAAAAAAAGTTCAATTTTTCGTATTTTTTTGAGGTCTATATAGCTGATAAAAAGAAAAGTAACGAAGCAATCTTAATTATTATAGTTCAACTTGTAGTTATATATGTACTAAAGATGCTATATAAATTTGAGCAGAATCAATCAAATAGTTTTTGCGATATCATGGCAGCAGTTTCAAAAAATCGTGTTTTGAGAAAAAACGCGTTTGAAAGTTGTATATAATTCACAATAAAAAAAAATGGTCTCACCATCAATCTGCTATGCCTGGACCATAGAGTACACCTTCTTCTTCTTCAAAGAAGTCGTGCAACGCCGTTTTCTCTTCTTTTGATCCGATACACTAGACGACCCCCTTAATGAAACATTTCAGCAGCTCATTACGTTAAGGAGCATTGGCCAAAAGTCTACGCGAGCGAAGTCGCGGGCGGAAAGCTGGTCTTTGACAAATATCACGTGGATCCGAAACACTTTTCTTTTCGTTCCAGACGACCTGGACGTTTCCGGCTTGACTCTGCACCAGGCGAAAAGGCTCGAGATGGAAGCGCAGGTTCGCGTCCTCGAGTTGGAGCAAGCTCTGGAGACCGAAAGACTTCGATTGTCCGCGTTGAGGCGTCACCATTATCAAATGGCCGGCGAATGATAATTACACGCGCCCAAAATTTCGCGCGGCAACGCGCGTAGGAACGTAAACAAAAAAGTAACGGAAACACCATTGAAATAATTGAAAGTAGCGTTCTAAAATCTTTTTTTTTGTCTGTATAATTTAATATGCCAGTGTCTCGAAGTCACGGTCGAGGAACGGGCCATTCGTCTATCCACATCGGATTATTTAACGCCCTCCCACGATTTGTATTTTTGTTACGCTCAATACCAAATTGCCTGAGACCCGAGAGAAAAACCAAATGCTCTTGCGTGTCGATAGACCGTGGCTTGTGTGTTTATATATACACAGTACATAGGATATATTATTATTAATATTATTATTATTATTATTATTATTATTATTATTGATTATAATTATTACCAATATTAATAATATTATTATACCATTACGTTCAAATTGAAATTTATTTTATATACGAATATAGTCAGTATTTATGCCTCCCAACTAATTGTGTATATGTAACTTGACTTACGGCAACCATAATCTTGTTTCTCTCTCCCTCTTTTTTTCTCCCTTCGCTGAGGAACATCGAAGTGTTTTGGCTAATATGACATGGAAGTAGATTTTTGTCCTTCGTATTTTTGAATATTTATTACAATACACTGCGAATATTGTTACTCAGCTCTCGTATATCGTCTTGTAATGGAATATGGATAGGCATTAAAAGGATGTTCTTTTCGTTTATTTTTGTATTTTTTAATGACTGCCTTTGTTGGATCGCGATCGCTCGATGGATTCGAATAGTGAATCGATATCGGTGCAGCACCTCAATAGGGTATTGCACCCTTTTTTTGAAAGGTGTCTCAATTTGATCCTTTGGTGGTAATAAACTAGTCGAATTTTTATTTCTATTTTATGAAATCGATAAGTGTCATAAGAATGTATTTAAATTTTACATTTCAAATTTCCGCGCGAAAACGCTAGCCGATATGGGGGCGTACACAAATTACGTAACGCAATATTTCCCAATCCCCCCCCCCCCCTCCCGACGTAACGGGACCGTAACGCTTGGCCAGAACCCTATTCCGTTACGTAACGGATACTTTGCCGTCAATAATTGCGATTTTTTTCATAGACATAACTAATTATGAAAGGATCGGGTTTATACTCATTTTATGAAATATATATTCATCTAGTTTTATACCAATTTTTATGAAAAAATCTTGAAAATTAACCGAGATATATGCCTTGATTTGACGACAGAAAAAAAATGTCTCTTCATTGTCCCATCGATATCTTTATGAAAGGTTATCTGTAAATTGAAAGTCAACAATTTATCGATATCTATACAAATGTAGCTATCGTTATGCGTAGCCGTTTTTTTTTATTTTGGTTTTTTTTTACAAAATCCCGACAGTTTGAACATTTTTATCTATTTTCAAGGCCCTTTTACTGTATTGAAGCAGACTTTAAAAATAGTAATTACCAATGTTCAAAACGCGGACACGTACAGCCTGATTCACTGCGATTGCGAAAATGTTTTTAAAGAAATTGAAAATCGGTTGATAAGTTTTTAAGTATTCGCTCGGACAAGGTCGAAAAAACTAGTTTCAAGAAAAACGCGTTTAAAGTTTTTCTTCCGTGTTTCTTGATATAAAGTTACGATTTTTTCTAGAATATTGATATTTACCTTGAAATATCTAGTCGCGGGCGATATGACGATTCTTCATCTCCATGATAGTTTACAAAATAATAAAAGCCTGTACTTTATCTATTGTAAATGGTGCCGCACCTGTAGGGACTGAGGGCACTAACCGGTCGGGCTACCTGTGCTCACTAAAGTGACTATAACTCCGTCAATTTTCGGACTCGTGAATAAAAATGTTGCCAACATATTTTTCAATACATGTACTTTCAAGAATTATAAAAAAAAATCCTTCAAATTTTGCTTGCGGGTCGTGGGAAAGCTACTATGCAAGTTCTTGCACAGTAATTTTCCCCCTTAACTGACATTGCGTATAGAAAGCTGTGAGCCGTCCACGGTAAAATTGCACTCGAGGCTTAAATTAAAAACTTGAACATGCAGAAATTTTGCTATTTCTGGCAGTTTTAAAATCGTGACGTAACGCAAACCTTGAGCCCCCCCCCCCAATTGTGTTACGTAATTTACGTACCGCCCCTATGCTGCTTCGGTTCGTGACGTCACTGGCATAGTAAACGTCGACGCTGCGCCAATTGTAAATACGTAAAATTCTTTGGTTAAAAGTGAGTTACGATTCCTGTCATTGGTGTGTTGTTCCTAAATGTAAGAATACTAGTGCACGAACACCGAGAAAGTTGTGGATTAAAATGCCAATTGATATGAATATGAGGAAGACTTGGTTAAAACTTGCGAGAAGAGATTCAAAGTCATAGTCCGAAAAAAAATCTCATTCGTTCGTTTTTGAAGTATAGATAACTATTTGAAAATTTGCAATTAACTATGACAAACGAGAATAAATAGTTGGTGACGCTTTCTTTCACGTCTACCGCTTTGTTTACTATGTCAATGACGTCACGTCAGAATCCATCATGGCGGCTACCGTTTCGCATGTGCGTTGAGCAGATGGAAAAAGTAAAAAAAAAAGAATTACAAAATTTATTTTGTGTTTTTATACATTATAACCCACATTATTCGATTGCTTTGCGAAAACTACCTTATTTATAAATTCTTGGTATTTTTCTTGCATAGTGTAAAATACCCTATTCTTTCGGTGCGCAGTTGGTGTGCGGCTTCGGTAATTTCCTATCCTTATTTCTTTTTTTTATTGCATTTTCTGAGAATGTAATTTCTTCCGAATATTTTCGTTTTGAGGCTATTAAAAAATTCGAAAAAATTACCCGAGGTATGGGCCTTTATAGGGGTCGCGGCAATCGGAGTAACCGACTATCTGACCTGCACGGCGCGCACGACCTTTTTCGAGCGCCCTATCCGCCTGTTGTCTATTGAGATTTATTATTATTATTCGGGGTACCTGGAAAAACCCGAACGAGTGCCCGAAAATCGCAAACCTCAAACATTAACGAGCTCTTTGAGCAAGAAGAAGGTGTGACGTATGGCCCTGGAATCACAGACTGAGTGTAAGTTCGAAGATTTTTCATCATATTTCTGCATGTACCGTTCTTCAAACTTAAGGTAATCCTATCGCTTCACGCTAGTCATACCACTGATCATACTTGAGACTTGTGCAATTTATATTTTCAACATATGCAAAAAAAATAATTTGTAATAACTAACATTTTTCATGTGTAAACTGTTTAATGGGTGTTCATATTTAATTCGAAAAATGAAAAAATAGTTATTCCAACGATCGCGCAGTATTTCTAGGTTTGATATTTGGCAACATTGGTTCTATCTCCGTCTCTTTTTACTCAACCAGGCGAATTTAAGGACGTATGGTGATGACCATGATAGTAAACTTAGAGTCTATTTCACGCCGCAATACCGCCACGTTTTAGATATATGGCTTATTTTTCGAGAAATATTTTTTAAGTATTGAATTTCGAGTTTCCTATTATTTTTATAATATGGAAACAACCTTAATAATCTACTACTCGACTTCAGTAGTACGCCATATCGTTGACGTTTAGCATCATGGAGCCTAGATACCAGGAGGTTCAGCGGCAATGCAAAGGCGCTGAAAAAAGCGTCCCCGAAAATGTCCCGAAGTGATGGCGCTGGGGTGCAGCGGCACCTACATATATAGTAATATATTGGTCAACGAGGTGATAGTGATCGGATGAGTTTCTAACCTCACGACAGACTGATCGTGACATCAAACGTCAAAATATCCGCCGATTCATAATTTCCTCATGGCGGTTCGGAAAAAAACGCAAAAGCGAGAAAATATCTCAAACTCAAAATGGCGGCGATACAGCCCATCTAGAAAACCGTGTTTTTTTTACATATAGCTTCACGGGAGAACGGTTTTCTCGTAAAATATAAGACCTGAAACAAAAACCAAAAAAATGATAATTTATATATTATTAGCTATGAGACTACCTATAAATTTGCTTTAAAATTTTGCAAAAACAGCGCACTTTGTAGTGCGCTATTAATAATATCGATTTTAAGAAAATAAATCGATTTTTTGCCAAAAAAAGCAGTAAATTGTTTATAAAAAGAAGTTTACATTTAATCAAAAAACGGCTATGTACTCCCATAAAGAATATAATTGTGAAGCTGCTAGCAAAATTTCAAATCGATGCATGCAAAGGTGGTCGAGTAATCCGTCTTCCGAGATCGAAAAAAGTGGTTTCGAGAAAAACGCGTTTAAAGTTGTACGAGCAACTCAGCGCGCTCCAAGGCGCTGCTGCTAAATCGATAATTGAACCTTTAAATAAAAAAAATTGCTACATGACCAATTGCATATTTTTTTTATGACACCAAAGTATTTTTAGGAAAGAAAACGTCTTTCCAAAATCCTAGAGTGGTGTTATCCCTTTTAACATTAATGAGGGTTAGGTACATCATCTGTGATCTGTCTTAGATCGCACCCATGTTTAGCGTATATCTATATACATATGGGTGCCGGAGCACCCCAGCGCCATCATTTCTTGTTCTCGTTTTGGGGACGAGTTGAAAGGCCTCGCTGAACCTCCTGGTATCTAGGCTCCATGTTTAGCATCGTCGCATTTTCGGTGGCTGTCATCGGTTCCACGCGCCCGGCTTATTATTTTTTGTAGCCGGTTAACATGGAGAATGAAAATACTGTGGAAGTTTATCAAAAGAGTAACGGAATTGTACCTGAAGTCCAGTTTAGAGACAAATGTAGATTCTGACGGACAAGAATTAGAAAATAAAAAGATAATATTGCGATTGCAAATAAAAAACGTCGCGTTGAAGTTAACCTCAATGTCCAATGTCCAATCTGTCCAAAGTCAAAACATATTTCATCGATTGTTATATTATTTTTCCCTTTCCCAATTTTCACAATATTTGCAGGTATAAAAAGGAACGGTTATTTTATATGACGGTTCTCCCATGCTGAATTTATATATAGATGCGTTGTATAGGTACATGTCGCCAGAAAAATTGAGATGCCTTTGCTGTACGTAAACGAACTTCAAGTAAATATCGACGAAAGGCCCTTTATAATCCATTAAAAAATGTACGGCTTCGCACAATCATATTTTTAATTCGCGTTGAAAATATCCGATAGACGAATCAAATTTGCGCGGGCATCCGGCGTTGCCACACGTCGAGCAAGATGGCTGCTGTTACGTCACGAGAAGTCTCGCTCTCCGCAAACTTCGGTTTTTGCGACTTTATTTCTAAATTTATTGCTTATTTCTGCGGTGAGCTTTTCAATTCAAGGTGCCTTATCGATCACAAAGATTCAACGAACGCAACCATCAGTTTTTTTTACGTGTTTCTAGGCTCCAAGTAGCACAAAAAAATCGATATATGAGAGGACAGGCACATTTTGTCGTCTACGTGTAACTAATTCACCAACTTTAGCAATTAATAACTCGGAAAGTGTACGGTAAATCTCGTGGAAACTCCGCATACGCATGGACGAAGGTCTCGACAATGCTATAAAAAAAAATCGGGCTTTCATCTTGAACTCGCTCCAATCACCGTACCTCCTAAACCTCCGTACTTTTTAACGTCGATCTGTCAAAACAATGTCAGGTGCGGGAAATATAAAGCATTGTATTCGGGCCACGACTGGTAAAAAGCGTGGAAAATTTGTGTCGGCGAAATATGTCGGTTAAAAATGAAATATGTGTGGAAATCCAAACAAGTGAGATGAGGTTAGGACTACAGTCAGCTGTTGCCTTGCTGTCACGTCTCTTTATTGTAGCAAGTGGTAATAAATCCAATACCGGAAGTTCAAATTAAACTTGATATTACATAAAAATTAGGCCAATAAGCGTAATTTTTTCTGAGAGCATTGGATTACTACAGGGTGCGCCAGAGAAACTTACTTATTTGAAAGGTCAATAAAAACAAAAGTACTTCAATTATTGTTTAAAATTTTTTTTTATTTGAGAATACAATATCCCAATTTTTTTTTCATGCAGTCTTGAAAATGACATCGGATAAATGGCGACCCCCATTGCGCATACACTGATGAAGTCGATTTTTGAAATTCGTATCCACTCTTTTCAGCATATCAATCGGTATGTTGGCAATGGCGTCGCGAATGTTGTTCTTGAGGTGTGCTATGGTCCGTGGTCGATCGACATAAACCAGAGATTTCAAATAACCCCATAAAAAGAAATCGCATGGAGTCAAATCTGGAGAGCGTGCCGGCCATTGAAGATCGCCTCTGAGAGAGATGAGGCGGTCGGGGAAATGTTGTCGCAACAAATTCATTGAGTCTCGTGCTGTGTGTGCTGTGGCTCCATCTTGCTGAAACCACACGTTCCTAACGTTCATTTCTTCGAGTCTTGGAAGAAAAAATTCCTCGATCATGTTCCTGTAACGAGCTCCATTCACGGTAACTGCGCGTTCGTTTTCTTCAAAAAAATAAGGACCAATTATTCCCATTACCGACATCGCACACCAGACAGTAACTCGCTCACAATTAAGTGGCTTCTGGTGAAGCTCACGTGGATTTACACCACACCAATAACGCATGTTTTGCTTGTTGACGCAGCCGGAAATGTGGAAGTGAGCCTCGTCACTGAAAAAAACGACCGCGTCTTCAGGCAGGTTGTCAACCAGCATTTCACATGCATTTTGACGGGCAACAAAATCGCGTTCAGTTAATTCTTGCACAACAGCCAATTTATAGGGATGAAATTGAAAGTCTTCATGGAGAATTCGTCGAACAGTGGTGTCAGAAATTCCCATAGCAGCTGCGTGTTTGCGAGCCGAACGCCGGGGAGAACGCACAACTGACTGCCTCACTCTTTCGACATTTTCCGGAGTTCTGATGGTCCGTTGAAGTCCATTTCTGGGTTTAGCGACACTTCCACACTCCCGAAATGAGTTAACCCACGACAGAATCGAATTACGGCCAGGAACGAGTCTGTGAGGAGGAATTTCAAAGCGAGCGCGGAAGGCACGTTGCGTAGCAACAAGTGAGCGACCGTTAGAAAAGAAGCTCTCGACTGCGAAGGCCCGCTGCTCTCTAGACCAGAGCATGATGGCAACTGACTGGAGGGAGAAACAAACTTGGGAACTTCCCCCTCCAGATGCGCCCCCTCTCGCCCCTCTACCCGCCCAACTCACCGCGCGGGAATTTTTTCAAATAAGTAAGTTTCTCTGGCGCACCCTGTACAAGTGTTGAGTATGTAAATATGATTATTTTTAAGAATCTGACGGATTCCCACTATTATAAACACTTTTATAGCGACCGGAAATTGGGGTTTTGTATGTCGTCTCGGAATTCCTTCACAAAAATACGCAATTTTATTTTTTCTCTCTGTAATTAGGTCGATAACGGACTATGAAATTTTACAGAGACGATTATTAATATATTAAGTGAAGCTCAAACAAAAATGAAAATTCTATGGATTGAAGCCTGGCGATAGGATTACCTTAAATACGTCTTCCTCAATACGCTTATAATACGTAGCGACAATAAGTGACACAATTTGTCAAGCCCCTTCTAACCTAAAAATCCACGGTCGGCGAATTACTCGATTTTGCTTTCACACCTCGTTGCACAAAAATTAAACTAGTTTTCAGCTTTTTGAAAATGCTCAAAAATTTTAATGTTGCGAAATTCACGATGGGGCCGGGTTGAAATTCCGAACTTCAAATGGTCAGAACGCCTAAAACTCGGAAAGAATAGTACCCCGAAAGATCAGAACTCCGAAAGAATTTTACACGAAAGACCAAAACTCCGAAAATCTTAACACCGTCAAAATAATTCGGCTATGGAAGTTTTAAAAGTCCCAAAATTTTCAATACATCGACGAATTATTTCGAGATTTATTTATTTATTAAGAAGTGATTTCGAAATTTACGTAAAATCACTTCTCGATAAAAAAAAATCTTGAAATAATTCGTCGATTGATTGAAAATTTTGAAGCTTTTAAAACTTCCACAGCCGAATTATTTTAACGGCGTTCAGATTTTCGGAGTTTTGGTCTTTCGTGTAAAATTCTTTCGGATTTTTTATCCTTCGGGGTAGTGTATTTTCGGAGTTTTGAGCGTTCTGATCTTCCAAAGTTCGGAATTCCAACCCGGCGCCAGAAAAAAAGAATCTCTGTTTCCGTCGATGCGGCACGGGATGCTAGGAAGATTGCACCATAGCGCGGGAATTTTCTACAACAAACAAGAATTTTATAAAATTTTTCTCACTTTTATTGTAGCATTTATAATACGGACAATGAAACAATTGGATTTGTTGTTGTTTGCGTTTTGTAAATGGAGTACAGTGGAATACACGCGGACGCGCAACCGATTTTTCTCTCACGTTGCCCCGCATTATTTACGATCTATACATATACACGTATATACAACTATCGGATAAAGGTCAGAGCATAAAGTTTGTTCGTCGAACAATTATTCTTCGTACTTGCCAACAGCCGCGCGACGCACTACACGGAGGATTGCCACCGTTCGAATGAACACTCATCCGAGCTATTTTCTTACAAAAAAACCAACAATCTTCAACACCGCGTTAAATAATATTCAACAAAATAAAAACGAATAAAATTTCGAATAACTAAATTGTACGGGAAGGAGTAATTTATCCTAAACGAAGTGTATATACATACGATTGTCCAAATGCTTGCTAAATTATTCCATTTACAATTTGGTTTTCACAGTAATTCGTAATTTTTTACGCAACTTTGTTTTTTTTTTACATCATTATTTATCTTCATTCGAATTGTGCTCGTTTCTGTCACGCGGTGTTTGCAAAATCAAAAGCACGGTTTTTGTTTCATTCATCCCCTTCCTCTTGAAATCGTCCGCACTCTCGTCGGAGATTTCTTTTTTCGTGCTAGTTGTATTCGTTGGCTTTTTTCAGGATATTTTAATTTTCTCGACGACGAACGTTGGCTCACAAATGGACGCTTATGAGCAAACGTCACGTCTCGTCGCGATATTTTGACCTCGTAAGGTGCGCGAAAATTAATCGCCGAAAGCGGATGACGAATGGAACGAGGGAACTTTGGAAAAGCATTCCGCCGCCGGAAAATACGTTTCTCTTTTATAAAATATATGCATACATACATACATACACATATATACATATATATATATATATATATATATATATATATATATATATATATATATATATATATATATATGAGCATACACACATACGTGTGTGTGTACACCCACACACATGTACATACTTGTTTCCCAACCCCCTTTTTCTAACACGTTCAACTTTACATTATTTACAAGTGAATTATATTTAATCGACGAACGCGAGGAACTGCTTTGTTCTTTCGTAATCGCGAATGGCCCTGCGATAATTTCCGTTAATGGAAAAACAAAAAGAAAATCAGTTTCTCGCTCGTACGGAAAATTGTGAGGAAATCTCGATCGTCAAATGTTCGAGTGAAATACGAAAAGTGCCATATTGACTTAATCGTCGATTTACTTGTTTTCTCTAGGTATTTTAAAAAATATTCCATCGACGATCGATCGGTCTGGAAAGGATTGGACGCACGAATCGCCAACGGGAAAGTGTCTTGAAAATTCACTACAGTGCCGAGAGCACCAAAAAGTAGAGAAAATACCTGCATTATCTACGAACAAAAAATGAGATAAATGGTAGATTTAAAAAACGAGCGATTCTGAAAATTCGGAGATTGCCAGCTCGAGTGAATATTCCGAAGAAGTTCTCGGTAATGCGGTACTTTCCCGACTTCTCACATTTTGCTTCTCCGGTGTTATTGAATATTCTTTAAACATATTTTTTTTCTTCGTTTTTCTTTTTAATCAGAAATGACCGATTCAACGTTGTCGCCCGTTCGTTTAGCTCTGTTCCTATCGGGGAAACAGATTAAAACCGTGAACGTACCAACGATTGAAATGTGGTCGATAGGTGTTTTCTACTTTTGTATTCTTTCGTTATCGTTCCTTTTTTTCTCCTATCTATATCATTATCTTCCGTTGATTGTGAATTGTTTAAAATTGTTTCGCACCTACGTACACACGAATCACGTGAAAGTTTCGATACTCACTGGCGTGTGGCGTTGAAGGAAGAAAAAAAAAAAACAAACTCGGCCACGGAGTATCAAAAAAATCAACTTTGTCGTTGGCACGACGCACGAAAGTTTTCGCGACGTTTGCGTTTCGAGTTTTTCACCCTTCGACACGCGATATCTACCGCGCGTGCAACGAACAAAAAGAAGGTGAAAAACTCGAGAACGATCGCCGCTCCCGCGAGCCGTGTCGTTGAACGCGACAATATTTATAGCTAAATAATACCTCGATTTTTATTTATCTATCGTTCTGTTCCTCAATAAAACTAATATTTACAAACGTTTCGTGGCTGCGAAATCGTTGGACATTGTTTTCAGTGTTTTCGTGTTCTCGTTTCTTTTTTTACTCAGTTCCGAAATTTAAAAAGACACGAAGAAAAAGTCACTAAAGGGCGCTCTTTTGCGTTCCTTTTTCTTCCCGTATTTTCTATGTGTGTGTGTGTGTGTGTTTAAATGTACAAACGAAGTATCCAGGAGGAAGTTCACGCGCGTTTCTCTTTCTTTCATTTTGTTTTTTTTTTTTTTTTTTTTTTTCGTTTTGGTACACAGGGACATAGTCACACGTCGCGAGGAAGTTTTCTCGAGTTCCGAATCTCCTCGTCAATGTAACCAATCGTGTTTCGAGGCGTAAATCTTCGCGGCGTTCCGCGGGTGCCTAAAATAAATGAGTTCATCGTTTCGTTTCTCTCTTTTTGCCCCCTCCCCCTCCGCTCCGCCCACTTTCACTCTGTTTGCTTTTCCCTTGCATGCCGAAAGTAATTGCGGTCTCGTTGATCTTTGATTGTCGAGGGCTCGACGAAAAGGAAAATGAGTTTGGCCTTGGGGGTCGTCCATTAATCACGCGAGGGTTTTTAGGCCACTTCAAGCCCCCCCCCCCCCCCTCCGCGCACACGTGTATTTTTTTGTTACGAAATGTCAGACACAAGCAATAGGGAGTACAGTATTTGATTGTCAAAAACGAAATAATATATATTGTCAGTATTTAAATGGCATTGTCCTAGGACCATGGGTTCATTTACGTGTTTTCTACAGTAACAAGTGGACAAGCCTTTTGTGGATCAGATGTAGTCACTTCACTTTAAGTAGGTGGTCAGTCGAAATTAAATAGAACTAAAAACTGTTGTTCAAGTTACTCTTCAGGCACAACCAGGGGGTTGAAACCTTTTATCTCCAACTGTGTAAAAAATGCTGCGCTTTTTTTAGTTCCACCACTCCCCGTGGCGCTAGCAGTTATCTTACAATATTCTTATTGCGCAGGCGCGAGGCCCGCACGGCGTACTTAGGTCGTGTTCGTTGGGTCTCATTTTGATACGAACGAGCGCGCATGCGCATAATCATGCGCAACGCACAACTGCGCAATAAAACGAGCGCATCATCAATTGCGCATCATTATGCGCATCATTATGCGCATGCGCACTTGTTCGGATCAAAATTATGAGACCCAACGAACACGACCATAGACCGTATGCATACATAGCCCCTGCGCACGCATCAGGTTGTAAGAGTATAACTAGCGCTGCGAGTGGGAGAGTACGACACTAAAAATGCGGTCATTTGGCGTAACAAACATTTCAGGTGCCAACCCCCTGGGCACAACTTGCCTGTTCAATAGCTCACAGCGGATGCTCTCCGGTTCACGCAGTTACACAAAAAAATACACGTGATGTGTCGCAACACCCCTCCCCTCCCGGCGTGATCATCGTGATATTATCCAAACCCCCCTGCCCCTATTTGAGCCTCACGTGATTAATGGACGGCCCCTCGTGAGCGGACTTTTGAAAAATTGGCCACTGAAACTTTTCGTATGCTACATTTTTCATACAATCTTCGATCGCTGCATGCCACGAGATCGGCTGGGTAGGAACTTTACTATTTTCACAGCTGGAAAATGCGATCGATTGATCAAATGTTACTGTCGTTACGTGAATTTTTCAACGCGCCTTGCAAGACGAAAAAGAATTGATTACAAAATGTTCATTTGTAGCGAATAATAAATACAGGCGTCTCAATAGAGATATTTCAGTTTCTAGGTTAATCGTACAAACTTTATACCAGGGTTGGGCGTAATTCTATTTATAAATACGGATACGAATTTATTCACATCCTGATTTTCATGTGAATATAAATACGAATTTATTCATACTTCACTTATTTGTATTCACATGCATGCATACAAATACAATTGTATTCACAAATATTCTGAACATACAAATAAATTCACAGAAAAAATTGTGAATATTCACAAAAATGTGAATATTTGCAAAAAATCCTGTGAATTAAAAAAAATTCACATACAAATCTGTGAATGCAAATGTATTCACGAAAAATGGTAAATACAAAAAAATTCACAATATAAGTTGTGAATTTTTTCGTATTCAAGACAAATCAAATTCACAATGATTAGATTAAAATTTGCACCAAAAGTGAGTTCGTACGTATTTTAGGAGAAAACATTGCCTCGAGGCAAAGAAATTTTTGCACAAAACTTTTTGTGCGATAATTCCTTTGCCTCGACACAATGTTTTCTCTCGAAATACGTAAGAACTCACTTGTGGTGTAAATTTTAATATAATTGTCGTGAATTCGGTTTTAATTTTCTTCAACTTGAGGAAATTCACAACTCATTTTGTGAATTTTTTTCATATTTATAATGTGATTTTTGAAACTCACAACTTTTTTTGCAAAAATTTCTTTGCCTCGACGCAATGTTTTCTCTCAAAACACGTAAGAACTCACGGTTGGTGTAAATATTAATCTAATCATTGTGAATTTGATTTTAATTTGTCTTAAATACGAAAAAGAATCACAACTTATTTTGTGAATTTTTTTGTATTTACAATTTTTTGTCAATACATTTGCATTCACAGATTTTGATGTGATTTTTTTTTCAATTTACAGGATTTCTTGTAAATATTCACATTTTTTGTGAATATTCACAATTTTTTCTGTGAATTTATTTGTATGTTCAGAATATTTGTGAATAAAATTGTATTTGTATGCATGCATGTGAATATAAATAAGTGAAGTACAAATAAATTTGTACTTATATTCCCATGAAAATCACGATGTGAATAAATTCGTATTCGTATTTATAAATAGAATTACGCCCAACTCTGCTTCATACTCCATTTTTAAGCTTTAGAAACAATATCATCGTTCGTATCGAACTTTCGATATCGACGAAATAAAACCAACGAATAATCATTTCGATGGAAAAGTTACGTTTTCGCGCTGTGAATCGTGATAAAATCGACCAGTGCCAAGAGCTTCCAAAATCGTGCCATCAAATCCCCAAAGTTGCATTCGACAAATTTCGGCCATCCTCCTCCGGCAATGAAAAACCAACGATCTCCGTAAATCCCCAAAGAAGACCAACAAATAGAAGATGAAAGAAATGAAGAGAAAAAAAAAACGAAAATAAGACCCCCCTTTCTCAATGTGTCTTAACCTTCAGCGAGTATCTCCATGAGAAGTCGTTTGAGGCTGTCGAGGCCGGTGAGAAATCCGCAATCCGGTCCGTGATGCAAAGTCGCCGAGTTTGCGTGGATCCCCGAGTTGGTCGAGTGTCCAAACGTGGTGTGAGCGAAATCGATCATTCTAACGTCGACGAGTGGATCGTTCTGTGTGTCCTTGGAGCGTAGTTCGGTCTTGACCCTCAGCCGTTTCGACACGTTCGAGGTCTCGTCGTTGACGCTTTTGCGTCTCTCGTTGTTCTCGTAGATGAGAAATTCGCGAATCCTCGTGGTGGGCCTGGTGCGTTTGAGGCTGCACTTGGTGCCGATATCGAGATCGGAGCTCGTGTCCTCGGAATTGCCAATGGTCAATTGTCGATGGCAGAAATAATCGTCGTTGCTGGAATTGCTGCTGGTGGAGCTGTTGTTGCCGATACCAATGCCGCCTCCACCATCGTGGCTGCTGCTGTTGGTGTTGCTCGTCGCGCTGCTGTAAGCCGAGCCAATCCAATTATCGTACGACGGTGAATTCTGAACGACCGCGGCATTCAGCAGATCGGTGGGTGGATCCATGAACACGGTTTCCTCGCTTATTGGATAAAAGCCCGTTGCGTGTTTTGCACCGCGTGCGGCTGCCTCGCCAAAGGCGCGATGCAACGTCGACTGATTGACTTCCTCGTGTTCGGGAAGTAAATTGTAGGAGGCGCTGCCGCACGAGCGTCCGGGCTCGCAGTAACACGAGCGTTGACGGGCTCGCATGTCCTCGTCGTCGTCGTCGTCGTCCTCGTCGTCGTCCTCGTCGTCACCGTGGCCATCCTCGTCGTCCACGTGGTCCTCGTCGTCCTCGTGCGGCATGTTCTCACCGAAACTAACGTCGCTCGATTCCTCCTCGACCGCGTGGCTCGACAGTGGACTTCGCGTGCGCGGCCCGTAATCCTCGATCTGATAACCCTCGTAAACGACCAGCAGAGAACTGTAATGTTGGTGGTGTTTTTTTTTTTTTGTTTCGCCAACCAGAAAAATCGTACGATTAGTGACAATGGCTTCGCTTCGATGCAACCACTCCTCGTTTATCGTTACGACTCTTCGCATTCCTTTTTTTTTTTTTTTTAATTATTTCTTAAGTTCTTAGATGATATTTGACTTGACCGTGTGCCAGGGGGATGATGACGTGGAAGCCCGAGCGAGTCCTTCCGCACCGGTGAATTGTTAGAGCAATTATTCCCTAGGTGCACACTCTCGGACGCGGTTCACTACGGGTGGTCTACTGTGTGGTCACGTACGAATTTTCATGTTACCGGGGCAAGGGGACGAATGAATATCTTTTTTGCTCGGGTCATTGTCTTTTTTTGCTCTCGCCCGTTCTAACTGTCTTTTTCGCTCGTTTTTTTTTTGCTTGTTGCTCGTCGAAAAAGGACGCGGACTGACTTACCAGGAGTAAAAACGATAACTGCTCTGTCTCTCGATCGCGCGGCGCAGGCTTTCTAGTCGCGTCACTACTCGCTGTATCGCGGGCGTTCGCAGACAGTAGCCGTTGTGAAAGAAACGATACAGGGCCGACTTGAAACCCTCCTCGTTGAGCTCTCGGCCCCAGTACTTGTCCCTTTTCACGTAATGATCCGTGTCCAATTGGTAAACCTGGAGAACAAATTTTCGTTTTAATCCCTCTTCGCTTTCTTTTTTAAAGTAATCCTATCGCTTCGGGCTTGTCATAACACTGATTGTGCTTGAGACTTGTACAATTCATATTTTTAACATATGCGGAAAAAATACTTTGTTGCGACTAAAATGTTCCATGTGTAAACTGTTTAAGGCCTTAGGCCACTCTAGAGGCCGAAAAAATAGGCTTTTTGGGGATTTTTTTTTTCTTCAGAAATTACAAAATAAATCGAGAGTACAAAGAAGGGTGTTTATTATACATATCAGTGACTGTATACAATAATTTTTTTGAAACGATTGATTTCAAAATGGCGGCTGTGCAGCGTTTATCTCAAAACTGCATTTTTTAAGTTGGCCGGAAACATATCCGATTCACTTGAAATGTTGAATATATCTTGAAAAATACATTGTCTATGGAAGTACGTAGGATTTTTCTTTATATTGCATAGTTCATTTGTTATTAACAATTATCTGACGATGTTTAGGCAAGTTTCAAGTGAATCGGTTGAAAATTGTCTGAGTTATGTTTCCGGCCAACTCAAAAAATGCAGTTTTGAGATAAACGCTGCACAGCCGTCATTATGAAGTTAATCGCATCAAAAAAATTATTGTATACAGTCACTGATATGTACGATAAACACCCTTTTTTGTAATCTTGATTTATTTTGTAGTTATTCTGAAAAAAATCCCCAAAAAGCCTGCTTTTTCGGCCTAACCCCTTAAGATGGAATATACCTTTGTAAATATTTTTTAATTGGCTTAAGGCGGGATATACGTTTAGACAGACAAAAATAAGCAATATTGAGGGACTCTTTAAACTAAGACATAATTATTCCACAATTATCAAATGTCAGGTATACTTTAAGGGGCCAGTCCACTTTGAAAATTTCAAAAAATCGACAGCAAGCAAGACTTGAAGAAATCGACGATGACCAGCAATCAGAAGGGATTTTGTACGGTGCAGGAATTGCCGATTGAGTTTAGGTGAGAGTTTTTCATAGTATAAACTTCACACGCATTTTTCTCGAAACAATGTTTTCAAAATCTAGCTGCATCGTATCTCTGAAACTAATAAACCGATTCTCTTGAAATTTGAACCACATGTTGTAAACATGATTCGCAACAAGATGACCCTCGATGGTTTAAAATTTTGATTTTTACTCGTTTTTTTTTGCGCAAAACTGCGAGAAAAACGCGTTTTTAAAATATTTTTTTCGTTTTTCATCTGCCATTTTTTAATTTTTTGATAAAACTTCATATCCGAGGGTCATTTTGTAGCTGGTGTCATACTGAATCGAATGGACTTTGATTTTTTTGTTTCAGACAAGCCGTTGCCAAATTGTGTTGGAGCTACGTTAAACTATAGTTTTTGTGCTTGAAAATTAATAAAAATGAATTGAACATTTTTTTTAATGTATTTCAAGACTTCATTTATCAAGCCCAACAACTTTTATATTCATATCTTTTATAAAATCCTTAAAAAAACATCGCGAAAATAGCCTTTTTTTCGTGGCTCCAAAGTGGACTGGCCCCTTAACGTCATTTTTTTCCAAATCAATATTTTGAAAAACTCCTACGTACCGGACTAGTTTTTTATATCTACTTTTAAAATATTTTTCGTTTCTTGTTCTAGCTTGAAAATTATGACCTGTGCGAATATTCCCGTAGAGGACTATGAAAAAAGGAGTTTTCTTTCATCGACTACTGCGCCGCCATTTTGTTTCAAAATAAGTAAAAAAAAAATTCTTTCACTTTAAGACTCGTACTAACATGTATAAAAAACCGAATTAAAAATATTGTTCAGTTTTTCTCAAATAAATTGTGAAAATTGACCTTTGATTTTGCCCTCACAAAGGTATATTCCCCCTTGATGAATGTTCACATTTAATTCGAAAAATGAAAAGATAGTTATTCCAACGATCCGCGCGGTATTTCTAGGTTTGATGTTTCGCAAAATTGGTTCTATCTCCGTCTCTTTTTACTCAACCAGGCGAGTTTAACCACCGTGCTTTTCAACGTCGATCTGTCAAAACAACGTCAGGCGCGGGAAATATAAAGCATTGTATTCGGGCCGCGACTGGTAAAAAGCGTGGAAAATTTGTGTCGGCGAAATATGTCGGTCAAAAGTGAAATATGTGTGGAAATTCGAACGAGTGAGATGAGGTTAGGACTACAGTCAGCTGTTGCCTTGCTGTCACGTCTCTTTATCGTAGCAAGTGGTAATAAATCCAATACCGGAAGTTTAAATTAAACTTGATATACCATAAAAATTAGGTCAATAATCGTAATTTTTTCTACGAGCATTGGATCACTACAAGTGTTAAGTATGTAAATCTGATTATTTTTAATAATCTTACGGATTCCCACTATTGTATACACTTTTGTAGCGACCGGAAATTGGGTTTTTGCACGTCGTCTCGGAATTCCTTCACAAAAATACGCAATTTAAATATTTTTTTTCTCTGTAATTAGGTCGATAACCGACCTTGAAATTTTACAGAGACGATTTTTAATGTTTTTATTGAAGCTCAAAAAAAAATGAAGACCCTATGGATTGAAGCCTGGCGATAGGATTACCTTAAATAAATTTGTATTGTTTTTTTTTTTTAACTATTGTGCCTTGGAATGTCCTTGCGGGCTTTTACGGTGCATCCCTTTCCCATCACTTTTACCCCACACTCGTTACTTCGCTATCTCCACTTTCTCGGAGAGCCCTTCGGAGTGTCGACCACAGCCACGCGGCTCCCAATGCACTACCGTATCGCTTTTGCACGAGGGTACAGGGAAGCTGTGGAAAACCTGTGCCGCGATAAAAATGGCGATATTTTCATTGAATTGTCACTTGCGTTCACCAATGGAAGCGCAGTTAAACTGTCCGTCCGTTCGGTAGCCGGTGTGCAAGCCAGTGCGCGATCAAGAGGTCACCCATCCGAGTATCGGCCTAGGGCAACGCTGCTTGACGCCGGAGATCGGCGGAGCCGCAAACCGACTGCGACTCTCGGTATTTTATTGTTATTTTTATATTTTTTTTTTTCTCCCGTTTAGTTGATTCGTATAATTTACCTGCATCCCACAGAGCCTGACGCCCAACGAGGCTGAGGTGCTTGCCGCGCATTTCGCAATCTGTTTACTCCTCTTCTCGGCCGAAGCGTCGTCACCGTGCTGCCTCGTACCCATTTTGAGGTCCAAGATGCACGGATGCGTATAACGCGACGTGATGTTCTCCAACAATAAAAAATCTGTATTTTCGCCAAGCGGTCAAGGAAAACAAACTTCACGACGGGTCCATCAATTTCCTTCGGTTTTTCTTTACTCCTTATTAAGGGGTTGGGCCACAGTAACGGATATAAAATCATGTGCGAATTTAACAATCTTTTTTCGTATGCAAAAGTGATTCACTCGTGAAATTAATTACACATCTATTTAGTATGAATATGAAGCTGTTAGAATTTTTTGTTTTTTCGATGTACAAAATGGCCGACTACTCGAAACTTCTCGAAACAGCTTTGTCCCAATTGGCGTGACAAATAACTTCAACAATTTTCACTCGATTTACTTCAAATTTAAAAGTTATGTTCCTAATTGCATTTCGCAGAGAAGTACGCACGAAATGTCTGATTAATCGAAAACTTTTCATTTTATGAGCAGTTTATGAGCAGTTATAACGAAATTCTTCACTGAAAATTCATTTCTTGAGTTCGAATACCTACAATTTTTGAATAAAGCAATATTTTTTAAATTCCCTACGTACTTTTCTAGGTATTCTAATGTAGATTGACGAGAATTTTTGTTCTTTGTTCTAGGTAAAATATTGTGAATGCTAAACGTCACGCCGCGGAGCGCCTAAAAAAAGATAACAAAAGAAAATATTAGTAGTCAGCCGATTTGTACATCGAAAAAAAATATATATATTTTCTAACAGCTTGATATTCATACCAAATAGATGTGTAATTAATTTTATGAGTGAATCACTTTTTCATACGAAAAAAATTGTTAAATTCGCACATAATTTTATACCCGTTACTGTAGCCTAAGGCCTTAATGAATACACTGTCGAAATACATTAAACATTTTTTTTTATGTATTTATGTAACCCAAACAAACTTTAAACGCGTTTTTCTCGAAACAACGTTCTTCGACGGCTTGTTGATAAAATCTTTGAAGCTACTGAACCGATCCTTATGAAATGTTAAGGGGTTACCCCCACTTGCGATTTTGAAAAAATCGATTTTTTTTATTGCATTTTTTTGAAGTATAAGTATCTGAGAATATGTCCGGAAAATTTCAAGTCGATCCGAACAAAATTGACTGAGATATGAGCGTTGAAAGAGAATAATCCGCGTTGAAAGAGAAACTTTAAACGCGTTTTTCTCAAAATGGCATTTCTGAAGTCGGTGACCAAGATTACTCGAACACTAATGAACCGATCTTCTTGAAATTTTGCAGGCTTATTTAATACATAAAAATGTAGTCTTTAATCGTTCGATTTTTTTTTCGAAAAAATGGCCGTTTTATAGCCAAAAAACGGCCGTTTTTTTTTCGTTAAAATCGAACCATTAACTTTGACTGTCCGTCATTTTGTGAAAAATGAATATTTTTTAAAATCCTTCGATTAAAGACTAGTTTATACTTATATTTGACTAAATCCATCCGCATTTTTTTTCAGATGATCCACTTCGCCGCAATGTTGGTCACCGCAAACCGTGTATATAAAAACATTATTTCATTGACGGCCATTTGCCACTAAACAATGTAATATTTTTCAATAAAAAAATTACTGAAAGTTCTTCAAGATGTGTTCTTTAAGATGGTATATTGATCGATTAAAAAAGTTTTGTAGTTTTCTTTAAAAAAATTCATGAAAAAGGCCTTTTTTTGCGCTACAAGTGGGGGTAACGCCTTTACCACATATTTTTTACAACTATAGCTATAGCGCATATCAAGGATTTTTTCAAATTTTGATGTTTGCTATTTTTTTGCAAAAAACGGTGAAAAAAAAACACTTTTTTTTGTTTTTTCGAAAAATGTCCGTTATTTTGTTATTTTTGCATATATCAAAAATCGTATGATATGCGCTATAGCCCTTTACATACTGAATCTGAAACCGTTTGATTTTTTTGTTTCGAATCATCCATCTCCGAGATTTCATCACAGCGCAGACCTACAATTTTTTTACATTTTTTTAACTACCATTTTCCTCTATAAATAGTGACTTGAATAAATTTTTTTGTAAAATATATTTCGAAAGTGTATTCATTAAGTGTAACAACTTCTACATGAATATCTATAATATAAACCTATAAAAAAATTAATGAAAACAGCCTTTGTTTAGCATCTAAAGTGAGCAGACCCTTTAAGTCGCTCATTCAGAGATCTACAACTTAAAACCGAACAAAATCTTTCCCAAAATATTAAAAATGCGGAAAGGAAAATACGAAAAAGAATTTTCCTTGCATCGCAACGATGCAATTTTCAAGACCATCACTGCAACTTTTTATCCAAGTCTGATTATGTTTTGGACAACCCAAAACATGAACGAAACGTTCATTCGCGGAATAAGTTGAATGTAATCAACAAAAGGATACATTGTTTGTTCGAGGCACTGTCCAAATGTGATCCCGACTTCAGCACATCCACCGTACTGTTTTTACGGTGGATTCTCATTCTGAAAAAGTTAACATCAGACAATACATGAAATCACATCCACCTTTTTTCTCGTGAAGAAATGTAATTAATTAAAAAAAAAAATAACAAAGAAGTATACTCGTTCCTTTGTTCAACGAAAATGTCACTTTTGTTAGCTACGCATACCGTTTCAGATTATTACGCGATATTTATACACATACGTGTCTATCAAGAGGCGCGAAAACGCTGGACGCTAAATTATTTAAAAGTTTATATATATATATATATATATATATATATATATATATATATATATATATATACCCAAGTGTACTATGTTTTTCATAATTATTTATATGAACATAAGAACATGAGAGTTTAAAATGAAACTGATATAATATATATGTACAATCACATATACATGTGTATATGTATATACGTACGTATATGTGAATAGAATTGTAGATATCGGTTTTCATAAAATACAATAAACTTCCGTCGTCCGGTAATACAAAACTTGTGTTATCAAGAAAATGATTGAATGTCGATACAACATTTCGATTTTTTCGCATCGGCCGTGAGAACAAATACGAATGAGTGAGGAAGAATCGATATATTCGATAGGTACATTTTTCATCGATTAATTCAATAATATTCTATATATATAAATATGAGGTATTCCACGTGAATCCGGTGGACTTTTTCCCTGACCCCCGCCAATTCGATTAATTTTTAAAAATCTGATTCCATTGACTCCATACGACACTACATTTTTTTTTACATCTTTCGAAACAACCCTTGGTCAAATTTTTTTTTCACCGAAAATAAAAACGCGCCGATTAAAAAATCTGAAAAAATTCCCGAAAATGCGTGATTATATGTGAACATTTTCAAGCTATCGCCCGCAGTGGAAGTATGATTTTTTTTGTGCTTTCTGAGCGATTAAAGTTAAAAAAATTCCGAAAAATTGACTGCTAACTGTTGAAGGTCCATGATTGTGATTTGGTTATTCAAAAATGGTCAAAAAATTAATTGTGGGTATCAAAAAATTTAAGTATCCGCCCGAAGTAAACCACTCTTGAATTTTTCGGATTTTTTAGAAGTGAATCGCTCAGAAAGCACAGAAAAAATATACTTCCACTGCGGGTGATGGCTTGAAAATTTTTACATATAATAACGCATTTTTGGGAATTTTTTCAGATTTTTAAATCGAGGCGTTTTTTTTCGGAGAATTTTTTTTTCGACGAATGGTTGTTTCGAAAAATGTTTGAAAAATCAGGGTGTCTTTTAAGAGTCAATGGAATCAGATTTTAAAAAAATCGAATTCGCGGGGGTCAGGGCAAAAGTCCACCGGATTCACGTGGAATACCTCATATACATATACATATATACACACTTAAGATTCATTTACCATTCCAGCGATTATGGAGAGAAAAAAGCCAACTTTTCCCATAGTGATCTGCGCATTTATTTTTTTCGATGCGAATATGTGCCGATACGTCAAAAAATGGGGATTAAGGGGCTATACCAGTGACACTTTCAAAAAATCGATTTTTTTGCCTTTTTCGACAGTTTATACTTTCAAGAATATCATTATCATTTATATAATTTATATCAATATCATTTTATCTTGCAAAAATCGATAGTTGAATCTTTAAACGCGTTTTTCTCGTAATGAGATTTTCCAAATTTTCTGACGTTGGAACTCAAAGAGCAATTATCCGATTGACTTGAAATTTGAACTGAATACTCTTGAATATATTTACTCTACAATGACGTAGGATATTTTTGATTGGATGAGAATTGACGATTTGGCATTGAAAAAAACGACCATTTTATAGGCAAGAAAACATACGTTTCTTCACAACTACGCCATTTTGTTAGATTTTGATATTTTTCGAAAATCCTACGTCATTGTGCAGGAAATACCTTCCAGTTTAACGACATTTTTTCCTTTTTCGGTTTCAGCTGCTCAAACGTCCGGAATCATGTCAGCAGTGGAGGAACTTTTTTTTGGCGCCTCCGAAGGCAGCGCATAAGTCGCCTGGATCTCAATATTTTTCTATGAAAAAATTATGTAATATAGGTCAAATATAGCCAAATATATTCTTAATTTTCCGAAACATTTTGAGTACTTTTCTTCCACCAAATTTTCAGCGTTCACATTGGTATAGCCCCTTAAAAAAACGGGTTAAAAGTTCTCCGGCCAACGAGAGAGGAATCGAAGAGTTGTCAACGACCAAGTTCATGAAACAGATGTATATTTGCGCACAACAAAGAGATTAGAATAGAGAAATGAAGAGAAAAAACAAAAACAGTGAAAGGAAAAAGAAATTTCTAGATACATGATGAAGATAGTAAACAAAAATAAAAATGAATATGAAAAAATAAATAAATAACGCGATAAGATTACTATTTTAGAATGCAATTATGGTTTTTGTACCAAAGGTACGGCCCTTTGCGTTTTTTGCAGCAGGATTTTTTCGGCCATTCCCTGCGCACTCGGTCTGTGTGTGTTCGGGGGCCACATTCGCACGACTCGGTCGTAGGGCCCACACCCCTTGAGCGTGTGTGTGTAACGAGCACAATTTTTCAAGGGCCCCGAAGGTAGGACGGTCGTCAGAGTACCCTAATCGTTGTGCCCTACTGGAAGTTGACGTTAAATCCTGAACTCACACACAGAATTCATCGTATCTTCACGACGAAATCTCAATGCTTTATTTTTTTGCAATTCTTTTTTTTTTCCATATTTCTCTAATTATTGCTTTTCCAATTGATCGAAGAAACGAAAAAGGCGAAAAAGGTGAAAAATATCGAGAAAAGAAGAAAAAAAAAACGATCTCACACACGCGCACAATGAGAACGAGATCGGTCGAATGATATCTGTACTTTTTTCTTCTTTTTTTTTTGCTTTTCTTTCTTGTTTTTATGCTATTTTTTTTACTGGCTTTTCTTTTTTTTTATCTTATGGTTTTTCAAAAAAGTCTTCCTCAATTTTACACGGTGAATGAAATTACCTGAGGACGTCGTCGCGTTTACGTTTCGACGAGGACTTCGTGAGCGGTGTCTGTTGGTGGGACGATGCTTCCGCGTCTCGAAAGCTGGGACTGTAACGCTTGTCGAGGGTCATCTCGCCACCGCTACACGACGCCTGGATTACACCTGAAATGCCACGTTTTTGGTGAATAAAATGTTACCAATTCGCAATTCGCGTGTCGGCGCGAGTTGCCTTCCCGTCTTCGTTTTTATGACGTTTAAAAAACACAGGAACGCAATGGAAATTAATTCTTTTTGATGACTCAATATTTTTCGCCGATCAAACGTTACCTTGTAATCTTATTAAAAAATTAGGTAAATATTTCCAAGTGCCAAATTTCCAGCCCTAATCGGCTCCAAATTTTTTTTCACCTCTTCGGGCCTATTCTGCAGTGTGAAAATGTGTTTTTTATGATGGGGGAGGGGTATTTTATTAAGGGGCCAGTCCACTTTGAAAATTTCAAAAAATCGAAAGCAAGCAAGACTTGAAGAAATCGACGACGATGAGCAATCAGAAGGGATTTTGTACGGTGCAGGAATTGCCGATTTAGGTAAGAGTTTTTCATTGTATAAACTTCAGACGCCTTTTTTTCGAAACAACGTTTTCAAAATCTAGCTCCTCGAAAAACCAAATCTAGCTCCAAAATCTATTCTCTTGAAATTTGAACCACATATTGTAAACATGATTCGCAATATGACCCTCGATGGTTTAAAATTTTTGATTTTTACTCTTTTTTTCCGAAAAAACTGCAAAACAACGCGTTTTTTTAAACTCGAAAAACTTTTAAAAAAATGTCTAGCTATAGTTGGAGAGAAGTTATGGGCATTTGAAAATTTGGTGATTTACAAAATTTGAAAACTGTGAGCCGCCATTACTAAAAAAACTATTGGATAAAAAAAAATCGACAAAATTACACCCGGTAAAACTTTGACACGCAATTGGTGGAATTACCCATATATATATATATATATATATATATATATATATATATATATATATATATATATATATATATATATATATATATATATATATATATATATATGTGTATATATATAATTCCACCCTCTCTTCCTCCACACCTCTTTGATATGTGGGTGGCAATAAAGACAAATTAAAAAAAATTAAATAGATCCATTTAGTGGATTCAACTCAATTGTTTTTTGAGCAGATGAAACAGAATCACAGATTTATTAGGATTAAATAAAATATTTAGTTATTGGACGATATTGAATATATTTCAATTTGAGTAAATAAATATATTTAAAGTAAATAATTTCAATAATGGAATGTAATAGGAAAAATATGATTCCACGAAAAATTTAGTTAATTAAAATAAACAAAAATCAAGTAGACGTGATTAGTTCATATCAATAGAATTTTTCTGTCAGTGTATACATCGCATACATATATTTTTACTGTGTTGAAGTCTGCATAATTGGAATGCAACGAAACTTCACATCTATCCTCGTATTTCTTCATTTTTATCAATATATAATTTTTTCAATTTCGACTTCAGACCTGCGAATAAATACATTAGAAAATGTTCGAATAATTTCCGTAGCTAAAATGTGTGGAAATAAATTTGCGCAAGTCAAATAAAGTAATTTTCAGTACACTCCAATAATGCGAACTTTAAGCTCACATCTTTTTCGCTAGAAAAAAATTATAATAGTAATATGGGCTTAAAGTTTACATCGCTGGAATGGAACGAATTTTTTTCGACTTCCTCATTTTTATTAGGGTCAAAGATCATATTTTGTAGATTTGGATTGTAGATCGCCAAATAAGGAGCCTAAAACAAGATCGCGGGATTTCTATGGCTTGAATCTGTTACAGAAAATTGGGAAAAATCAGTTTAAAACATATTTCGTTGCATTCCAACGATGCAACCTTTAAGGGGTTACTCCCACTTGCGATTTTGAAAAAATCGATTTTTTTTATTGCATTTTTTTGAAGTATAAGTATCTGAGAATATATCCTGAAAATTTCAAGTCGATCCGAACAAAATTGACTGAGATATGAGCGTTGAAAGAGAAGAATCCGCGTTGAAAGAGCGTTGAAAGAGAAACTTTAAACGCGTTTTTTCTCAAAATGGCATTTCTGAAGTCGGTGACCAAGATTACTCGAACACTAATGAACCGATCTTCTTGAAATTTTGCAGGCTTATTTAATACATAAAAATGTAGTCTTTAGTCGTTCGATTTTTTTTTCGAAAAAAAATGGCCGTTTTATAGCCAAAAAACGGCCGTTTTTTTTCGTTAAAATCGAACCATTAACTTTGACTGTCCGCCATTTTGTGAAAAATGAATATTTCTCAAAATCCTTCGATTAAAGACTAGTTTATACTTATATTTGACTAAATCCATCCGCATTTTTTTTTCAGATGATCCACTTCGCCGCAATGTTGGTCACCGCAAACCGTGTATATAAAAACATTATTTCATTGACGGCCATTATATTTTTCAATAAAAAAATTACTGAACGTTCTTCAAGATGTGTTCTTTAAGATGGTATATTGATCGATTAAAAAAGTTTTGTAGTTTTCTTTAAAAAAATTCATGAAAAAGGCCTTTTTTGCGCGACAAGTGGGGGTAACGCCTTAACATCATAATAGTAAAATATGTATTCGTATAATAAGAATTTTTATTTACGAACGAGCTTTTCCTCGTGACGAATAGCCGGTAAAAATTCGGAAGTGTCACTCCTGTCAGAATCGAGCTGATTTTTTTTCACCCAAACAAACCCAAACACTCCATGGTTAAATATAAACAGAATATTTTCAAAAAATTTCTTACCTAAGTCTCGATGTATATGAGTGTGTTTACTTTTGTGTTGCCCAGTATATTGGTGACCATTCGCATATTGTATTTGCATGTTTACATTTTACCGAAAAATGTTAATGCATTAAAAACATTATGCGCCATTAAAATATAACTTAATATAAGGTTTTATAATCATAAAGAATTGATTAAAAAAATTACAGCCTCTTAGCGGGAGTGGCACTTCCGAATATTTATCGACAAGTATGGAATATAAAGAAAAAAAATCCGTGCTCCATTTTTGTACACGGGGGACGAGCAAGAAAAAAATATCTATATATATATATACGCGGTGACAAGTCTTCGCGACGTTATCGTTTGTTATGCTCGCGAATCCACTGATCATATGCTGTTGAAGTCTGCACGATTGGAATGCAGCGGAAATTCATTTGAGCGGCTATACCAGTGTGACACTTTCAAAAAATCGATTTTTTTGTTGCCTTTTTCGACAGTTTATACTTTCAAGAATATCATTATCATTTTATCTTGCAAAAATCGATAGTTAAATCTTTAAACGCGTTTTTCTCGAAATGAGATTTTTCAAATTTGCTGACATTGTAACTCAAAGAGCAATTATCCGATTGACTTGAAATTTGAACTGAGTACTCTTGAATATATTTACTCTACAATGACGTAGGATATTAGCAAGAAAACAGACTTTTTTTTCATAACTACGCCATTTTGTTAGATTTTGATATTTTTCGAAAATCCTACGTCATTGTACAGGAAATACCTTCCAGTTTAACATTTTTTCCTTTTTCGGTTTCAGCTGCTTAATCGGCCGGAATCATGTCAGCAGTGGAGGAACTTTTTTTTTTGGCGCCTTCGAAGGCAGCGCATAAGTCGCTTGGATCTCAATATTTTTCTATGAAAAAATTATGTAATATAGGTCAAATATAGCCAAATATATTCTTGATTTTCCAAAACATTTAATTGAGTACTTTTCTTCCAAAAAAAATCCCGACAATCATTCAAATATTCAGCGTTCACACTGGTATAGCCCCTTGAAAAATAATTCTTACCTAGTGATAAAATTTAATTCGATAGTTTTAGGCTACGAGAATCACTCAGACGTTTTTAAAATATTTTTTCTATGCTTCGCAACTTAAATTTGCAAATAAATATTTTGCCTGATAACAAAAATAAGAAATAAAAGAGTTTTCGTTGCGTTCCAACGATACAAACTGCAAGACCATCTAATCGTTTTCTCGGAGCATTGTTGACGTCATTCTCTCTCTCTCTCTCTCTCTCTTTCTTTCTCGAAGTGCACGTACGAGAACGGATTTGGTTCGTTCCTTCCAATATTTATTAGCAATTGATCCGAGTACGTGCTACAATGAATAAAAAATGTTCGCTCAGTGAGGGGAAAGAGGAGTGGGGAGAGGGGAATAAGGAGGCAGCGGTAGGAAAGGGCGACGGGGGTATGAAGAACCGAGTGATGAAGGGGCACCACGTAACTCGCGTGATTACAATTAAGTCGCGTGTGACGTAGTTTCACAAGGGCACAACGTGATAATTTAACGAAGCACACGATTTGACCGACCAGCGCTACACGACCAATTCCATTCGGATAATCAATTCACAAAAGTCGGACAATAGGGGCTGAAAGTGTAAAGAAATAATGACGCGTGCAACTCCCCCGGCAAACACGAGCTTAGGATTGAACAAATACCTGCCTATCGATTGAATGCACTCGACAAATGCTCGATGGAAAGAAAAGATCGTTGATTGCTACTAAGTAATTGCTCGAAAAATATAGATAAAATTCCTAAAAAAGAGTGAGAAAAAAAGACACAATTGAAAAATCGTGTGTGGAATTTTCAAAAAATCGATTTTTTTTTTGGTTTCGCCGATTTATCTGAAGTCGGCAATTAATATGAAAATTCTGCACTCGAAACTATAAGGGGCCTGAAAATGAGGCGTTTTTCATGCATTTTTTTAAAGGCGATAAAATAATGGCATCATTTTCAAATTTTAACATTGTTTAATTACAACTTTCGAGTGTAATTTTTTTTTTAACAAAACAAAATGGCGACGTTATAAGGTTTCTTTGGGCATCTTTTGAAAAACTGCTCATGTTATAGCTCAAAAAGTTATTCATCGATCTGGCTGAAATATTTCGAGGTTTCTCACTATAACATTATTGGAAGGATACACCTAAAGTTTTAAGGTTATCGCGTAAATAAATTACCTTTTTGGGGTAAAAATTGTTGAGAAAATGGTCAAAAATATGAAAATTTGATTACGAAGCCTACTTAATTTTTAATTTTACACTTTTTTATATTTGTATAGGTATATTCTTCCAATAATGTTACAGTGAGAAACCTCCCAATATTTCAGCCACATCGATCAATCACTTTTTGAGCTATAACATGAGCAGTTTTTCGGACGCCTAAAGGAATACCTTATAACGCCGCCATTTTCTTTTGTTTAAGAAAGAAAAGAAAAATTAACACTCGAAAGTTCTAATAAGATAATGTCAAAATGTTTAAATGATGCGATTATTTTATCACCTTTAAAAAAATTCATGAAAAATGACTCATTTTCGGGCGTCTAAAGGGATATCCCCCTTAAGGTAGTTCCTCTGCGAAAATCTCAAGCAAAAGTTTACATACCATGTTCATGTTTAAGGGGTTACCCCCACTTGCGATTTTGAAAAAATCGATTTTTTTGAAGTATAAGTATCTGAGAATATGTCCTGAAAATTTCAAGTCGATCCGAACAAAATTGACTGAGATATGAGCGTTGAAAGAGAAGAATCCGCGTTGAAAGAGCGTTGAAAGAGAAACTTTAAACGCGTTTTTCTCAAAATGGCATTTCTGAAGTCGGTGACCAAGATTACTCGAACACTAATGAACCGATCTTCTTGAAATTTTGCAGGCTTATTTAATACATAAAAATGTAGTCTTTAATCGTTCGATTTTTTTTTTCGAAAAAAATGGCCGTTTTGTAGCCAAAAAACGGCCGTTTTTTTTCGTTAAAATCGAACCATTAACTTTGACTGTCCGCCATTTTGTGAAAAATGAATATTTTTTAAAATCCTTCGATTAAAGACTAGTTTATACTTATATTTGACTAAATCCATCCGCATTTTTTTTTCAGATGATCCACTTCGCCGTAATGTTGGTCACCGCAAACCGTGTATATAAAAACATTATTTCATTGACGGCCATTTGCCACTAAACAATGTAATATTTTTCAATAAAAAAATTACTGAAAGTTCTTCAAGATGTGTTCTTTAAGATGGTATGTTGATCGATTAAAAAAGTTTTGTAGTTTTCTTTAAAAAAATTCATGAAGAAGGCCTTTTTTTGCGCTACAAGTGGGGGTAACGCCTTAAAAGATTGATAATTGGTTTAATTGGTAATGAATAAAATTAAAAACTACGCAATATTGACTCGGTACTAGTAGATAATACGATGGATATCATTGATTGCCGTAAAATATATTTTGTATTGTGCTTTTGATTGACCATTGCCAGTAAACGTTTTGCCGGGACTGTCCAGGCTTTGCCCCAATTGTTTTTTTTTCCAGGCTTTGCCAGGTTTTGCACCAAAATTGTAAAGGCTTCTCATGGTTATATCTTGGACACTAGATGGTGAATCATTCTCATTTTTTTTCACATTATTCGTGATATCTTACTGTAGCTTATCCTCGTTTTTTTTATCAATTTCTTAATTTTAGTTTTGACGGTAGAATTAATGATGCTCTGTTTGCCCATCATAACGCATTTGTTACGTGTAAACCAAGCCAACTTTAAGTGTAAATATCTCAGGTTTGGGGTGGTCAAACTTATTCGAATTGCACAGATGTTTGGATAATGTATTACATAACGTATATGTCAAATTTCAACCATTTCTTAATTCAACTCTTCTGTGGAGGTACTACCTTAAACGCGTTTTTCTCGAAATGTCGTTTTTTTAAAACGGTGTACACTCTCAAAGGAAGAGTTTTCAAGCTATTCGTCTCAAACTTTGACACAACATTCTTCACGCTATTCTTTATCTTGCTACGGAAGCTTTTTTTAAATCTTAATTTTTTAAACGAAAAACTGTCGAACAAATATGCTAAATTCGACACATTTTTTCAAACCGCCGCCATTGCGTCAATTTTTATTTTAAAAAAAGCCTCCATAGCAAGATAGTGGCTTCCATACTGATTAATAATCTTTTTACAAATTTCGTTTCAGATAATATTTACGGCCACAATCGTGTACACCGTGAGGACTCCTTTTTTCGAAGACATTTTCAACCGTTGAAAAAAATGTAAACAAAATCGAAATAAACGTTTAAAAATTCATTTTCTGTTCTTCATGAGCGCTTTGATTTGACATAAAAAAATCAGACTGATTAGGGTATGTTAACCATCGAGAAAAAAATCGCGAAAATCAGCTATTTTTCCTTATTCCTTAAGAATAAAAAATATAAGTAATGAGACGGAAAATAAAATAATGATTAAAATAATAGACAATAACCGAAAGAATACTTACCAGTTTCATTTTCTTTTCTTTACTGAAACCATCCCATTTATCGATCACAGCTTTTTCTTTTCGTCACAACGCGAGTTAGTTTTTTTTGTCTCGTGTCAGCGTGGCGAAATTAACTTCGGGCACGAGAGCCACGAGACGCTAATTACGAATATTCCAATTATCGATATTATATAATAACAACAGTGATTTTTGTTCTTTTTATATTGACGAAGTCATAATTGATTTTATTCTCATTATGATTATGACGATTATTATCATTATTTGCAATCTGCTCGGTTGTTGCTTTCATTTGCAGATGTTATCGCGATGAAAAACATTACCAAAGTCCCACACGCTATCATACACGTACGAGAGAGAGAGAGAGAGAGAGAGAGAGAGAGAGGAAGATTTTTGTGCTGTTCGAGAATTTCATTAAACGAACATTGACTTGGAAATTTCCAGCTATCTGTACCAGGCAAATATATACTCGTATCGCGGAGGACAAAATATATCGTGGCAATGCCGCGATGCTTGTTCGGGCGACTCGATTCGTATACATTACGCAACACAACACTGCTGAGAGAGAAAAACTCTTTCTTTTTGTCATCGGAAATATCGTACCGATAGTTCATCAATGGGACTTCAACGAGGCAATTCATTTTTCTCCTTCGTATTTCGGGAGTGGAGAAAAGCCTTCGCGTCTTCTATGCATTACGAGCGAGAAAAGATCGGAGCAATCGATGGTTACGAAGTTTGCATAGTTGGACTGCAACGAACATTCTTTTACATATTTTTATTTCCTCATTTTTATTGTTACAAACATTTTTTTGCAATTTTAAATTATAGATTTCGAAATAAACGATCAAAGAAATCATCGATGGATTTTCGTAATGAAGATTAGCGACGAGAAATTCGGGCAATTGAAAAATAATTATTTTCGTTGCATTCCAACGATGCAAACTTCAATCTGTTTGCAAAGCGAAGTGGCGCGAAAATGTTTGGGATTTTTTTTAGGTATAAAAAGCATTGGCACGCCTCTGAGCCGAGATATGTTCAAGATTTTGAGATATTGTTTGCTAGGCTTTCAAAATAATTTTACAAAAGTAAGGGAAATGTGAAATGAATCAATAAATAAAATGGCAGAGAGATGTTAAAGCGATAAGATTCAAAGAGACGAAAGAGCAGTCGAAAATCCAGAGTCACTCATAGATAAACCGTGTTTCCCCTACCATGTTGCACGACTTTTCCGCACAATGCATGGATACGCATCGCTCTTGGTTCAATCGTCAATGTTTCTTTATTATTGTTTTTTTTCCCTTCTTGATCAGGTATATTAATAACGAATGGCTATTTTTGGCATATCGATCGACCATCGTACACGATTACGTTACTAATGGAGTCGAAGTGTGCATTGGAGATCTCTAAGATGCGCGGCTTTAACGATCTTTCGTGTTCGGGTGTTAGGCTACTGTGAAGATGACGAATTCGCCGCTTGAGGCAACTCAAATTGAAGGTCCAACATCCCGAGTGGAAAACGCAACTCATCACCGCCTAGCCACAATCTACTAAAATGATATTTCGAATCGCCATTACCTAGTCGTCTTAGCTATTGACTACCCAGCCTTGTAACGCTTTGGTCCTCTAGTGACTGAACACAAAAAATTAGATGGTGACTAGATAGAAAGGAATATCTCACGGCTGTATTATATTTCTGACCTAGCCATGACCTAGTTTTGTCAGCTAGCGACTGGGAACAAAAAATTGGTTGGCTATTAGATAAAAGAAAAATTTGCGGCTATGTATTTATATTTTCGTGATTTTTTTGCACATCATTTACATCATTGGACCCTTTTACGATATTCTTCGTTGTTCATTAATTAGGGTTATGATATTTGCGCTGTAAGTATATTAATGGTTCAATTTTAAATGATCTCAGACAAACGTTTACGCCGTAACGTGGTTTCGATCCCGGGACCTCTGGGTGATGAGTTGTGACGCTGTTCACTGAGCCAGTTCTACTTGTTTAATTTCTGAATTTTCTTATCGTCTACAAATGTTACACTAAACAATGTCAGATTATTGAAAAATGGGTGGATTAACAAATGTAAATAACATGATCGGATCGATGACTCAATTGCGTTCGCATTGAGAGCGATAATCGCATAGAATTACATAACCTTAAATTGTATTTGTCCGATCATTTATTCCGGCTAGTGCGGCCGCAGTTGGGAAGTGTTGGCTAGGTCATCGCGAGATACCGACTTGAGGATTTCTTTTCATTCGCAACGCCATCTGTAACTCAAGTGGCTTAGCCAGCCATGAGCCAATCGCTCGATGGAACTACACGAAGTCACATAACCACACTTTGTCATTTGTGACCAAGATCGGCTGGGGAGTGACTAGCCAAGGGGTGCACAGCCGCAGTTAGCTGGGTAGGTCATGGCGAGATACCTGCTTGAGAATTTTTGTATTCGCAACGCCATCTGTAACTCAAGTGGCTTAGCCAGCCATGAGCCAATCGCTCGATGGAACTACACGAAGTCACATAACCACACTTTGTCATATGTGACCAAGATCGGCTGGGCAGTGACTAGGCAAGGGCTGCATCAGGGGACTGGCATCTTTTGGAATTTTTGCTGCGCGAATTGTCCGCTGTTTTTAGTGTCCTACTCTGCCACTCGCAGCGCTAGTTGTTCTCGAACAATCCTGATTCGCGCACAGGGATTATGTATGTGTACGCACGCACACATGCTTGTATAATAGGGCAATACCCATATATCACCAACAATACACACTGATGGTTTCATATGGTGTATGTCTATACACACACAACTTAATATACTACCATGGTTGTGTTATTAATTGATATATTATGCATTGATTGTCTATTGCTGTAATTCTGTTGTCTAATGATCGTGCCAACAGAAAATCATGAAGATAAATAGGGTAACGGAACTATTTGGTACCAAATTATAACTTTTTCAAAAGGCCATTACTAAATCTAAAAGGAGAGCTCCATCTGTGATTATATGCTTATATAACGAGAACTGAAGCATGGTTAAAAACTTAATCGCTAACAACATTTTCAAGAATCGATTATTTAGCGATAAATAATTATATTGTACCCTGAGGTACAACCGCGCACAATACACGGCATTAGTATACGAGTATAAGCAATTTCAGTAATTTATTCAATTCCGCACCTCGATTTAAACTGCAAACGTCAAAATCACGGGTCAAAATAATCGTATTCGTCGTTGTGTATGCTATGTACGCAGTGCGGACCGCGCGCCTGCACAATAATAAATTGTCAGAAACCTACTAGCGCCACGGGGAGAGGTAGTAGAATTAAATAAAGCGATCGAAAAGCGTAGCATTTTTATATACGGTAAGGGATAGGAGGTTCCAGCCCCCTGGGCTGGATAACAAAACATTCACAATATTACTAGCTCATAGCCAGTCAACCATTGGTCAGTTCGTATGAGCTCAATTGGGCACGCCAGTTACTAGGTCGTAACTCAGACAGGCTAGCACAATTTCTACTATATATGGTGCAGGAATCGCATGGTCTTGAAGTTTGCATCGTTTGAATGCAACGAAAATCGGAAACTTTACTGCCAATTTCTCCCGCTAGAGGGGACATTGTATTATAGCGTAAACAGAACATGACGTTTAGTGATATTCTCTTTGGTTTTGCCCGTGTTTCTACGACTATTATTGAATTTCCTTCGAATAATCCGTTTGTCGTGAATAAATTGTGAAGAAAGCATCAGTGTTGTGCAATTGGATGCAAATACGAAGGCGTTCATTTATTTCCTAAAAACGAAAAACTTCGCAAGCAATGGGAAATTGCTATACGTCGCAAGCACTTTACAGCCACAAAACATTCAAGGCTATATTCTGATCATTTTAGATCTGCAGACTCTAGAAATGAAGGATTTGTTACAGCTCAGTGTATGAACATAATATTTTTTACGCTATTTAGTTCTGAAAGTATATTGTAAAGTAGTTAACCATCATAACCTAAAAAAAATATTTGAAATATTTGCATTCTTTTAACCTTCTGCTATTAATTTATTACATAATACTTACCTACCTAAAACGGGGTATACCCTCCCCGTTGGTTTGGAGCAAAAAAGAAAGTTTAAAAGACGAAAAGAGAAGGAAAAGAGTAGAAACCGATTTTTCAATTCCGATATAGTCAAATATCCATAATTATTGTCCATTATGTCCATTCATATAATTTTAGTTAAAGACAGACAACGTGAAAATGTACCGCGCGCGTTGACAGCTTCTTTTGTTCACGTTATGTTTACGTGGCGCCATCTGCGCTAAGCTTTGCATAAGGTTCTCATTTTTTATATTTTTATTTCTTCATTTTTATTACTTTACAATATACATTTATGCAGATTTAAAATCTAGATCTCTAAATAAGTGAATTCAAGCATGATTGAGGGACTTTCGTAACGAATATTCGGCAAAAGAATTCGATCGATTGGAAAATAATCATTCAAATTGCATTCCAACACTGTAAATTTCAATCCCATTAATAAAACATACCCTAAGTCTCAAAAATGGCGAAGAAATCTTTCCTTTAAAAAAAAACATGAAAATCAGACATTTTTTCCTCGTCTAAAGGTATCTCCCCCCTTTGACAACCCTGCTGTTCGGGTCAGCAGCGCTGACTTTTCTATGTTAACCGATAACTCCTTCGCTTTTCCACAGTTTCTCTGTGCCCTCGCGCTAATTGTGATACGTGCGCTAGTAAACGAATGGCTATGGACAATACTGCGAGGGACGGGGGGGGGGGGGGGTCCAAGGAACTGGAAATAGCGACGTTAGAAATGTCGAGTAAAGACCATGGGATCGTAAAAGCCCGAAAGGTCATACGAAGAGAGAATAAAAAAGCAAAAAATGTCAAGAAAATAATTTTTCGATGCATTCCAATGCAGAAGCTTTATTTATAAAGTATCGTATACGAGTACCACAAAAATGAGAGAGGAGAAATATTATTTTTCCTCCCGAACAATACTTCAATGAGGTAATTCTCACCTTTGAACTGTGGAACGAACATTTGTATGTCCTGGGGAATGTTTCTGTAAAAGTCCAGCTCTCTACGATTCAGTGGCTTGCAGATGGTGTTCTGATTGAGCAGCAACAGCCTCGTGTGCCCGCCGACCTGTGTAAGCAAAAAAAAAAACAAAACGCGATTCAGCATGAGTTCAAAATTGAAATGCGATTTATTCGAACTGTGTCGAAGTTTGCATCGGTGAAATTCAACGAAAATTCTTTTTTCTTCTTTTATTTTCATCATTATCGACAATATTTTCTTGCCAATTTACATTGTGGATTTTTTAATAACGATCTTGAAAAACGTTTCAGTGATTTTTGTAGCCCAAATACGCCAAAGACGTGATTTGGTAATAAAAACAAAATAATTTTCGTTGCGGTTCAACGATGCAAACTTCAACACCATTTATTTGACCTCCGCTGATCACGTGGAGGCTCCATGTTTCCATGGAAGATTCAATATATCTCCGTCTCGAGGGAACAAACATTTGGCGAGTGTAGCTTTATTTGAACTCAGTTAATAGTACAAGCTTTTATTCAACTTGACTTTCTGTGAGATGCAAAACGGAAAATCGATATTTTACCCACTTCCCGACTACTTAGAGCTCTGATATTTTGCCAACATGCATCTAAAAGGTCACAATGGATGATTCAACTTAAATAAAATGTAAAAAAAATATCCATAACATTTTAAACTTTCCCTCTGTAATTAGCGATATGTAATGATCCATATAAAATCTCACTAACACGAAGCAATGAAAATTCCCTATCGTGACATTGCAAAAAAACATTAAGGGGTAAACCACCCCTATATTAAGTGGTGGTGTCACCCCTTAAAACCGTTTTTCCGCCGATCGAAAAAAATAGGTATCGCTTACTTTTCGGTGCTTTATAACATATCCAAATTTCAACTAAATCGAAGGGTGTCACCTGAGGGATGTTCCTTGTGAGCCAAAACGTCCTCTGGCAAACAAGCCTCATTTTTCGACCAGTGCAAAGAGAAAAATATACAAACAAATAAAAAAAGAGTCTCGATACAAAACAACAAAAAATGTGGCTTGGAATAAGAGAAAAGAAAAAGTGACTCTGCAGGCTGTGATGAATGGATAATCCTGCAACTGTCGATAGGTCAGATCATGTCCTACTATATGCTGAAATTTCAGTTTGGTACAAATCCAAAGGATTCAGAGATTTGGGGCTTTATGTTGTTTACAAAAAATCATCCGCTTTTGGGTTCGCGTTAGTCAATTCATGATGGCGGTGTGAGCGACGCACTTGTTTTGACGGAAAAAAAATGAAAATTGTGAGCTGTTGATCTAAAGTAAGGTTGACTTTAAGCTTAGGTAACTTTTATTGTATATTGTCAGTTGCAATAATTGTTGTGTTTGTGGCTTTATAATATGCTCAATTTGGGTTTTGGTTGGCGTGGTAACAGTGGAATATGTTATGTTACCGAGCAATGAATGAAAAAGTTGAGTTTGGGGCAAGATGATTCCCTTCTACGTGTACAAAATGATCCCTAGGGATCATTTTGTACACAAATAACGTAGCCACTTTATTTTTGCTAAATAGATTGTCTACTTATGTTCAAACTACACTACTAATGTAAGGTAGTCGGCCCAGTGGCCGTCAGCGTCCTAGTGATCGTCATGTTTGCGCATTAAATAAGTATTTTAAGATAACAATCAGTCCTTCGTCCAGATCTGTGGTATATTGGCTTCCAGGAGGTATTTACTATGTTGTATTACATTTTCACACCCGTAAGTATACGTATAAAAGAATAATCAAATTAAATATACTCCGCTACGACGTCTAGGTGTCATTTCGGCCGAATCCTTCATTAGGAGGTTAACGTGAATCATGTCACATTTCGGGTGATTTGCGAATGCCTGTGGACTTGCGTGAAATAAGGTTTTCTTCATGTGATAAACAAGGATTTTAGTTTTGCGGTCAGCATAGAAAATTATAGTTTTATGTTAATTTCAACGAATTTTCATATATGACGATTACCGGTTCAGCATCATAAACACTCTGCCGATTAATCGCCACGGCTGTCGATAACTGGGACAATGTTAGCAAAAAAAGAGTCTTACGAATCGAATATTAGTTTATAGAAAATCAGAAAAGAAATATTGGGTCCGTAATTAGCATTGTCTGAAGGATCCATGGACCAGTAATCGTCATACACATATTCGCTATAGTAAAAAGATATGCATATAAATAAATGTTGTCGATTACCGGGTCGTGACCATGTCGATAACTGGGTATGTCTTGAACACAGGTGAACATCACTCGAATAATATTAAAAGTTATTTCATGAAAAAATAGTTGTTTATAATGATGACAAATGAATAAAAATTATAATTCTGACGTAATAGGCAATAATTTATTTTATTTTTTAAATTAATAAGGTTCCATGGATAAGAAATTTATGTTTCAAACTCTTTATCAAATGTTTTAATAAAAATCATAAAGTTTGTGACAGAGTGCGTAAAAATTATTCTGCCGTTCTATATGCAGACATAATCGAGTCAACAAAGTCCTACGAACCTTTGCATAATTAGTTAAGGTCTTATATACCTTTGGATGGTCGGAAAACAAGGCTTTTTAGGATTAAAAAAATACTTATAAAGCAATCAAAACGAGGTTTAGAGGGTTTGTTTCACATATCTGTAGATACCTCCAACGAGCGGACTCGTTCCAGTCGCACATGTGCACTCAGAAGAATTTTCTTTTCCCCGTAATCTACATGAGTTTTGCTACCAAAGTACACACAATTATTGTAAAATATTTATTTTTGTACATCTAGCCCGATTTTTAAGAAAGTCGCATTTTCGCCTGAAACAACGGCCTTTGTTCGTTTCCAAAAATCGCAATTGTTAAACGATAGTGAAAATCGTGTGTACTTCGCTAAAAAAAGTATCTAAGAAGTTATAGTTGAAATTTGAAGTCAATCGGTCAAAAAATGCAGGACCTACGAGTCCGCCCGATTTTGAAAACATTTCTTCATGAAAAACGCGTTTAAAGTGTAAAAACCATTTTTTTACATGTCTTAAAAAAAATGTCTACCTAAAATAACTTTTGCATATTATTTTCGACATGTTTATACATAATTGAAATCAATTAAAAAAAAAAACATTTCTTTTTTCAAAGGTATCTAAGGCCTCAAAGCAGTTTGAACGCATGTGACGATTAGTGGGACGTTGCCATGGCGATTACCAGACCAACTGTCAGGGTGGCATGACGATGACTCGTACAATAGCATCTTATAACCTTTACGAAATATTTTTTTCGAAAACTGAACCAGGCACGGGAATTTCACAACGACCTTCTTCTTCGTAATAAAAAAACTGATTAAGAACGACGTAAAATAACTTTTGCTCACTTTCCTAGTTGAGCTATATAAATTTGCAAAGTCAAGCGATCTGCTTAAGGTGACGATTACTGGGCCATTTACCTTATAGTTGATCTCACAAATAATAATTGATATACGTAAGTGATTTAAGACCGACTGTAGAAGACTGGTTTAGTTTAATTCTAGTTGGGTGAGATAAAACTTATGATATAAAGGTAATTTAACTTGTAAGTTCAGTTTATGCTGTATACCTATGATTAATATATATAAAGGTGTTGTAAACTCGAGCAAATTGTCATTTACATTTACCTAATTTCTCCAAAATAAGAAAAATCCGAAAATAGGGGCAAGATGATCCGGGGAATCATCTTGTCCATAGCCTAGGGATAATCTTGAACACCGGCGTGTCCACGCTGATCCTTATGTGAGGTTTAAAAAAATGAAATCTTTCTATTGAAACCCCGATAAATTGAATATTTCGAATATGCCAATCGTGAGATAGATAAATATAGTAGTAAACGCTTTCAGATCTTATGACCTATCGACAATTGCAGGATTATCCATCCATAACAGGACACCCTGTATAAACAAAAAACGTACAAAACAAAGAAAACGCACATAAAAATAAAGCGTATAACGTAAATAAAGAATGGAGGGGCCTCCTTCGGGAACTAAAGACCAAAGACGAGATGCGATTGTGCCTCGGTCCCGTGTATCTCGCACTTAAAATAAAAATCTAGGTCAAGAGTGAAAAGGAACGCATCGAGTGCTACTCCAGAGACGATCATGCATAGGGCCAAGGGGAAATTGCCAAGTTAACGAAATAAAAAATTCTTCGATTTTCGTATTTTACGGTATTTAAAAATAAAACTGTTTTAAATTTGGAGGAATGTTGTCGTAAATGAATATTTTAAGTGCACTTTTGTAACACGCATTTTATACCGTAAACGCCTCATCCCCCAGACATTTGAGGCCTCGGAAAAAAAAAAATTTCTCCCAATCTCTTTGATTGTCCTTATGATATTCTCGCTGCAGAAATACGTCGCCGCAATGACCATGATTTTTATCTCGTGTCCTCGCAATCTCCGTTGAGCTCCGGTTCTACTCGTCCCCGAGAGAATTCCCGATGAGTCATAACCCTCCCATCGACATTTCTTACCGCAAACATTCAAAACAAAGCGATTTTACCATGTGCGAAATTAAAGGTAACGAGTGAGCTGGAGATGGTTCTGGGAGTTTCGAGTATCATTTATTCTATCGCGTATTTATATATTTATTATCTTATCGTTATTATTGATTTTTGGTTTAATTTTGTTTATTATGATTATTATTACTATAATCGGAATCGCAAAATCATTATCATTCGAATTCGTAGCACGCCTCCGTGTTTTCGTAAATACAGTAGTCAAAAAACCAAAGCGAATGTTCAAGGAAAGACAATATTCACGATGTTGGAATTGAAACGCAACGAAAATTCTGTTTTATTTTTTTATTTCTTATTTTTCATTATACAACATTTTTTCTTACAATTTAAGGCTGGAGATCTCTAATAAGGGTTCAGAAAAACGTTTGTGATTTTGGAGGGCTGAACGTGTAAAAAAAATGGGCTACGAAACTTTCGTTGCGTTCCAATGATGCAAACATCAATATCATCAATATTCGTAGTCGCTGTCCAAATTTCGATATCACCGGGACGAAAGTTGTAATAGTTTGGGGTTCGGTTTTGAATTCAAAAAGCAATTGCCAGTTGCTTCATTTCGTTGTTATTTGGAATGAAAAAACTTTCAGCAATCTTAATTTCATTTAGTGGCATAACAAAATTGAACAAAAAAAACATTTTTACATATTTATTATGCATCAATTTTTCAAATATAGTCCTTTATTTATTATTTTCAAACCTCTTTTCTTCTTTTCAAATTATATGTAAATTTATTTTGTTATCGCCAAATATTAGGCTCTCAATTGTACAAAATTGTCAATTCTGAAAATTCTTCCCATTGGAACGATGTTGAGCTACTTTTTGGAATGTATTTAAGAATTTTGTCGATGTATTATTGACAAATATAAAAATAAAAATAGGATATAAAGAAATAAAAGAAAAGAATAATAAATATAACAATAAGAATTATGTCAATATACTATTGATAACATCTTTTGAAACATTTATACTTATTCATTTGCTACTTTTCTTCATTTGATTCTCTTTTTCCGTATGATGCTAACTCTGTGTTATTCAAGATGAAGGATACATAAATTGATTTTCCACGTTCCGCGTCATTGATAAATATTTTTCCTTGCTCGCTGCTCGTGGCTTAAGCAATGTTTCTTCCACTTATTCCAATCGCTCACACTTCCGACGAAATCGAAGTTAGCATCGTTGGGATGCAACGAACATAATTTTTTTCAATCTCGAATTTCCTTCTGCAAGATTTAAGCTACGAAAATCACGCAAATATTTTTTAGGATTCCTACCTAGCGATCTACACCCTAAATTTGCAGAATATGATTTCGGTTAATAACGAAAATGAGAAATTGAACAGAATTTCGTTGCATTCCAACGGGGCAAACTTCAAACTCATTTGTTCCAAGTGTCGCAGCGCCGACGACCATTTCAAATATTTTCGCAGTGAATTCCGAGCGCGCAGTTGGACACTCGGACATTGACTGTATTTTAAACTCGAATAGCGTTCTCGCCAAACAGAAACAGATGGTACGATCGAATCGATTCGCACGACGATGAATTTTGTCAGCCGAGAAAACAGCCGATATAATTATTTGTGTTGTTGTTGCGTTACGACAGCTGTGCGTTCTCCCAATATCGACTGTTTTTGAAAAACAGGAGTGACGCAACAATTTGGACTCGCGTGACGTAAACAACGGGTATGAACTATCTTTGGTGTGTAATTCAATGATATCAAATAGATTTGGCCAGCTGGGGTGGAAACGTGTCCAATGGGTTCATTGCAAGACACAAGAATTCAAGATCTATATATGATGTTGAAGTTTGCATCGTTAAAATGCAATGAAATTGTTTTTTTTTTTTATTTCCTTATCTCCTCCATCATCCAAAATCTTATCCAGCATTTTTAGGCTTCAGATTTCTTATAAGGAACCTAAAAAAACATTTGCAATTTTTTCCAAGCCTACATTTGCCAAGGAAAAGATCAGGCTACTGAACTTTTGTTGCGTTCCAACTATGAAAACTTCAATGTCATGATCTATATAGAAAATAATTCTTGCGTAGAATGTCATTCCTAGATCGCCGAGGAATTTTCTCCATGCGGTTGATGGAATGCAACGAAAATTAATATATTTAAACTCCTTTAATTTCTTATGGGAGGTTTCTCCTACAAAAATCTTCAGCCACTTGGCAAGATATTTATTTGACGATCTACGATATAAATGCATAAAAAAGTAGATATTTTTAGCCAAATTTGAAAGTCTTGAGTTTGCATCTTTGGAATGCAACGAAAATTAATGTATTCAAATTCCTTTATTTTCTTATAGCAGATTTTGCCTACAACAATTCTTCAGCCACTTATAAAGATATTTATTTGACGATCTACAATATAAATTTATAGAAAAATAGATAATTTGTGCAAAATTTGAAAGGTTGAAGTTTGCATCGTTGGGAAGCAACGAAAATTGATATATTCGAATTCCTTTCATTTCTTCTGGCAGATTTTGTCTACAAAAATTCTTCAGCCACTTATAAAGATAATGATGTTGAAGTTTGCATCTTTAGAAACCAAGGAATTATTTCGCCGCTGAATTTTCCAAATTTTAGTCAACAGATCTAAGCTTGAAAAATCCAGTGATCATTTTTCAGGATTCTTATTTAGCGTTTAGGTTTATTCTACCACCCGAGTCTCCCAAATATGATTTTCAAGGCCGATAAAAATAAGTTTAAAAAATCGTTGCTTTCCAACGACGCAAACTTCAAGCCCATTAAAGATATTCATTTGACGATCTGCGATATAAATTTATAGAAAAATAGATCATTCCTACAACATTTGAAGGGTTGAAGTTCGCATCGTTGGAATGCAACGAAAATTAATGTATTCAAATTCCTTTAATTTCTCATGGCAGATTTTGCCTACAAAAATTCTTCAGACACTTTTCAAAATATTTATTCGACGATCTGCAATATAAATTTATAAAAAAATAGATAATTTTTGCAAAATTTGAAACGAAGTTTGCATCGTTGGAATGCGAGGAAAATTAATATACTTAAATTCCTTTAATTTCTTGTGGCAGATTTGGCCTACAAAAATTCTTCAGCCACTTTTCAAAATATTTATTGGACCATCTACAATATAAGTCTATTAAAAATGATCTTTTACATTGAAAATATAGAAAATAAAATGTAAAATCTATCGTTGCGTTCCAACTATGCAAACTTCACCATAATTTGTCTTCCCCTAAATCGACGATGCATTTGCAATTAAAAGAACGCGTATAGACGAAAGAATAAAATTCTCGATTGTTACAGGGACTTTGAACGCGAGAATCTGCCGCAATGATGCAAAAAGCGCATCGATTGCCGCACCGGAGAACAAATATGTGGTGACCTCACAATCGCGTGGTACCTATTACTATAACGAGAAAGCACATGTTCATCTTCGACGCTCCGGCCAATCCGGATCTCGACCGATCTCACTGTACGGCAATTTTGCTCGGGAAGAATTCCATCGACGTTCAACGTCAATTGCGACGATTCATTATCGCTAATTTCCAATGAAATTGCACGCAGAATCGACTGGAATGACGCAAGTGCATTTTTTCTCCCTCCGACTCGAGTGCAACTCTCGCGTAACCTCCAACAACGCAATACCGTTTCTCGTCGCACCAATTTTTCCCGCGATCTTTTTCACCCGTAAACGTACGAAATTGCCGCCGGAAAAAGTAAAAGGCTGCAGCTAGTCGTCCGGTTATCGGACGAATAAGCGTGTTATTCGTCCAAATAGCCGCTCAGTTCACGCTTCATAACGCCCCGACCAAACAAACCCAAACAAATATATAAAGATTTTATTCGGACGAATACGTGTAAATTTTTCGTCCAGATCGATTGTTTAACAATTTAAAACATTCCATCTATAATTTCAGTTTGTTTGGGTTTGTTTGGATGAAAACAATGCAGAGAAGAAAAAAGTGAATTTTTTTTTGTCGTTTGGCGCGTACCTGATTGTTGAGGGGATGTAGGGCGACCTCCTCGTCATGTTCCTGTAGAAACGTAGCTGTCGTTGCTGAGGATGTTGACGATGTTATTGTATTTGTGCTGTAGCACCGTGGTTCAGCCTCTCCCATACCCCAAGACCTCGTCAGGTATACCATACCCAACTTACGACCCAACCTCCGATTATGCTTATTATATTAAAGATTCGTCTATATATATATAGAAACGCGAATGAGGGTCCTGCCACTCGACGAAATTCCGTACAGTCAGCGCGCAACTATTTTCCCAATCTCGTACTTGTCCCGTGCCTAACCTCGATTTTTCGATCTTTGTCTCCCCCTTCTCCGCGCATAAATATACTGTGTTTGTCTCTCCTCTCTTTTTCCTCTTCGCAAATCTTTGGGGCAGAGCTTTGTCTCTTATTCGTTTGTTTCCGCGCGGAGCGCTTTCCTTCTGAGGCTCCTCGACACCTCGATTGTCTTTCGTCTTCGAAAGAATACAAAGCGCCCGAGGGCTTTTATCGACGATTTCTGTTGGTAGGAGTGCGCGGGGTTAAGCACGCACGTAACTAAACACAGGCACGCACACACACGTACGACACGCGCCGCACGACACGTAGGCCGCTCGATGGGAGAAGCGCCGGAGGGGTAAGAGAATGAAGAAAACAAAAAAAGAAATGGATAAAAAGAGGAGGCGCTCTCAGCGAGTATTCATGACTATACGGGGACGCGGAACTGACGAAATTATTTTTGGATATCAAAACACACGCGCGGGAAGCGGAAAATACACACGCGAAAGTACGCGTATACGTTTACGAAGCTCTAATGCCAACGCGCTGGATTCTCAACTTCGTTCGCAATGGCGAGCTCTCCGGAACACTAAACAGAAACGCGGATTTTTCAAAGGTCGATCCGCACGGATATCGGCCGCGTATGGATTGTTATGACGAACTGTGAGGATCTTGGCCTCGGTCGTCGCCTGTCACACAAACGTACTGACTGCTTGGCGCGTATTGCGCTACGGCAGAACGAGAGAGAGAGCACGATGGATGGATCAGTAAGCGCGGCGGTGGGGAAGGAGGAGCTGTACGCACCTCCGTTATCGAATCAGCTGTAAAACGGGACAAAGAGGGGAGCAAGCGTACCAACTGTGTCGCGCTTGCGACAAAAGCACCGGGACTATTTTCCGAACGGAATTCTCTAGATTCTAGTGATGAGAAAGTTGTAGATCACGGTCTTACATACAGGTCTTGAAACTCGCTCAAAATTTCAGTGGCGGGGTATGGCCTCTTATTGAAGCACCGACTGTTTCAACTCGTGACCACGAGGATCGCTGCTATAGAGTGATGCGGGCTGTGTGAGAGAGACGGAAATATATTTCAAAAGTAAACAAAACCCAAATATAACCGCTGATTCACGCGACCACACGCGACGTGCTCTACTTGTAAACTTATAAAAACGGTGATATTGAAAAATGACTAAGTGGTGGATTATGCCAACGTGTAAAACAGGCTTTCGGAGTGAAAAATCGAAACGCTCAGTGTTTCGGGTGCCGAGAGACTTGGCGCAAATAAAAAAAAAAAGGGAGGCCGCGATACCGGGAGTTGGGAAATTAGAGCCGAGACACGTTGTGTGCGAAAATCATTTCGAACCGAAATATATTCATCGAGAAAGGGCGAAACAGGCGTTGGAGCCGGGAACCTGAAAAAATGAAAAATTATTGGGATCATTACAATAAATACTTCCCAGGCCGGAAAACATAAAACAAAGTTAGCGAATTATTTTCATTTATCCTACTCGAGAGTCCTTCGCTTAAAGGTCGGAAAAGAGGTGTTTTTTGTTTAATTTACCAACGCAAACCGTTTCGGAAACTGCAAAGTAGAGATTATTGAAAATGTTTCTTGGGACATGCGTTAAAATTTTTCGCAGAGGAAATAAAGAATTGCAAAAGAAGCACGGTTTCTTGAGTATTTGTTTCATTTTCAAGAAATACATCCTGCAAGTGTTTCGGTCTGGATTCCACTTCGGTCTGGAATAGTTGCCACTTATTTTCCGGTCAATTAAAACAACGCGTGAAGAATATTCTTTCTATAAAAGCTAAAACATGTTTTTTAAAACCGAGCGCACAGGGATCGAACCCCTGAAAGCAGCATTACGAAGCTTGCACCGAACCCCTCGACCAACACGAGCTCACGCCCTGATGGAAATCCGCTTATTGGAATTCGTCAGATTTTAACAAAAAATGTCAGATTTGATAATATTCCGTCAACTATCAATGAGAAATAATGTCAGAATATGTCATTTATACGACAGAATCCGTCATATAATTTCGAGATTTGACATTTTCTGTGAGAAGTTCATGATTTCTGACCGGAAATTGGAACATGCTTTACAGAATCTGTCATATTTTATCAGAAAAGTAATGTTATAATTCAGTAATTTCTGTCAGAATCTTACATAATATGTCATATAATGACGTAAGAGTTTTCCATTTTATGTGAGATTTTCGTCATTTAATGTCAGTTTTTGATGGAATAAAATGGAATTCTTCAACATTCATGAAATATTATGACCGAATCTGTCGAATTATATCATTCTTTCTTATTTTTTGTGAGATTTTCGTCATTAAATGTCATTTTTTTATGGAATATAATGGAATTCTTCAACTTCAACTTCAACTTCAACATAAAATATTATGACCGAATATGTCAAAGCCAAAACCCAAACAAATTATGATAAAAATTATCGTTTTCTATCATTTTTTGACATTTTCTGTCATTTTTTTCGATGCAACAATATGTCAAAAAATGGAAAACTGATTTAACATTTTTTGTTAAAAGATGACATTTTCCGACATAAAGATGACAGAAAGTATCAAATTCTGTAATTTAATGACAGCTGAAATCTGTCAGAATTCAACAAAAATGTGACAACAAATTATGATAAAAATGATCGTTTTCTATCATTTTCTGACATTTTCTGTCATTTTTTTCGATGCAACAATATGTCAAAAAATGGAAAACTTATTTATCATTTTTTGTTAAAAGATGACATTTTCCGACATAAAGATGACAGAAAGTATCAAACTCTGCGATTTAATGACAGCTGAAATCTGTCAGAATTCAACAAAAATGTGACAACAAATTATGATAAAAATTATCGTTTTCTATCATTTTTTGTCATTTTCTGTCATTCTTTTCGATGCAACAATATGTCAAAAAATGGAAAATTAATTTTATCATTTTTTGTTAAAAGATGACATTTTCTGACCAAAAGGTGACAGAAAGTATCGAATTCTGTGATTTTATGACATTCCGTAAAGTTAACATAATATGTGAGGTTCTGTCCGATTTTCATAGATTATTTCCGACAGAATCTATCAAAATATGTACGATTCCATCAAATTATGTTACAATCTATTCATTTTCACAGTTTCTGACATTTTTTAACAGATTTCAACATTGTTTGTCGAATTCCAATAAGCGGATTTCCATCAGGGCGTTGACACCTATATAAAACACATTCATATTCATTGTACCCACTTGGATAACTATAGTCTTTTGTTTTTTTTCAGGTTTACGATAAAGTTACTTTTAATTGTATTAGGTCCGTCATGTATTTTTGACATTGAATATCATAATTTGCCTACACCAGCCAATTGTACAGCTAGGTTAGGTTCCTATGAGTCAAAAATCGATTTCCACCTCTCGCACAGCCTGCATCACTCTATCGCAGCGACACTCGTGGTCACCAGGCGAAACGGCCGGTGCTTCAATCCGAGGACATACCCCCACCACCAGAGTTTCAAGACCTGCATGTAAGACCGTGGGCTAGGATAGGGAGTTTGAACTCCTTTACTCTAGTCTCCTTGATGCCATCCTAATCGGATAAACCGATCGCAGCGACTTTAGCGGCCACTATAATATTTAAAAATGTCTACAAAACGTGACCTACCCCCACCATGGGAATACCAGACCTGTACCCAGCGTTGTTGGTGGCTCAATCAAGTACTACTTAAATCCAGCAGATTCGCGTACCACTTTTTTTCTATCTCCCCATTTGAGTTCAGACTCCTTTAGTACAATCTCCCTGTTCGTATCCTTGCGGAGAATCTTCCGATCGATATTTGCTAATTGCATTGCTTTTTTACGGCGATGACATCCGATAGCCGGAAAAACCGAAAAGAAAGGAATATGTCAATTTTCGAACGCCGCGGTCATGTGACGGATCTCTTGAACAAGTGGTCATTTGACCGGTATTCAAAATGGCCGCGGTCTCGCATCGGGTCGGGTCTTTCATCGGTTTTCCACAAATGTCAAACTCCCGTTGACAGCTGAATGTGATAAAATTCGATCGTCGGAGAATTTCTGTTCGCTTTTAAACGCTGCATCAAGATGGCGGATCCTAAATATGCCGATTTACCCGGAATCGTGAGTATTTGGGCGAATTTTTTTGTTCCATTTTCCTATGCCTACTCGTGTCGACATTTTTGGTTATAGGTGTGGTTGTGTGTTGATTCTTTATGTTCCGTTGAGATTGAAATGCCTCAGTGTTGTTTTCTACGTCACAATGAAATTCGCATTTCGAACGTCTACCAACGTTTGTGCACCGATGAGCAAAACAATTCAAACAAAAGAATAATAACATTGTAGGAGTAGGCTCAGAATTTTCGATTTTTAAACTTGAACGATGCAATGGCTAGATCCGTTGAACACAACTGGCTTTGGTATAAGTTTTTTTTCCTTCCGAAAATGCTATCCTATTATTCATCATAGTTTTACTAACAATGATCATAATAATCGTAAGGCATATTGATTTTCGTTGATCAAGCCGCTGCAAAAAAAGTTATTGTCAAATATTCAATGTTATAGCGATTACAATATTATTATTACTCGCAACAAGATTGCTGCAATGATATTGGGTGTACAACTTAATTCGGTCTGTTTTTTTGCTTAAAATACGCACTTATTTGAATGATAAAATGAATGAATACATTAATCAAAATATTGTCCATCGCTAGCCACTACTTTTCCCCATCTTCCTGGTAATTTATGAATTCCGTCACGGAAGAAGCAATCATCTTTTGAAGCCAAGAATGAATCGAGCCAATTTTTCATACCCTGTTGTGACGTGAAGTGTATTCCAGTCGAAGCGTTCTGCATCGAACAAAACAAATGGTAGTCGGAAGGGGCAAGGTCTGGGCTATAAGGCGTGTGAGCCAGAATTTCCCAGCCGCTATTTTCCAAATAGTTTTTAACCACAATAGCAACGTGAGGCTGAGCGTTGTCATGTTGAAAGATTATGGACTCGTGTCTGGTCGCATATTCTGGACGTTTTTCGTCTATAGCTTGCTCTAAACGGATCAAGTGTTGCCTGTAGAAGTCTCCTGTGATGGTTTGACCAGCATTCGGTGGGCTTCAGCTGCACTTTTCTTCCAATTGAAACAGAAAATCAACGCTTTCCGCAAATGGTGCTTATTTGGGACGAAATTCGACATTTCCACCGCAGTAAAAATTAGACTTGATGCGCAAAACTCAAAGGTCTGTAAACGATATTTGGTTAAGGCGTTACCCCCACTTGTAGCGCAAAAAAAAAGGCCTTTTTCATGAATTTTTTTAAAGAAAACTACAAAACTTTTTTAATCGATCAATATACCATCTTAAAGAACACATCTTGAAGAACTTTCAGTAATTTTTTTATTGAAAACATTACATTGTTTAGTGGCGAATGGCCGTCAATGAAATAATGTTTTTACATACACGGTTTGCGGTGACCAACATTGCGGCGAAGTGGATCATCTGAAGAAAAAAATGCGGATGGATTTAGTCAAATATAAGTATAAACTAGTCTTTAATCGAAGGATTTTAAAAAATATTCATTTTTCACAAAATGGCGGACAGTCAAAGTTAATGGTTCGATTTTAACGAAAAAAACGGCCGTTTTTTGGCTATAAAAAGGCCATTTTTTTTTCGAAAAAAAAAAATCGAACGATTAAAGACTACATTTTTATGTATTAAATAAGCCTGCAAAATTTCAAGAAGATCGGTTCATTAGTGTTCGAGTAATCTTGGTCACCGACTTCAGAAATGCCATTTTGAGAAAAACGCGTTTAAAGTTTCTCTGTCAACGCTCTTTCAACGCGGATTCTTCTCTTTCAACGCTCATATCTCAGTCAATTTTGTTCGGATCGACTTAAAATTTTCAGGAAATATTCTCAGATACTTATACTTCAAAAAAATGCAATAAAAAAAATCGATTTTTTCAAAATCGCAAGTGGGGGTGACCCCTTAAGAGATGTTGATACTTCACGATACAGCAAAAATCAGCTGTTGCCGTCAACCATTCATAGCACCTAGAGCCATCTTTTGAAAACGGACCGAACTAAGTTGTACACCTAATATATACATTTACGTATCATATTAAGTGACACAGCAGCGTCTTGACGTCAAGTAAAAAAAAATGCTATGCCCCTGACAATTTTGACGCCATTGACGAACATATATTTTAATTGCTTTCTATAATTGCCCCCTTTATGCCTTATCGCCTTATTCAATTTTTCCGCATATGTGGCTTTGAAGCAAAACTTACCATTGTAAGCACAAGTTAAGTGATTCATGTTGGGACGTCGCAATAATGCCACCGATGAAGTTTTAGCGGGACTCGATGGACCAATCGTCATGTGTATTGCACAACTTTTAATTCGGGAAATAGTACACCTGACGCTATTTATTGCCAGCGGGTAGTTTTATATGCAACCACCTTCTATAATATATAGATTATCATGAAAAACAGGTGGGTATGGAAGACTATTGGGATAAAGGAACAACAAGGGGATAGATCAGGGAAATTTGGGCTAGAATAAGGCGCGGGAGTGTGGGGAGAGAAGCAGAAAAGGGTTTCAAAGACACAAGGTCTAGAGTATGCGGGAAAGCGGAGTTAACTCTGGCACATATTTGGGAGTGAGAGGAGGCCAAGAAAATGATGGATGAGCAGGTCCATAGAAAATTTGAAGAGCGGGAAAAGCAGCAGAGAAAGGAACCAAATGGAAGGTGGAGGAAGGCACTAGAGGGAAAGGATTTAGTAGAAGAGATGTGTGAAGTTGCAAGGTAATTTGAGAATATGGCGAGGAAAAATGCGTCAGGGGACAGAGATAAGGAAAGCGAAGGAAGGCAAGAAAGCGGGGAAGAAATTTGTATAAATACAAGAAGCACAACGATAATAGGATTAAAGTTTTTGATGTCTAATAATAAGAAGCTCTGTAAAGAAAGAAAGAGAGAAAGGAGATGTAAAAATCCTGCAAGGGTGTACGTGAAATAAACGAAGTACTTATCTATATAGATTATCATGTAATTTGATTTTATCATACTTATATTATATTAGTAATTATGACTATTCTCGTAATAGTAGGTTGAACGGACCAGTGAGTGGACAAATAACGATACTGTAGCATTCAGATAGACTGTACAATGAACATATTATGAAAACTCATTTTTTAATTGCTGAAGCTCACAAAATTTATTATTCGGATAATAGCAGAAAATATTCGAAATAAGTGCAATAAATAATGTTGGAAGAATTGATAAATAAGGAGCGAAATGACTAAATCGTGAGAGGATGGGCGAAATTACCAGTAAATGGACATTCGACCGCCAGTAAATGGACATGTAGTGTAGATGAAGGCTGTAAAGGACAACGATTTACCATTTATTTCGATTCAATGCTAGTGTGCAAGTGTTGCAATTGAATCTAGTCGCTAGTGTTTCACAAAAAATTATAATATTCTTATATGTATGAGTGTTATATTTGTCATTACGATTTCGTGGGAAATATACAAAGTTTTATTTGCATCTGGACGTGAAAAGCTAAAAAGAAATACCAAAATTTAGTTCGGCAGTGGAATATAAAATTAAATTTTGTCGGAATAAACAGAAAAATAATGAAATGATTTTATGACAACAATTAATGAAATGTACATTGTCATCTCTCAACAATAATTAATTTTGTAATATTCAGCAGATGAGCTAAATTTTTTACTCTGCTTTGCGAATTATCAGAACAGAGCCCATATGTTCGATCACTGAAAAGAGATCATAGTGCAGCACCAGTGTGCTAGAGCGAAACCAGTGAATAGACATGTATAATTCTGACCTATTATTACAAATTTATTAAACATATTTACAAAAACCAAAGGTCAATTCTATCTGATGTAATTAAAGTGATACTTACCGTAAAAACTCATTAAGGGGCTATACCAGTGTGAACGCTGAAAATTTAGGTGATTTTCGGAAATTTTTTGGAAGAAAAGTACTCAATTAAATGTTTCGGAAAATTAAGAATATATTTGACTATATTTGACCTATATCACATAATTTTTTCATAGAAAAATATTGACATCTAAGCGACTTATGCGGTGCCTTCGGAGGCGCCAAAAAAGAAGTTCCTCCACTGCTGACATGATTCCGGCCGATTGAGTAGCTGAAACCAAAAAAGGAAGAAATGTCGTTAAACTGGACGGTATTTCCTGTACAATGACGTAGGATTTTCGAAAAATATCAAAATCTAGCAAAGTGGCGTAATTATGAAAAAAAAAGTCTGTTTTCTTGCCAGATCGTCGATTTTCATCCAATCAAAAATATCCTATGTCATTGTAGAGTAAAAATATTCAAGAGTACTCAGTTCAAATTTCAAGTCAATCGGATAATTGCTCTTTGAGTTACAATGTCAGCAGATTTGAAAAATCTCATTTCGAGAAAAACGCGTTTAAAGATTTAACTATCGATTTTTGCAAGATAAATTGATATTGATATAAACGATATGAATGATGATGATATTTTTGAAAGCATAAACTGTCGAAAAGGCAACAAAAAATCGATTTTTTAAAAGTGTCATACTGCTATCGCCCCTTCAAACTATTCCTTTCGCATTTAGAACACCTACTGTGCACAGCCGTATCATAACTAACATGGAACATCAATTAAGTGTCCGTCTTCGATTTTTTTTGAAACTCTTATATGTGATAAAGCATTGAAAATGATTACACGGATTTTTCTTTATCTGCGGAAAAACGCTTTCAAGGCGGGAAACGACACCTCAAAAAAGGTGTGTCCACGTTTAATTAAAAAAAAAAAGAATTTTGGTTTTTGTTTAATTCAGATCGGTGGACTGTGGGTGAAACTGCCAAACGACCCCTCTAGACGCCTTTGAGGGGTGGCTTTACCCCTTAAAACCATTTTTCCGCAAATACAAGAAAATGTGTGTAATGATTTTCAACGTTTTATCTCATATATGAGTTTCATCAAAATCGACGGCGGACACTTAAGATTCCTTGTAAGTTGCGCGGTGTGCAAGTACCACAAACTAGGATCATTCCGTGTGGCGTCAAATTTCGATATTAAACTGAGGAATCGGTTTTAACAACACCTGTGATTTTTTTTCGCCGAATTATAGTAGTTCCAGTTTTTATCGACACTTCACACTCTTCACTTAAATATAAATCAGCTTTCGTCAATTCATTGGTCGGTTTATCCTATAACGATGTACGGATGTCAGTAGTTCTTTGGAATGATTTCCTACCCTGAAGGATTATTTTGGTTTGACATCCCAATTTCAGGCTTACGATCAAGTCGATGTCTATGAAACATCGGATCTCCCGGAAGCTGAGCAGCCTCCTATATACTCAGAGGTAAGAGGTAACCCAAACAAACAAAATCATTCCTTTACTCACCGGGTCCAATGCTGACCAAAATATCAAAATTCTATTCGCCAAGGATGATACGGACTCTATCGAGCGTCTTCACACGAGCGCCACCGAAGCATTCAACAAATTCAAGGGCAAGCACGTTCTTACCAAAGGCGTCGACTTTTCCGACAGAATCTCACGAAAGCCACGAACCGGCTACAACGCGGTGTAATTTTTCAATCACTTTTCAATCCCTCTATTTCTCTTTCGTTTGGCTTCCCCGATTTCTGATCTGACAATCGTTTGGCCCACGTCCAACGATAGATTCGGGGACTGGGAATTGCCGGGGCAGGGTGAGATCGAAACCCCTATACAGAAGCAAGAGAGGCTGCAGTTCGAGCTGAAGGAACTCTTGGAGGAGGTGAACAGGCTGAAGGAGAAGGCGAGCGACGAGGCGGAGCAGAAGAGCATGGCGGAAATTTTGTCGCAGGTGGAGGTGATGGGAAAACAATTGAATTGCCTGAAGCTGAACGAGACACTTGGCAGCGATCTCGTGGCGACTCTTGCTGATCCCCAAGGCGCCAGCCTCAAGTGAGTATGACGAAGATAAAGGTAGTAGTAGTTTTATTTGCATCGCCTTTTCAGCTATTAGGACTTGGAATTAATTCGTAACGTTTTTAAATGAAAAAAATATTTACTTTAAATGAAAATAAAAATATATTAATGGAAGTAATTTTCGAACAAAAAATCGCTCGTTTATTGTTTAAAAAAATCGAAATTTTCAACAAAAATGAAAATCCTTCGATTAAGGACTAGTTTTTAATACTTTCAATAAGCACACCAAATTTCAACAAAATCCATCGAGTGGTTTTTGAATTATAGTGTTCACCGACTTGAAAAACATAGTTTCGACAAAAACGCATTTAAAGATTTTAGATGTGGATACGGTATTATATGTTCGTAAAATTTTGAGCTCGATGGACGAAGCTAAACTTTTTTCAATGTATTTTGATTCGCTGAATCCGAATATCACAATTTTTTGCCGAAAAGTCGAGCATTCAATTGTTTATAGCCAAATGTTAAAACGATTTTTCAAAAAATTAAAGTTTTTCCGGATGAATAATTCAAAAAAAAACATGGGCAGTTTCAAAACGAAAGTATTCTTTATAAAGTTTTGCTAAAGTTCATAGTTTCTGAGTAATACATTTTTGAAAATTTCTGAAAGAGTTTTCCAATTTTACACTAGATTTATGTATAGAAATACTAATAAAAAAATTACTTACATCGAATCATCAATTCCTGGCCCATACAATAGGGCTTCTGCCGATGTGGAAGCTTAAATATCAATTTCCAAATAGAAACTATTCATCGGATTGCGTCGGAATTTTCAGGGAATATTTTCGAAACATCATACTTCAAGAAAATGAAGAAAAAATATCGATTTTTTTGCAAATTCTGACTGCATCTCACCCCTTAACCCATGACTTTCTGCGCTTCGGATTGTCGTCATGGATCCATTCTTCATCACCAGTGACAATTCGATGCAAAAAACAGGGGAATAAAAGCGGGAAGTAGAACTCCCCGCAAAAACACTTCATTCGGCACAAATGTTGACATATTCACTAAATTATAAAGTGTTGTTATTTACGATTCAAAAAGAGGTTATGTACAGCAAATGACATTCGATGATAGCTGTTTCACGATTAATACATTACTGTCGGTAACAACGAAATACTGCACTACCTACGCCAACTCTCGTAAAACGCTACGAATTAATTTCAACACCTAATATTTACAAAGCTCAGGGTGTCTACCGACCTGAAGTCATGAAAAATCTTAAATGTCATGAAATTACACTCCACCCTGAAAAAGTCATGAAATGTCATGAAAAATTACCAGTATACCTGAATTATTATACCCTACTAAATTATCGTTGAGTCTATATTCAATATGAGCCAACTTTGTGGTACTTGTCGATAGCGAAGCGAATATCGAATCGATAGAAAATAAAATAGAAGAAAGTAAAAGAAAATGATGCGTTATTTAATAAATGTATATAATATTTTTCTGGATGTTCCCAAAATATATTTCTTTACAGCGATCTTGAAATTATGTTTGTCTCACATTTTTTACTACATATGGAATTGTACGGTTTGCTGACTTTTCGTTTATTCCGTATACTTTTTATTGGCATACAACACACATCTGTTTGAAAGAGCAAAATAAAAATATAAAAATTTAGAAAATCGGTCGCACTGTAGAATCATTAAGTATACTTCTATGCCAGAAAGTCATACTAAGATTCATGAAAAAATCCCCATTCCTTGCCTCAAAAATCCTTAAATGTCCTGCAATTTCAGTTCTGGTCAAAATTAGACACCCTGAAAGCTGTTACACTGGAAAACATCGCTCTCTTACAATCTAACTTATATCTTTCCTCTTTCTTCCTCGAGAACAAAACGAATAACTTCATCGAGATGATGAACGTGTCAGAAGTCCCCTAAATTACAAGCACATTTCAGGGAATTAACGGCCCAGATAGAGCTGTTCAAGCAGACCGGCTCGAAAGAGGCCGAGGAGAAGACGGAATCGCCGAAATCACGTGACTCGCCGTCCACCGAGCCGGGTGCACTCAAGTATCAGATGATGTATATACCGGAGAAATCTCGTCTCCAGGAAGTCCAAAGGATCGCAAGCGTTGAGCAGAGAATCGCCAGGCTCGAGAACGTTATTGGCGCCAGTAACGAGAAGCTCGCGAAATTTTCGCAAACTATGAAAGCTCAGGGTGTGATCGAGGCGGTCCAACAATTGAGCGCAAAGTCCGCGTTGCTCGACAGCAGCCAAATCGAAGCTATGGAAAACAGAATAGCCACGCTCGCCCACCAAATGGACACTTTGGCGCAAAAGAAGACCGCTGTATCACAGGACGCCGAGAGGGAACAAAAGATCGCCGAGATGTACGAGATAATGAAAAAAATCGAGGCGACGTCGGACGTCGTGCCGCAAACGATCAATCGCATGTTGGCGCTTAGCTCGGTCCATCAGCAAGGTCAGGATCTCATGACAATAATGAAGTCCTGTGTCCACGATCCAAGAACTTGGTCTCGGGTTCTCGTTCCGAAGCTAACGTTACTAGAAATTCTACTTTCTTCTGGTTGATAACAATCATTTCTCCGATATACCATTGTTTTACAGGGTGAGGCACATCAAGTGTTACAGAGCAATACCACTCAAACTATTGATCATATCCAAAAATGTTTCAGACAAAAGTTTCAGTGTTCGAGAAGGCCGTCATACTGGACCACCCTATTTTTTTTATCGGTGGAGGCGCTGAAGCTACGTCAAGGTCAACTCCACTTTTTTAAATGGAACCATGTCGTTTTTTTTCGATGACGTTATTACCGATTTTAAGACGAAATCAGCGACCTACAGCACAAGGTCATTCTAGTCACGCAAAGTATGAAAATAGTCGAAAAATCGAATAATATCGGAATAATCACTTTCAAAGGATCTACTTACCTTGGTTTGGGTCTACCTACAGAAGATGCTCGAAGCGATGACCCTCGAACTGTAAGCACTTGTTAATTCGCTGATGAAAAGACCGTCTAACTTCAGCCAACATTTGTGGTGTAATTTCGGTACATGCTCGGCATATTCTTTCTTTCATGTCGTCAGGCGTGGTAGGTGCTTACGCCATTACGCCTTCTTTGACAAAATCCCATAAAAAGTAATCTGGTGATGTTAGATCTGGAGAACGAGGTGGCCAAGCTACAGGGCCGCCTCGTCTTATTCACTTTTCACCGAAAATCTCATTCATCACTTGTCTTGAACACAGAGCATAATGGGGTGGTGCACCGTCGTGTTACACCCACATGTTCATGCGAACATACAAGGGCGCGTCTTCCAGTAATTGAGGCAGTACGTTTTGCAGAAAGTTTGCGTACACTTGCCCAGTCGAACGACCTTCAAAATAATTACTTTCATAAAACTATTTTCATACTTTGCGTGACTTTGAATGACCTTGTGTTGTAGGTCGCTGAATTCGTCTTAAAATCGGTAATGTCATCGAAAAAAAATACATGGTTCCATTTTAAAAAGTGGAGTTGACCTTGACGTAGCTTCAGCGTCTTCGCCGATAAAAAAAAATAGGGTGGTCCAGTATGAAGGCCTTCTCGAAGACAAACTTTTGTCTGAAACATTCTTGGATATGATCAATAGTTTGAATGCTATTGCTCTGTGACACTATGTGCCTCACCATGTATATTAATGATAATTACAATACAAATAGAATCATTGTATGTAACATAATGGTTATGTAACTGTTATGTGTAACGGTCAGATAATCATCTTGGTTCGCGGACACAGGCCTTAAGGTATTCCTTTCGCCAACCCGGAGATTTGACAATTGCTTTTCGTCCATAATCAAGTAAAAATACATTCCAGTGTACTGGTAAAATTTCAAGCCAAGTTACCGAACTTTTAACTAAAAATTACGACTCTAAAAATCGTCTCATTTGTACGGCACTGCATTCAATAGACGCGCCAGCGTCTTGACGCCAAGTAATTTAAAAAAAAGTTCGATGCCACTGATCTCGACGCTACTGACGGACTGACGAACACGCCGCGACTCTTTATACAGTAAGATGGGTTTTTAGCAGAATTTTTTAAACTTTCTCAAAACTGCATTATCGAAATTAGCGTGCAGGATTACTCAAAAACTATTAAGCCGATTGAGTTGAAACTTGGTAGAAAGATTGGTGCCTTCTACTCGACGAAAATTGTTTTTGAAAAATTGGAAAAAGAACCTACTTTTTCAATCCACATTTTACAGAAGTGTTGCGTGAAATGTTGATTTTTTTTGTAACCGCGTGCCATTTTCTTCATTTTAATTACCGTCACAGAAACTATACATGTTCTAACTGAAAAAATGTTTGAACTTTTTTGCAAATCAAGGTTTACGGGAAGCTAGACTGATTGATGAATTAACATGACATTTTGATGAATAAATTTACAAAAAAATTGTTTCGTATACTTAAATATAGTATTGAAATATACCTAAAGTTTGATAATTGTAGAATAATTATTTCGTAGTTTACAAAATCTCTCAATACTGCTTTTTCCCTGTCTAAATGTATATCCCGCCTAAAGAAATGGTTTTTTTTCCCAACGAAACGTTGCATTATTTTTACTCAGTTACTCTTTTTGCCTTTGTACTATTCTTGTCATCAAGTGGAGTCTCGCGTCCCCCAGGCTGACAAATCGTGTCTTACCTGCGGCTAAATCGCCAACTTTGTCACTACCTCAAACTGCGCGGCGCGTGATTCATCACGCCCGCTTCGTAGTTGGTTTTTCTTCACTGACTTTTCGTTTCAAGCCGCCGGATTTGGACAATCGCTGGCAAAGCTCGAGCTCCTGCAAACCGACATAACGAACGGTCTCGAGAGCAACAAGTCGCTGCTGAAAGGCGTACAGGAGAGTTTCGCCTCGAATATGGAAGCGATACGCGACAACGTGGCGTCCCTGGACCAGCGGATGAAGAAACTCGACAAGTGATCACACGCCGACTAGTCGAAACGATACGAGGAACAAACGAAGCGCTCGCTTAGTTCGTTAATTCGAACGATAATTATATGCTGATTATTTATGGAGGCTTGTACGGAGAGTGAGAGGCAATATCAATAAACGTCGAGGATAGCCCGAAATAACGTTTCGTTTTTTGTTGTTTTTTTAAGTATTTTAATGTTTATTTTTTATTTAAATCGCTTAGAAACGGAGCTTCTGGAAGAACCATTTGTTCTTGCCAGACTTGTACCTGAAAAAACAAGTTTTTTTCACTTTTATAAATGGTTACTACGAACGAGAGAAGAGAAGAAAGAGAATATTTTTACGCTCGACGAACCTTTCCTCAAGCTTGACGCGGGTCTGGAATCTGACCTTCTTCCTCTTCATCGGGTCCTTCAGGTCCTTCGGCGCGACCTTGTCAAGGGGCAAGTCGACGGTGTATCTCGTTGGCATCAAATGGTTGTAGTTCAAAACCTGCAAAAATCCAATCGCAATGAATTCGGCTAGCATCAATGCCAAGTAACAATCTAAATGGTGTTGAAGTTTGCATCGTTGAAAAGCAACGAAAAATAATTTTTTCATACCACCAAAGCACCTTTTTGGCGTATTTGAGCTACAAAAATCAAACTTTTTTCAGGGTTCTCATTAAAAATCTAGGACTCAAATTGACAAGAAAATATTTTCGATAATGATGAAAATTAGGAAAAGAAGAATTTTCGTTGAATTCCAACGATGCAAAGTTCAACATCGTCAATCTAGCCTGTGGACAACACAGTCTCTCTCAGGAAACAGAAATAAACATGAAGGGATAGGATTATAACTGATGAAAGGGCACATAAAGGAATGTTGAAAATGGAAAGGGACATTCTAACGAGTTGGCAAGCTTCTCCCAAACAAGAATGTACTGTAGCGTGAAAAAATTTCGTGCCACCCGATTTCTTTTAGTAAAGTGATAAAATATCTCATTTCTGAACTCGTTAATCATTTCAAATTTTTTAAAGAGCTATGATATGAATAATAGCGTCATATATTATTTGTTTGTATAGCGTATTAATTGTGTACAGCGTCGAACGAGTTTCGTCGGTGTGCAAAAGTATCAGGCCGCTATCTCGCTAGGCTTCGTATGCACAGTTTGCATTTTCTTTCGTACTAGTTTCAAAATATGGATGACGATGAAAAATTGCACGAATATTCAAGTCCGTAAAATCGTGTTAAAACTTTCTTCAGAAGGAAAGACTTCTCGCGACATTGCGACTACTTTATCCATTGGAAAAAGTACGGTCAATCGTATTATTCGTGAATATAAATTAACAAATTCGTTGTGTGACAAAAGTCGAAGTGGTAGGATCGCGAAAAACTACGGAATACGTTGACAAAATTATAAAAAGGAAGTGCGTTGTAGATCCACGAAAAACTGCAGCAGGCATTTCGAGAGATTTACGTAGTGAAAATCGTGCCGACATTAGTCGAAGTACAGTATCCCGACGTCTGAAGGCTGTATGACTGATTGGACGCATTGGTGTAAAAAAGCCACTTATCAGTGGAAAGAATCAAAAGGCCACATTAAATTTTGCAAAAATATCAGTATAGAACAGCATTAGATTAGCGAAAAGTGCTTCCCCGATTAATCCACATTTCAATTATTCGGAAGTGATGGTCGGAAATACGTGAGACGTCCAACGGGTACCAGATTCAACGAAAGGTATCAAATGTCTACTGTAAAACGCGGTGGCGAGAACATTCAAGTTTAGGGAGCATTTTCTGACAACCGCGTTGGTCCGCTGGTAGAAATTCAAGGCAATATGGACGCTACAGTCTACAGAAATATATTGCAGGACCATATGCTTCCATTTGCAATCAAGAAAATACCGCGTGGTTGGGTTTTTCGACACGATAACAACCCCAAACATACTTCACGTCTTGTAAAAGATTTTCTTCAAAGATGTAAAGTCTGGCCTGACGTGATGCCTGACTGAAAAGTCTCGCCTGACTCAAAGATGAAAAGACAAAAAAACCTCGCCTGGCCATCGCAACCACGGACTTAAATCCGATAGAGCATTTGTGGCAAGACCTGAAAGATCGTGTTGGAAGAAAAAATAAACTTAACAAGGCGGAATTGTGGAATCATTTGCGCCATGAGTGAGGAAACTTGCCACAAGATCGGATCTCACAATTAATAGCATGCATGCCTCGTCGATGTGCCACGGTTATCGCTGCTGAGGGCATGGCAACAAAATACCGAGTCAACTGAAGGTCGAATCTCGTTCTATTTTCAAAAACATTTGTTGTGTTTCTTACACGCAATAGTAGGTGGCCCAATACTTTTGCTCGTTAAATAAAAAGCGATGGAAAATAAATTATTTAAGAACAATATCTATGTATATAATTAATTGTTCTCAAATATAAGTTGTCATAATGAATACATGTTGTCATGACGTTTATTTTTTCCCCACTGTTGTATTTCAATGCAATGTGCCTGAAAAATAACATGGCCCAAAACTCCTGCACGCAACTGTATAAAAGGTCACTTATTGTTCTTTTGTAAGGATGGAGAAAGTAATGAAATGCTGAATTCACATCCATCAAAGCTGAGCAAGGTGATTCTATTGGTTATTTTTTCCAAGCTCCCCTCATCTCTGTTTTGGTGGATTATGACCTTAAGGCAGTTCTGTAGTTTTGGTCAAATGTTAGGAATTGGCTGAAATCTGGTGTAGATATGACCTTCATGGACCGATGCCCAAAAATTCGATTCACCGTTTAGTTCATGAGATAATTGCAATTGAGTATGGGTATTTTTGTACGCGATCTATATACCTAACACTTAAACCGATAAGAGTTTGCTCGCATTTCTCTATGTAGGTTCTAACCGGATCTTAGGATTTCAAAATAAAAACACACGTGTACACAGTACTATTGTGCAATTGATTAAAAAAAAAAAGACAAACTTTGACCGTTTAGTTTCGGAGATATCGACTTATGAAACGTGGTAATTTTATTCCACACCAAACTCGGGCCCAACCATCCGTAACGGAATGGCAACAGTGTATGCTGCAGCCAGCTGATCGACGCGTGGTCTGGGACCTCGAAGCGTGTTTTTTTCCCCCGAGTTCTAGTAATTCTGAGACGGATGTGAAATAAATTTATTCTGCCGACGAATTTAATTCGTTCTATTTATGCATGTGTTTGTCTTTGTTACGGCGAATACAATTTACACTGTCGGCAAGATGTTGTAAATCCACGATCCGACGTCCTTCGACAGCGAATTTTTGTTACTGATTGTCAAGGTTATGGTTATTCTCATCGCGTTTAGCCGCATTTGCTTGATACATGGCTGCGACAGCTTTCAGTCTTTCAGCAAGCGCCTTTTTTCTCGTAAACTTTCCTTTGTATCACATTTCGGTTGACATTTTCAGGCTTTTTTTATTTATATAAAATATTTCGCGAAAGACGGATCGTAGGAAGCTCAACGCTACGACGGCAGGAAAATCGCGCTGTTACCACGATTAGAGCGCCGCTCTCTATATGAGTATGAGACGTATCTATGCATGAGGTGCGAATGTGTGGGACATATAGAGGGTACAAGCTTTGTCAAAAATGCACAACCAACAGCATCGTATAGGCATTGGATGTTACTAAACGCTTCGACGGAAACTTTTGGCTCATACATGTACCTACAGAACTACCTCAATCCTAATCGGCACTTCGTTTTCATAATTCCAGTTAATAATTCTCAATATACAACCAACCCGTGTGAGTTACTAAGGATCATGCGGAACAAATATTCTAGAGACGTCGTTAGTCCGGCTTACCTTGACGAAGGGCTTGATCTTGGACCTCTTGCGCAGTTTTCCCTTGCCCATGCGCTTGTGAACTTTGCGGGGATAACGGTCGATGCCGGCGACGAGAGCATGTCCGTACTGCTTTTCCGTAGTTCCATCGTCAAAGTTACGCATCACGATGGCTTTGCGTCCTGCGTACCGGCCACTGAGGACCAGCACGACTTTTCCTGTTTTCATTATCTTCACCATCTTGGCGAGCTGTGCAACAAAGAAAATAAACAGTTTCGTAAAAGCGTGTCGGATTATCGCCAACTTGTTCAAAGGGTCAAGGTCGTTTTTTTCGTTGAAAGGTCGAAAATATTTAACTTTTCGTAGATTTTCGCGAATATCTTTTCTCGGTTTCTCAAATCAAAGAAAAAAAATTTGGTCAACCACGGGTTTAACCCCTTTGAGCTATCAACGTGCGTCCAGTGGCTGGAGAACGGTCGCATTTTTAGGGACGAAAAAAAAGGTGAGAATTTTTAACATTCACTGTCACGTAAATTGGTAATAGTGAGAATGAAGAAGAAAAAAAACGTTTGAAGCACCACGAAGAACGAGAACTGTCTCGTTCGTACGTGTGAAGTTTGTCCGTGGTGCGAACATGTTGACAGAGCGAGAGAAATATCCCGTCGTGTTTCCCACTGGGTAAACACAATATTAAGAGACTTAATGTTGAAAAATCGTAGTCACGTACGAAGCCCGAAAGTTCGCGCTCTCCAACGATTATTAAACAATCCTTATCGCTGCAATGATTATTAGGATGTTTAAAGATTACTGTGAAAAACTTCGGATTCAACGCACCTCACGGCTATGGAAACCGGAAAAAAGAGCCTAACCTAACTTTCGATGTCCCTCCGGAGCTTGAGCAAGTGACGACGGTTGGACACAGAGGGCGCGGATCGTCGGTTTCCACGGTTACGACTTCCGGTCAAACGAGCGACTTCCTCGCGTTGAATGAATTCATTCGACGGATCAAATCAATCAAGGACATGTTTAAAAGTCGAAGAGCTGCGGAATAAACACGATTGAAAATTATGATACTGGTATCGTTGACGATATATCAGTCACTAAAAGCGATACACTCGCAGAGTCCTATGAATATTGATTTTAGACCAACAATGACACTAATTTTGCACGAAGTAGAATATTCCTATAAAGTTGTTCGAAATGGATTAAGGGGAGGCTAGGGGTTTCAGCGTGAAAAAAAAACACTTTTTTGCGATTTTTTTTCATCTATATGGATAGAGTAAATTTATCGAAACCTTTTGCACATTGTTAAGTGTCATTTCAAGAACATTCCGTGAAATTTGTACGCGAAAATATCCACAAACAAGCAGGTGCCGCGTTTTTATTGAAACCGCTTTTTCAAAGTCCGTGTTCACTGCCATTTGAAAACTACATGACCGATTTATTTCAAACTTTGTACACACTTTCTACATATAAAATACCTCCCCCCAACGGTTAGTTTGAGATTTTTTTTTACATTGAGGGGGTTTTCCACCCCCAGAATAGCGGAATTTTCGTGAAAAATAGCACTTTTCATTTTACATGACCACCAAAAATTTAGAAATGAAAAAAAAAATTATCGAAGACCGTTGGGGGGAAGATTTGATACTTTGACTAAATTTTAATGGTACTTGATTTCAGATAATTTGTAGCCGCGATACAGTGAACACCGCAAATCGTGTTTTTCCAAAGGCGTTCTTCGAAAAGCTTTGTCACCGGCTTGTTTGTGGATATTTTCGCGTACAAATTTCACGGAATGTTCTTGAAATGACACTTAACAATGTACAAAAGGTTTCAATACATTTACTCTATCCATATAGATGGAAAAAATTCGCAAAAAAGTGTTTTTTTTTTCACGCTGAAACCCTTACCCTCCCCTTGAGGGACCATTCCAGTGTGACGCTTGAAAATTGCTGATTTTCATAATTAAAAAAAATCGATAATCAGTCCGATTTTCATTTATTCAAATAACTTATGTTGTACATAATAATATTTTTTAATGTTTTAGTTTTATTTTTTATGTAATTTGTTTGACAACTGCAAAATGATACCTAAAGAAAATAGCGTCTGACGGTGGAAAGTCCTACTTCTCCAAAAATTGTCTAAAAGAAAAAACCAAAAAGATTATTAATCAGTATGAAAAAAATTACAAAATGGTGACCATTTCAAAATGAGGTGTCAAATCGGCTCTTTTTTGACAGTTGCTCGTTAAAAAAAGAAAAATTTTCGGATAAAAAAAGCTCTTATACGACGTTAAGGAATGGTGTGAAGAATGATGTGGCAACCTTTGAGACAGATAGTTTGAAAACTCTCCGTTTAAAATCTTCCACCGTTTTGAAGAAAAAAAACGACGTTTCGAGAATCCCTTTTTCTACGAAAGGCTGTAGCGATCGGAATAATGCGAATTTCGCGACCAAAATTTATCAGCATATTTATGAAGTTCCATGTTTTTGGATAATGCAAAAAAAAAACGATTTTCAAAAAATGTATACTCGAATGGTCCCTCAAGTAGTTTCTGATATATTCCGGATACCGATTTTGAACAGGTCGCCTTCCATACAGACGCGTCAAGTTTGCAATTTACCGAATGAAACAAATGACCGGTAATCGGTAATTTGTTACCGATTAAAATCGGTAAATTGTTACCGATTAAAATCGGTAATTTGTTACCGATTAAAATCGGTAATTTGTTACTGATCAAAATCGGTGATTTGTTACTGATCAAAATCGGTAATTTGTTACCGATTAAAATCGGTAATTTGTTACCGATTAAAATCGGTAATTTGTTACCGATTAAAATCGGTAATTTGTTACTGATCAAAATCGGTGATTTGTTACTGATCAAAATCGGTAATTTGTTACCGATTAAAATCGGTAATTTGTTACCGATCAAAATCGGTGATTTGTTACTGATCAAAATCGGTAATTTGTTACCGATCAAAATCGGTAATTTATTACTGATAAAGTCGGTAATTTGTTACCGATTAAAATCGGTAATTTGTTATCGATTAAAATCGGTAATTTGCTACCGATTAAAATCGGTGATTTGTTACCGATTAAAATCGGTGATTTGTTACCGATTAAAATCGGTAGTTTTGACGATTTAGGATAGGTATATTGATACTGATTAAGAGATAGGCTTCTGTGTCAATTAAGATCGGCATTTTTTACCGATTGAGATCGGTAACTTTTACCGATTTACCGGAAGTGACGCCGCCCTAAATTTCACCAACTTATGCTTCGGCGAACTGTTACTTTCGGCTCAAACGTCGTTTAGTGTCAAGGCGAACATCGACTGACCGGCCAAAGCTGTTCGAGATTGCCGAATAATTCGGGAAAAAGAGAGGAAACACCATAGACGTTCCGAACGTCTACCGTTCGCCTGAAATGTAATTCGTCCAACGGAAAACTTGGCCGTAGGATTTTGAGTTTGCGGTTGGACATGTCCGCGATCGTATAGCCGGCAGCTGATATCGTGGAAAACTTCCTTATCGAATCTCGAAAACGAGTATCACCTTGAAGATAAAAGTCCCACCGTATTCCAACAGATGGCGCTGTCGCACCAATAAAAAACGCAAATTTGTTTCACCGCAGCATATCAGTCGTGCTCCATGACGTCCTTCGTAGATTTCTACAGCGCAATGATAAATCGTTCGTCATCAATATCAATAAATGCCGATCGAAGGAGATAATGAGGCTCCGAATCGTTCACGAGGTCTTCAGATATTCGCGTCTCGTTGCGGCATCCAACGGGTACGTGTCTCTTATTTTTCTCGTTCACCTCGCCCAGCATTATCGATCGAGCACACGCCGCGCACAATACCGCGGCGACGAAAATACTTGAGAACGCGATAAACCTGCGGAGTTCGGGGACGTATAGCGCGTATTCTTTTCAATGGAATTTCGGCCACAAATCGATGACCTTGAATCTATTTTTTTTTTCGTTTTTTTTTTCGTGAACCGAACAAGCCATCGATGACGCAATCGCGTGGCAAACGAGCACGCGACGCAGCACAATTTTTTTCGGGAAAAAAAAGGAACGAGTTCACGCAAGCGGGCGGCATTTTGCTGAGACAATCACGTGGCTTTATCGCGCGATTGGATACACGCGAGAAAGAGAATTAAAAAAGTAGGATATCGAGACCCCCTGCGAACGCTCGCGATTGCGTGTGCATGGCAAGTAGACAACACTTGCGTATACATGCGATATCGACGATCTACACTTATTTCTCTTATTTCAATTGGAATCTAAGAGTTGATCGATGACGTAGCGCGAACTGGATAAATCTCGATCTGAAAATTACACATGGAGGAATTCCTTTTCTTTGTTTGCACCGAAATTAAGATATCGAGGGTTATTAAAATTCCCCGAATTTCGCGACCTTGGCACCGTGCTGACAAATAAAGTACCGAACGCGAGGCAAAAATCGCTCTTCAAATAACAAAAAGAGGCTAATTGGCGGCAGATGAGCGACGTGTTAATGAGATGATATTCAAATAATCTGACAATGACGCGTGTACAGATGAAAAGTTCACGTACGGCAGATCCGAAAAATAATTTTTTTTCCTGATTTTTTTGGTTATGCGCGTCCTTGACGAACTCTTGTTTTGCGGGACGATAGGCGAGAAAGAGATAGGGCGACTTTTGATATACCGGATTATTTCGGTTCGATTAGAAGGCGGTTCGGCACGAATACGGCAAAGGAACTCGACGTACAGGGTGTTTCGTTTCGATGCCACGATCGTGTGAAGGTACGCCAGGTACTTATTTCGTTTGCCGGATGCTGCGGCGGCAATTCTTTTGTTGTGTTTTTTGTTTTGATTCATTGACTGAGCATGATTCTTCAGTGATTTTCTATCACGTGGAAATCGCTGCCCTGCAGCGTGCGTTGCGATATGATTTAGTATTATGGTACCGAGATTATGACGCTACTTAAGGCCTTAGGCCACAGTAACTGGTATAAAATCATGTGCGAATTTAACCATTTTTTTTTCGTGTGAAAAAATGATTCACTTATAAAATTAATTACACATCTATTTAGTATGAATATCAAGCTGTTAGAAAATATATAAATATTTTTTTTTCGATGTACAAAATGGCTGACTACTCGAAACAGCTTTTTTCCAATTGGCGTGACAAATAACACGAAGACTAGACGTAAGGAGTACGAACGTCTACGGCGATCACGATCCAAAAACGTCCATCGAAATCCAGCTGAGAAGGGTGGCGCTGTTCTCATACCGAACCGAATTGAAGTCAGCAACAAACCAGTGCAGAAAACACCCCTTGCTACCTCATATGGAGCGATAATGCGATCACATTAATTGTAAAACCAATGCCGTACGATATGCAAAAAGCACCCTTTGCTTCTTCATATGGAACGGTAATTTGATCAAATTATTTGTGAAACCAGTTCGTGAAGGATATTTCTATATATTAGATAGACAGAATTCTTATATAAATAATATAGATTGTTTTGGAGAATAATAACGAAATGCGGAAATTCAGTCGATGTGTTTTTTTTTTTCGTTGCAGAAGCAATAAGAAACAAAATTTATTTATAGACTGAAGAAAATTCGTAAGAATTTTGAATCCAGACAAAACTTTTACAAATGATCACACATCATGATACGCTGTACAAATAAGGAATAATAATGAAATACAGAAATTAAGTCAATGTCTTTTGTTGTTGCGGAAGCAGTAACAAAGTTTATTTCTAGATACACGAAAATTCATGAGAATTTTGAATCCAGACAAAACGTTCACAAATGATCACTCATCATATTCACACAATATAATACGTTGTACAGATAAAGAATAATAACGAAATACAGAAATTAAGACAATGTTTGTTTTTCTTTGCGGAAGCACTGACAAAGAAAATTCGTTTATAGACAGAAGAAAATTCATAAAAATTTTAAATCCAGACAAAACTTTTACAAATGATCACACATCATATTCACATGTCATGATGCACTTCACAGATAAATTGATTTTACAGTTTTTGTTTTTTTCCTATTGTCTTTCGTTTTATTTTTTCTTGCATTATTATTTTCGTTAACCGATCGCGCTAGAAATGGTCCTCCATGACGAGATAATAGTTTAGCATTCTCAAAAAATTCATAAGAATTTTGAATCTAGATGAAACATCTACAAAGTATCACACATTATGATACGCTGTACAGACAAAGAATAATAACGATATACAGAAATTAAGTCAATATGTTTTTTTCGTTGCGGTAAAACTTTTGTCTGGATTCAAAATTCTTATGAATTTGCTTGTGTCTAGAAATAAATTATTTTACTGCTTCCGCAATGAAAAAAGAGATTGTCTTCATTTCTGTACTTCGTTATTATTCTCTATCTGTACAGCGTATCATCAGTGTGAATATGATATGTGATAATTTGTAAAACTTTTGTCGTGATTCAATATTCTTATCAATTTTCTTGTGTCTATAAATGAATGGTGTAAGTTACTGGTTCCGCAACGAAAAAAAAAACCGTATTGACTCCATTTCTGTATTTCGTTATTATTCTTTATCTGTGTAGCGTATTATGTGTGATAAATTGTAAAAGTAGCGTATTATGTATGATAAATGTAGCGTGAATATGTGTGATAAATTGTAAAAGTTTTATCTGGATTCTAAATTCTCATGAATTTTCTTGTATCTAGAATCAAATGATGTTTGATACTGCTTCCGCAACGAAAAAAAAACATATTAACTTAATGTCTGTATTTCGTTATTATTCTTTATCTGCACAGCGTATTATAATGTGTGAATATGATGCGTGTTCTTTTGTGAAAGTTTTGTCTGGATTCAAAACTCTCATGAATTTTCGTGTATCTAGAAATACATTTTGTTTGTTACTGCTTCCGCAATGAAAAAAAACATTAACTTAGTTTCTGTATTTCATTATCATTCTTTATCTGTACTGCGTATCATGATGTGTGATCAGTTGTAAAAGTCTGTCTGTCAGTTGTAAAAGTTTTGTCTGGATTCAATCAGTTGATCAGTCAGTTGATCAGTCTGGATTCAATCAGATCAGTTGCAAAAGTCTTTCTGTCAGTTGTAAAAGTTTTGTCTGGATTCAAAATTCTTATGAATTTTCTTCGGTCTATAAATAAATGTTGTTTGTTACTGCTTCCGCAACGAAAAAAAACATATTGGCTAAATTTACACATTTTGTTATTATTCTCCAAAACAATCTATATGGTCTATATAAGAATTCTATCTATAGAAATATATAGATATTTCCTCACTAAATGGTTTTATAATTAATGTGATCAAATTACCGTTCCATATGAAGAAGCAAAAGGTGCTTTTTGCATATGGTACGGTTTTACAATCAATTTGATCAAATTATCACTGCATATGAAGTAGCAAAGGGTGCCTTCTGCATATTGTACGGCACTGGTTCGTTGCTGACTTCAATTCGGTTCGGTAGAAGAGCAGCGCCACCATTCTTAACTGGATTTCCATGGACGTTTCTTCAACACTGCTATCGTACTCCTTACCTCTAGTCTTCTTGACAAATAACTTCAATAATTTTCACTCGATTTACTTCAAATTTGAAAGTTATGTTCCTAATTGCGTTTCGCAGAGAAGTACGTACGGAATTTCTGATTAATCGAAAACTTTTCATTTTATGAGCAGTTATAACGAAATTTTTCACTGAAAATTCATTTCTTAAGTTCAAATACCTACAACTTTTGAAAAAAAAAAACAATATTTTTTTGATTCCGTACGTACTTCTGTAGGTATTCGAATGTAGATTGACGAGAATTTTTGTTTGTTGCTCTAGGTTAAAAATTGTTGATGCTAAATGTCACGCCGCGGAGCGCCTAAAAAAAGATAAAAGAAAATATTAGTGGTAGGCCATTTGTACATCGAAAAAAAAATTCTAACAGCTTGATATTCATACTAAATAGATTTGGGAATGGACTTTTGGGGATTGCTAATTTTTACTTTTTACAAAAAAAAAATCTAACAGCCTGATATTCATACTAAACAAATTTGGGGATGGACATATGGGGATCGCTAATTTTTATTTTCTACAAAATGCCGACAGTTTGAACATTTTTTTTTGTTTTCAAGGCCCTTTTTCTGTATTCAAGCAGTTAAAAAAAATATTAATTATCAAATGTTAAAAACGCACATATATATAAATGTGAAAAACGCAGTACAGCCTTAGTCACTGCGTTCACAAAAATGTTTTCAAAAAATTGAAAATCGGTTGATAGGTTTTTAAGTATTCGCTCGGACAAGGTCGAAAAAACTAGTTTCGAGAAAAACGCGTTTAAAGTTTTCGTTCCGTGTTTCTTGATATAAAGTTACGATTTTTTTCTAGAATATTGATACTTACATTGAAGTATCTAGTCGCGGGCGATATGACGGTTCTTCATCTTCATGATAGTTCACTAAATAATAAGAGCCTGTACTTTATCTATTGTAAATGACGTCACACCTGTAGGCACTGAGGGCACTAACCGGTCGCGCTACCTGTTCTCACTAAAGTGACTATACCTTCGTCAATTTTCAGATTTGTGAATGAAAATGTTGCCAACAGATTTTTCAATGCATGTACTTTCAAGAATAATAAAAAAAATTCCTTCAAATTTTGCTTGGGGGATGTGGGAAAGCTACTGTGCAAGTCCTTGCACAGTGATTTCCCCCCTTAACTGACATCGCGTATGGCAAGGTGTGCGCTGCCCACGATAAAATTGCACTCGAGGTTTAAATTAAAAATTTGAACATGCAGACATTTTGTTATTTCTGGCAGTTTTAAAATCGTGACGTAACGCAAACCTCGCCCCCTCCCCCTCTACGTACCTAGACCCTAACGCCTGGTCGAACCCCCCAATTGCGTTACGTAATTTGCGTACGGCTCCGTACTTAGTGATCATTCTTTTGTTATTCGTCGTGTTAGTGTTTAGTCCGAGAGTTTAGCTTACGAGATTGTTATATTCCGTCTCTGTTGCACGCGACACACCAAAATCATGAGCGAACCTTGCGGCGTAAATCAGAACCTACGAACCTTGGACCACGGTCTTACATACAGGTCGGGAAACTTGATGAAATTTTGGTGGTGGGGGTGACTCGACTATTGAAGCCGAACTTGTGGTGTCGCTAGTATGGAGGGGTGTTTGTTTTGATCACGGGTCACGTCACGGTCTTATACACAGGTCTGGACACTCCAGTGGAAGGGGTAGGTAGCTTATTGAAGAGATTTGGTAGTTCACTAGTTGCCGCTAGGTTCGTTGCGATCAGAATACCCGCTGTGGCGCGGCCGGGGGGTCAGACAGAGACAGCACTAGTCGGCCGTGCTTCTATCCCTCTATCTCTGTCCCACCTTCATGTTCGTTACCCGGATATTTTTTATGAGTTCGAAACACTGTTAAAAGGGCCAGGAAGAGGCGTTAGTCCTGTCAGTTTCGATTAATACAATGAAAATGTATGATCCCAATCGTGATCAAACAAACAAACTTTCTAAAGCCAAGCGAGCGTGATAAGCATACACATACGATTTTGAAGCTGTCACGTTGCATGTGAACTTTGACGGAGTGGTTCCGTACTCGCCTCATACTCGCGTTGTTGTAGGTTCAAAGCCACTTGTCTCAATTATTTTCTTCCATCCCTCATTCCCGTGTTTTTATGCAATTTAATGAAAATACAAATGCAGAAGATTCTCTGATATTTTTCATTTTTGTACGTACATTTGTTTTCATATCGAGATAAGCAGAATGAAACCTTTCAAACTTTTTATGTCGCCCCTTGCGCGTACGGCGCACCACATCACCATTTTGAAAAAATATGCTTTCGATTTATCGAAAACGTACTGTGTCCAAAACGCAGAAAAAACAACAGTTATCAGAGAATCAGCGACACACGTTTTCAACCGCTCACTCCGTTGCTCGCCGTATTGAGGTTATGTATGTCCGGGTTTCGGAACCGTAGCGACAACTAGTGGCGGCGCTGTGACCGAAATTTGCCACGCTAACTGTTTCATCAGATCGCGGCTGCCAGCATTAGAGTTTCCAGACTTGTACGTGAGACCGTGGGTTACGCTATAACGCGAATGCGAGAGTATTGTTGTCTCTGTCGCACACAACACTACTCGATTACAGCGCCTCTAGCGTCGAGCTTCGGCTAAGGAACCATGTGAACTAACCGAGTTTCCAGACCTGCATGTAAGACCGTGCCTTGGACACTAAACGGGCCTACCCCCACCACCGTCCTTGCAAGACCTGTACACTAGACCGCGGTAAGGGTACCGTATGAAGTATAACAGTAGGATTTCGCGAAGTTGATGAGTAAATGTATCGGGTGTTCCGTGATTACGGCCGACAGAGCTGGGCGTACGGGAATTGGTACCCAAAAAACACGTTGGTTTTCAATCTTTTTTTTTCCGATGACAGCATTGGCATGACCAGAACGGGGTTGCCATTGAATCATAGTCTTGCCAAAATCAAATTTTTGTTTTATCGAAAAAAACTGATAAAAAATACAGTCATAATCATTCAAGCAAAGTTCCGCTATTGCTGCATGGCCACTCGGTATAGGTGGTTCTTGTAACTAGCGTGATCTGAAATGAAAAATAAAAAAATTAATTTTACTTAATGATAACATTTTCCTAGGACCGGATACTTTTAAAACATTTAAAAATTACGAAAATGGCAAGCCCTAGTAAAACGTTTGACTTTTGACAAAAAAAAACACATTAAACGTTTAATATCAACAAATGGAGAAACATAAAAAAAGTATTCGGTCATACGATATAAAATACGGCATGCAGCGTTTCGCAAAAGTAGTTCTGAGAAATACGTAAATGAAAAAAGGGTAGCAAAGGCCGCGGGGCAGTTGGCCGTAGCGGGTGATCTGACCTTTCACGAAAAACGTGGGAAGTCGGTTAGTTTTTGGATTTTTTACGCAATCATTCTTGAAAATTAAAGTCGAATCCCTCGGTTATGAAACTAGGCTGTTGAAAAAATCATATTTTCGAAATTTCAAGTTCATGCCGACCGCTGAATTAAAAGTGGAAGCTGGATGGTCGAGTGCCAAGTTCGTAAATTTATATACACATGGGAGCGTGCGTATGTGTGTGTGCATACGTATATGGGCGCGCGAGTAAATCGTGAATGATTGGCTATTCCCCCTTCGGCGGTCATATTTCCCAGTCAGCACGACACGAGCTCACGAGCTTTCGTTAACTCTCGCGTGTCAGTTTCAGTCAGTCCTCTCGTGACATTCGAAATTGCGTGTTCTATAGATTAGTCCGATTCTTTTTCGTCACATTTTTCTTCTCGTATCTTCTCTTGCTCTTCGTATTTTCTCCTTCAACTCTCGCATTATCACTTTAAATATATAGATACATGTGTATTATTTAACGAGTGAAACAGTAAGGACAGTAACATCGCCGCTGCGAGAATGACGAGTCTCGAGGCGGTCAAGACGGTCTGGAGAACCGCCGATGCAGTAACTTTCGATGTTGATTCGACGGTTATACAGGAGGAGGGAATCGACGAGTTGGCCAAGTTCTGCGGCAAGGGAGATCAGGTTGCTGACCTGTAAGTGAACGGCCGCCTTTCGGACACTGCAAACATAATTATTACATTTAAGATTCTGTACGAAGAGAGAATAGAAAATGAACAGCGTTTGATGTACTGCTCGAATAATCATTGCGAAGCTTCGTCGAATTCGGAAAACGAAAGTAAAAAATTATTATAATATGTGAAAGTACTTTTCAACACTTGTCATTAAAATAACGATACCCCGGTTTGAATGAAGAACAATGTTTAAATATACATCGTCGGGGCAGCGAAAGGATATGCGGTCAAATCAGCAACTGAAATTTAAAAATGCGGCGCTTTTTGTTACTTTCAATTTTCCATGGCACAACTGAGGTCAATGCAGAAACCGCTTTGAACGCGACGTATCTATCGAAACCCATATGAAAATCTGAATAATGATAATACACGATAAAGTGCGGGTAACTACGATCGAAAGTTCAAAAGTTTTTCAGATTTCTCATTATTATTGCGAGTACGCGAATTGTACGAAATACAGTGAGTGACATTTATATTTATTTTTTCTTTATTGAAAGGTTTGAAGAAAAATGTTTCTTTTTTGCACTTAAAGTCACTGTTTTCAGATATTTGGCGTTTGAGCTTGTATATAGAAAATTTAGATATTTAACTTTTCGGTCGATGTTATTAATTGATACAAGGAGTCATTAAGGGGTTAGGCTACTGTGACGATTCGAAAATTGGGGTCGTTTAGAAACAATTACTTATGGAGGAATAAATTAGATGATGGAAAAATCGTTTAGACGTTTAATTTGTATCTACATTAACGAAGTTGTGTACCAAATTTCATAAAAAGAGTATTTATTATTCAAGAAATTATAAACAATCTCGTGAAGAACTTTGGAACTTGAGAGGCCCAACGGTGTCCTTAATTTTGGCCACCTGGTTGATGCGAAACAAAAAAAAACGAGCTTTCTTTTCTTAAGGGGTTAGGCCACAGTAACAGGTATAAAATCATGTGCGAATTTAACAATGTAATTTAACAATATAACAATTTAACCATTTAACAATTTAATAATTTAACAATTTAACAATATAACAATTTAACCATTTAACAATTTAACAATTTAACAATTTAACAATCATAAAATTAAATACACATCTATTTAGTATGGATATCAAGCTGTTGGAATTTTTTTTTCTATGTACAAAATGGCCGACTACTAATATTTTCTTTTATCTTTTTTTTAGGCGCTCTGTGGCGTGACATTTAGCATCCACTATTTTTTACCTAGAACAAAAAATAAAAATTCTCGTCAATCTACATCAGAATACCTAGAGAAGTACGTACGGAATTAAAAAAATATTGTTTTGTTCAAAAGTTGTAGGTATTTGAACTTAAGAATTAAATTTTCAGTGAAAAATTTCGTTATAACTGCTCATAATGTGCTCATAAAATGAAAAGTTTTCGATTATTCAGAAATTCCGTACGTACTTCTCTGCGAAATGCAATTAGGAACATAACTTTTATATTTGAAGTAAATCGAGTGAAAATTGTTGAAGTTATTTGTCACGCCAATTGGAAAAAAGTTGTTTTGAGAAGTTTCGAGGAGTCGGCCATTTTGTGCATCGAAGAAACATATATATATTTTTTAATAGCTTGATATTCATACTAAATAGATGTGTAATTAATTTTATGAGTGAATCACTTGTTCGTACGAAAAAAAATTGTTAAATTCGCATATGATGTTATACCCGTTACTGTGGCCTAAGGCTTTAAAGTAGATAATACTGGATAAGACTTGACCGGACTTGTTATCGTGGTTCAATAATAAAAATGTTGTTTTTTTCCCCGACTTTTCAAGGAAAATTGACAGCATTATTGTTAATAAGTTCAGAGTGACTCCCCGTCCGGATAGCGGCTCAGTTCACGCCGTATTTCTAGTAGGCGTACATATTATTGTGACTAGTGTCAGCTAGTATCTGGACGAATACCATATATATAATCGTTGGATAGAATGTGTTAAATTGTTGACCAAACTATCCGGTCGAATAATTTACACGTATTCGTCCGATTAAAATCTTTATGATTTTCTTTGGGTTTGTTTGTCGGGGCGTTGTACAGCGTGAAGTGCGTGAACTGAGCCGCTATCCGGACAAATAACATACGCTGATTCGTCCGACAACCGGACGTCTAGCCGCAGCATAATAAGTTGTGAAAACAAATGTTGAGAAGAAAAACGTCGTTCTAGACGTATAGGGTGTCTCAAAATTACCTGATATATTAATTTCTTAATAAAACGTATTGTTTATTTGAAAAGTACGCATATTTTTATTTTAATATGAGGTACAAACATGGAGGTTATGTGTGGAACACAATAACCGATAAATGGCCGCCTCGTCCCTGTTGGAAAACGTTCACTCTTTTGACGAAATTTTCAATAACATTTTGGCATAATTGCGGACTAATTTCATTAATGGTGCGTCCAATTGCTTCCTTGAGCTCCGGGATGGTCTGTGGATCATTGGCATACACTTTTCCTTTCAGAAAAGCCCAAAGAAAGAGGTCCAGTGGCGTCAAATCGCACGATCTTGGTGGCCGATTGACATCGCCGCGCCGCGAGATAACACGACCATGAAACTTCGTCTGCAATAACTATGCAGTAACAATGCAGCAAATAACAATTTCTATGCGTTGCTCGATCGTGTAATTCTCTATGACTAAACCTCAATACTTCCTGATGCCAGTCGTCAAATATCAGTACTCCATGTTTGCCACAACAAAAATGGCGCGCAATTTGAAATGTCAGGTCATTTTGAGACACCTTTTACTATTACACTGAATAAGTGTACCAAATTATAAGTCGAACCGTTCATGTCTACGCCATTTTGAAAAACACAGTTTCGAGAAAAACGCGTTTAAAGTCAAATTAGCAGTTCCCTCGTTGTAATCATAAGTTTACCTTCAATCTGCGATTCCTGCTATGTTGGACTTAACATCTTCAATTTGAGTTGCCTCAAGCGACGAACAAGCGTTCGTCATTTTCACAGTAGCCTTACCTCTTAAAATCGCATTCACGTAACGCGATGATATCTCAAAAAGTCAGAAGTTATGATTTGGAGCTCTTTATCAGGGGCGACAAGGACAGACAAACATGAAGGAAGCATGGCCATACGCATGAAGATGATAAATTATTTAAACGGACGTACTATCGATTTTTATCGCAGATTAAAAATCGATGTCTCTGCACAGTCGTTTAATAATTGTTCAAATCAATTAATCAATTCGTTCGCAAACAACACTCATATTTATTAATTACCCGAATTATATCATCATCTCAAGGCTGCGATCACGTACACATTTATTTTACCTTCAACGATACGACTGACACTTCGATTGTTCGCAATAATTGATCGCTGCCTTTTTTTCAACTTGATACATTTGTAGAAATCACACGAATATAATATTCGAGTAATCCTCGATTCATTGGTTTTTATCGGAACTTTTGTGTTTTTACAGGACAAAACAGGCGATGCAAGGGAGCATGACGTTTCAGCAGTCTCTCACGGTCCGGCTCAATATCATTGAACCAAGTGTTGAGCAAGTTAAGGAATTCATAAAAAATCATCCACCCAAATTGACACCGGGAATAAAGTAAATAGATTTGGCAAAATCATGCGGTTTATTTCTACTATTGTTTAAGGTATTACTGGATGGATATTAAAAAATCGCCAAAATTCTTGAGAATTAAAAAAAAGATAGTTCTTGATAGAATTATAACACATGAATTATTTTCGAATTTTTCACTAAATAATTTCGTAGTTATAAACATATGAATTTAACACGGTTGCTTATGGGAAAACAGCTTCTGCAGACGTTAATGGTTGCAAAACGAATGGAACCAAATCACCGTAAAATGTGAAAATATTATATCATTAAGATTTAAGGTGAAGCGATTGATTATGCAAAGTTTCAAATAAATCGACTGAGTAATGGTCGAGAAATAAATTAAAGTAATGAGGAGTATCGCCTTTTTATAAATTGCGTTGTGTTGACGTGGCAACGTCGTAGAGCAGTATGATGATTAATCTGTCGGTACAGTAGAAACGCTTTGCTATACCGTGGTGTAAATCCATGCTAATGGCCGGTTTCGTCACCTCTGGATAAAATTATCCGCAAGATAATACCTTCAACATTGTTTATCTGCCGGATAACTTTATCCGTAACTTATCCGTGGTTGACGAAACCGGGCACAAGTTGAATTCATAGTTTTTTTTCTGTAGCTTCCCTCATTATGTTTAATAAATAAGATTGCTGATTAATTTATGCCAATGGTTTTTTGGAGAATATCGTATATAGTAAAATCTTATTCCATTACATTTTTTTAAACAATTAAGATAAAGCACACCGAAGCCACGCTTGCCCACGCTATTTTAAGGTTAGGCTTACTGCTACTCACGAAGCAGCGTCAACGTGGAGAGCACAACGCATGCGTAAACAGGTCGAGCGCAAACTTCAGACTGCTGCGTTGTCGCGTACAGCTGGCAATTTATAAAATAGTAAAATATTTATTTTAACGATGAATTAATCAGCAATCATTGGAAAACGCAATATATATTGACTTTTTGGGTAATTATTGATAATAATAAGGTGGCTTGAACGTGTTAATTAAATTAAAAAATGGAGACATTTTTTTGTTGGACAGTTGAAACAGATGTACAGTCGCTGACAAAACCTCACTCAAGCACAAGCCAATATCGTCAAGTTCGAATTCAATTGTAATTAAAAGTGGTAAATTAACATTTCTAAGTGTTAATTTATTATTAAATTAGCGATTTGTAAGGCTAAACAAGAACGACATCATTTAGACTTGTAAATCCACGATTCGCCCGTTTCGGACTAACTTTCTGCCCGACGGCCCATCGAGTAATGCCTTAAGCACGTTTGATAATATACATTTTGATTTATTTTTTATTATTATTAGTATCACTAGTTGAATAACGTGAATAGAAACAACAATAACAGTGATAATAATAATAGTAATTATTATAACATTTCATTGATTGTTATAATTATCTTAGTGTTAATAATAGAAATAATAATTATAATCATAACTATAATTACATTTGTTTGACAATAATTGTTGTTGTTGTCATCATTATTATTAATTCGGATATTATTTTTCTATCCAAATGCATTTTTATGAGTTTTATCATTAATTAAATGCGCTTAATTTCAGAGAATTGGTGGACGAGCTGCACAAACGAAACAAAAAGGTATTTCTCGTTTCCGGTGGGTTTCGTTGCCTGATAGGCCCGGTCGCGGCACGATTGAACATTCCGGCTGAGAACGTTTGTGCGAACAGGCTGAAATTTTTCTTCAACGGTTCGTTGCAAAAATAGCAATTTCATTCTTATTATTATTGAAACAGGTATAGATTTTAAGGGGTTATCTCACGTTAGACGCTAGAAAAAAGGGTATCTTCATGCATTTTTTTGATAGGTTTATATTATAGATATTGATTTTTAAATTCTGACACTTAATAAATAGACTTTCGAAATACAAAAATAAAAAAAAATGTATTTATGAACCCGAATAAACTATGAACATGATAAAATCATGTGCGAATTTAACAATTCTTTTTTGTGTGAAAAGGTGATTTACTCATAAAATTAATTTCACATCTATTTAGTATGAATATCAAGCTGTTAGAAGAAATATATATATTTTTTTCGAAGTACAAAGTGGCCGGCTACTCGAAACAGTTTCTTTCCAATTGGCGTGACAAATAACTTCAACAATATTCACTCGATTTACTTCAAATTCAAAAGTTACGTTCCTTATTGCATTTCGCAGAGAAGTACGTACGGAATTTCTGATTAATCGAAAACTTTCCATTTTATGAGCAGTTATAACGAAATTTTTCACTAAAAATTCATTTCTTAAGTTCAAATACCCACAACTTTTGAATAAAACAATATTTTTCAAATTCCGTACGTACTTCTCTAGGTATTCTAATGTAGATTGACGAGAATTTTTGTTTTTTGTTCTAGGTAAAAAATTTTGGATGCTAAATGTACCGCCGCGGAGCGCCTAAAAAAAGATAAAAGAAAATATTAGTAGTTGGCCATTTTGTACATCGAAAAAAATATATATATATTTTTTCTAACAGCTTGATATTCATACTAAATAAATGTGTGCTTAATTTTATGAATGAATCACTTTTTCATTGGAAAGAAATGGTTAAATTCGCACACGATTTTATACCCGTTACTGTGGCCTAAGGCCTTAAGTGTAACAACTTTTATATCAATATCTATAATATAAACCTATCGAAAAAATTCACGAAAATAGCCTTTTTTAGCGTCTAAAGTGAGAAGCCCCCTTAAACGAATCAAACGATACTTCGATTTAATGGATTCACTGCATTCGTTGCGTTCATTAATTTTTTTCAACTTTCACGATCTTCGATCGCAGGAGATTTTGCGGGCTTCGACGAGACCGAGCCGACGTCGCGCAGTGGCGGCAAATCGGAAGCCTTGAGGATATTGAAGGATAGGCACAACTTGAAAAGTATCGTTCACATCGGGGACGGAGCGACGGACATGGAAGCTTGTCCGCCCGCGGATGCTTTTATCGGTTCGTAAAATCTCTCCTTATCTTATCTCCCCCCTTTTTTGTGTGAGCATGAAATAAAAAAAAAGACAGAGAACGAGAAAAATAATTTTTGCATATAACACTGATAAAAATTTTCCCGGTCGTTAGACGTGAAATGTTAAAATTCGCTTGTCAGAATTTGATTAAAATGTTATTTTAAAGAATCTTCCCGAAATTTAGAGCGCGGAGAAAAATTGTGTATCTTTTTTGTTTGTCCTTAGGATACGGCGGCAATGTGGTCAGGGAGAGCGTGAAATCACGCGCCTCGTGGTTCGTCACCGACTTCGACGAGTTGAGAAACGCAATGTGACGATTTTCAAGCACTGTTTTATGTACAGAAAAGCGACGCTAGTTTTACACAGATGACGTCTATTTTTGTTATTTTCTTGTAGTTGTCGTTGTTGTTTTCTTCCTTTTTAACAACAACACGCGACTTAACTCGATCCGCTGGCTGGTCGAGGAACGAACAAAAGGAAAAAAAGAATATTATTAAGAGAGGGCAGAGAGTAAAATTTAAAATGAAGTTGGTAGACAAAATAAATTATTGCTATCAAAGTTCTACGCTTTCAGAATGCAATCGGACGAGACGCGGTAAAAAAGTCGAGAGAAAAGTATTACGTCAACACGCTCACGATGCATTTCGCGTATTGAGTAAAAAATGTTCATATATACGGGGAGTAAAAAATGTTCATATATATGGTCCCTCTTATCTCTGCCATCCGTGACGTGACAAAAAAATGTTCCAGACAAAAGTTGTACGGTGTGAAGGGGGCCATCAAATGCGACCAATTAGGGGGTCAAAGTCGTCCAAGGCCATTCAGAGTCACCTATTAAAATGAAACACAAATCTAAATATCTCGAATCGCTACCAAATATTTGATAGTGATCCGAGATATTTAAATTTGCATCGTCGATACTGACCTTGAATGACCTTGAACGACTTTGACCCCCTAATGTTTTTTATGCGGCTTGAGGTGCTCTACAAGGTGGTTGAAAGAAAATGTACCATTCCATTTTAAAAAGTGGAGGTGAGCTTCACTTCGCTTCAGTGCCTCCAACGAAATAAACAAAAAATTGGTCGCATTTGATGGACCCCTTCACACCGTACAACTTTTGGGTGGAACATTTTTTTGTGAGGTCGATAATTACCGAGTTATTTCGGGTGGCAGAGATAAGAGGGACACCCTGTATGAGGCATTCTTCATCAACTGGGCCACTCTTTTTTTTCAGCCTCTCCAATTTTTTTCAAAATCGCCCGGTTTGAAATGTTGGTCGAACGGAACGTCTGTGATTTTTTTAGATTTTTTAGGCGTCCGTTCGGGATTTTCAATTTTTCATTAGAAACACTGTATCCGAAAAAATATTCATCGAACAAAAAAAACATGAGAATGAAAACTTTTTATTTTTTCCGCTTTATCGGACAAAATCAAAATCATAATTTTTCTGCATTGAGAAAATTGAAATTTGGCAAAAAAATGAGAGTAACAATTTTTTTAACTTAATAACACACTTTCGATTTCGGTACAAATTTTAGAGGATGTCTGTCATTGGGTAAAGAGTCTGCGAATTTTTTTTCAAAATGGGACCCGCAATGGTTTGGATGAAAAAAATCCCTGCGAAAGCGGTTATGAGATTTCGCAGGGTTTTTATTTTTTTTTTTCATCCTAACCATTGCAGGTACCATTCTGATTTTTTTTTCGCAGACTCTTTACCGAATGACAGACATCCTGTAAATTTGTACCGAAATCGAAAGCGTGTTATGAGGTTTAAAAAAATATTGCTCTCATTTTTTTGCCAAATTTTAATTTTCCCAATGCAGAAAAATTATGATTTTTTTCGATAAAGCGGAAAAAAGAAAAAGTTTTTATTCTTATGTTTTTTTTTGTTTGATGAATATTTTTTTCGGATACAGTGTTCGTAAAGAAAAATTGAATGTTGAAAAAAAAGTTGCCCAGTTGATGAAGAATGCCTCATATATGGATGCACACGTGGGTTGTGTATGGGCATAAAGATATTTCATTGTCGAAACCGTTTAGTGCATTTTGCTGTACAATTTTTCTTTTCAAATTCCCACGAATCGGATTTACGTGGCTATTTAACAAAAAATTAATAATTATTTTTGGATCAATCAGTGCGCAACACTGCGCGTGGATGTTTCTCAGGAACTGGGAAAAGTCAAGTGACCGGTGTGCGATTAAAGACGATGGGGATAGGGTCGTGAAAGCTCGCAAAGGTTTACGAAGAAACGCGGAAAACGTGCAGTGGGTGCAAAAAGTATTCGCGCACGTCGCTTTTTGAAAATAACGCTTCGAAAACAAAGCAGGATATTTTGGCACGTCATTTTATTTGACAGCCCATTCCAAACAGACAAAATGCTCGTTGATCCAAAGGCAGAAAAAAAAACAGTAACAAAAAAAAACGATTAAATAATAATAGAAATTCCGTACTCAAATAAGTATTTGCACGTTAAGAATTCGATAAGTAGTTCATTCATAAACCGATATTCAGAGGCTCACAGGCAAATGTAGACAGTGAAAATGTAAACAAAGTCTTCAACGAAAGATTCTGGCAAGACGACCTGGCTCAGTTTACAATTACTGGAGCAATCACGTCGTCGAATAAATGTCAACTATCCGTATCTGCGCGAGAAAAAATACTTTTACTACGTTGTCCAAGTCCACGATACCGCCAAATTGGGGAAACATTAAGGGGTTTTCTCACTTTAGACGCTAAAGAAAGGTTATTTTCATGAATTCTTTTGACAGGTTTATATTATAGATATGGATATAGAAGTTGTTACACTTAAGGCAGTCCTCTAGTTTCTCGGGTCGAAAAAATCGATTTTTTTTTTCATAAATCACATCTACAACATGTGTAGAAAATGTGTGCCAAAGGATTTTTCGATATTCGAAGTGGTTCACAAGTTACGGCCCTGGAACGGAGCAGGTATGAGCTTCTCGGAGAGGCTGAGCAATTCAAACACAATAAGCCGCCTCTTTCTGAAGCAGTTCAAAAAGTTATAAAGCCAATTTATCCAAAGAAGAATTGTTAAGCAGATGCCTGGAAGCGGAAACTCAAAATAATAACGAGTCGCTCAATTCGTTAATCTGGACTTTTGCTCCGAAGCACCTCCATTCTGGGCCAAAAGTGGTTGAAATTGCCACGTTTCTCGCTGTCATAATCTTCAACGAAGGATTCAAATCTATCCTGAAGACCTTGGAAACCATGGGAGTGAAAATCGGCCCACAAGCTAAATGATATGTTCAACAGCGTGATAGCTCTCGGATCGACCGTTCAGAAAGGCGCACGAGTGATGTTGTAAAACAGGCCCGAATCGCGCAAAGGGAAGACGGAGCAGCTCTGCGTGACTTCCAAGAAGAAGAGGAAGGCCTATTGTATGGTCCAGGCATAGCAGATTGACGGTGAGATGAAATTTTTAGTATAAATCACATGCGCGAACTTTCAAACGCGTTTTTCTCGAAACACCATTTTTCGAAACGGTGACCACGATATTTCAGAAACTACTGCACCGATCTTGTTCAAATTGATACAGCATCTTTAATATGTTATCAGCCAGCGATTGAACTAGGATTATCATGATTGCTTCGATAGTTTTTTCTGTACGAGCGAAAAACTTAAGAAAAAATGAGTAAAAAATAGAATGTAATTTTCAAAAGTGTATAAAAAAGTCAATTTTTGTAATTTAGAATTCACTCTAGTTCAATCGCTAGTCTTAAATATGAAGATTGAAATGCCGTTTGGTTTTTTGATTTCAGATAAGCAGAACAGCCGCAATCTTGGTCACCGTCAAGCACCTCTTTCACTTGATGTCTTCCTGTCGGCCACTATAACCTTTATTCTATTATATATTTTGACTTCAAAAAATTTGTAAAGCTTATTTAAATGTTAATAAAGATTATGCAAAAACAATGAGATTGATTATTTCGATGCTTTGCCCGTAAAAAATTATTGAAAAAGCCGTGAAAAAACAGCCGAGAAACTAGAGGACCGCGTTAATAAATACACTTTGGAAATACATTTAAACAATTTTTATGTATTTATGTAACCCAAACAAACTTTAAACGCGTTTTTCTCGAAACAACGTGTTTCGACGGCTTGTTGATAAAATCTCAACACTACTGAACCGAGGCTTATTAAATTTTAACCACATATTCTTTACAACTATAGCTATACCGCATATCAAGGATTTTTTTTTCAAATTTAGATATTTACTATTTTTTTTGCCGAAAACGGTGAAAAATCGTTTTTTTTTTGTTTTTGCGAAAAATGTCCGCATTAACATACTGAATCTAAAACCTAGAACTTTTTAGGACATTTTTTTAACTACCATCGTTATCTATAAATAGTGACTTAAATAAATAATTTTTTTTTAAATGTATATCGAAAGTGTATTTATTAAGTGTAACAACTTTTATATCAATATCTACAATATAAACCTATCAAAAAAAATTCATGAAAATAATCTTTTTCTGGAGTCTAAAGTGAGAAGACCCCATAAGGCCACGTGCCGCCCCTCCTATCTTAAGGGGTAAGGCCACAGTAGAATTTTCAAAAAATCGATTTTTTTTTCGTTAAACGGTGCTTCATCATCATAAGAATAAGTTACTATTCGGTTTATAGAAAGACATTTTTTTTTCACCGACTTTGAGCGTATAAGGTAAGCCCTATAACGGCCATACAGTACCCAAAACTTAAAACGCGTTTTTCTCGAAACAGCTTTTTTCCAATTGGCGTGACAAATAACTTCAACAATTTTCACTCGATTTACTTCAAATTTAAAAGTTATGTTCCTAGTTGCATTTCGCAGAGAAGTCCGTACGGAATTTCTGATTAATCGAAAACTTTTCATTTTATGAGCAGTTTTATACGAAATTTTTCACTGAAAATTCATAAAAATCCCTACAACTCAATTCAAATACCTACAACTTTTAAAGAGAACAATATTTTTTAAATTCCGTACGTACTTCTCTAGATATTGTAATGTAGATTGACGAGACTTTTTGTTTTTTATTCTAGATAAAAAATTGTGGATGCTAATTGTCACGCCGCGGAGCGCCTAAAAAAAAGATAAAAGAAATTATTAGTAGTCGGCCATTTTGTACATCGAAAGAAAAAAAATTCTAACAGCTTGATATTCATACTAAATAGATGTGTAATTAATTTTATGAGTGAATCACTTTTTCATACGAAAAAAAAGTTAAATTCGCACATGATTTTATGCCCGTTACTGTGGCCTAACCCCTTAATCACTGGTATCTACCTAGGTATTTTTAGGTGCCTTTAATTCATCGCCCCTAGGCCGCTGCATATACGGCCTATCGGCAAATCCAAGACTGCAGCAAAGTATCAGCCCAGGACAACCCTGTCCGACGCACGCGTGCTCTGCTGCCGGCGGAGGAACAAGTCTAGTCTTCTACAATAATGCAAAAGGGGAAAACTAGATTCAGAAAAAAAACTTCGTGTAAAATAAGTTTTTCTGTTTCTTTTCCTTTTACAACTTGTCGAGGAACAATACGCGAAGATTACTTATCGAATGCACATATATACGCGTTAGCATGTGTCGAAAAACATCAACTGGCACTGTCACAAAAAAGACCCCGTAAAAAAAAAAAAATAAGCTGCAGCTATTTAAAAAATGTATGCATTTATTTCGAAAATAAAAACTGCATTTACCAAATACGTGTAATTTGCACAGAAATAACGATATTGCAATTTGAATAAGCAGTTTAATGCGGGATATACATTTACGATGATCAAAAAATCGATTTTTTTTTCTTCAAACGATAGAACTATGTATGTAGAATATTTTTCCAAAGTTTCTATGGAAGTACGCAGGATTTTTTTTATATTGCATAGTTCATTTGTTATTAACAATTATCTGACGAAATTTTTCACTTTCCAAAAATTTGCTCAAAAAATCGTCAGATAATTGTTAATAACAAATAAACTATGCAATATAAAAAAAAATCCTACGTACTTCCATAGACAATGTATTTTTCAAGATATATTCAACATTTCAAGTGAATCGGTTGAAAATTATCTGAGTTATGTTTCCGGCCAACTTAAAAAATGCAGTTTTGAGATAAACGCTGCACAGCCGCCGTTTTGAAATTAATCGCTCCAAAAAAATTATTGTATACAGTCACCGATATGTATGATAAACACTCTTTTTTGTAATCTCGATTTATTTTGTAGTTTTTCTGAAAAAAAATTCCCAAAAAGCCTATTTTTTCGGCCTCTAGAGTGGCCTAAGGCCTTAAATCCACTATTAAAGTATACCTAAACTTTGATATTTGTAGAATAATTATTGCTTAGTTTAAAAAATCCCTCAATACTGTTTATTTTTTTCCTGTCTAAATGTATATCCTGCCTTAAAGGCCGCTTGAGGAATCTTCGACCGAATTCGACAAATATTAACGCGGTCCTCTAGTTTCGCGGCTGTTTTTTTACGGCTTTTTCAATAATTTTTTACGGGCAAAGCATCGAAATAATCAATCTCATTGTTTTTGCATAATCTTTATTAACATTTAAATAAGCTTTACAAATTTTTTGAAGTCAAAATATATAATAGAATAAAGGTTATAGTGGCCGAGACGAAGACATCAAGTAAAAGAGGTGCTTGACGGTGACCAAGATTGCGGCTGTTCTGCTTATCTGAAGTCAAAAAACCAAACGGCATTTTAATCTTCATATTTAAGACTAGCGATTGAACTAGAGTGAATTCTAAATTACAAAAATTGACTTCTTTATACACTTTTGAAAATGACATTCTATTTTTTACTAATTTTTTCTTAAGTTTTTCGCTCGTACAAAAAAAACTATCGAAGCAATCATGATAATCCTAGTTCAATCGCTGGCTGATAACATATTAAAGATGCTGTATCAATTTGAACAAGATCGGTGCAGTAGTTTCTGAAATATCGTGGTCACCGTTTCGAAAAATGGTGTTTCGAGAAAAACGCGTTCGAAAGTTCGCGCATGTGATTTATACTAAAAATTTCATCTCACCGTCAATCTGCTATGCCTGGAGCATACAATAGGCCTTCCTCTTCTTCTTGGAAGTCACGCAGAGCTGCTCCGTCTTCCCTTTTCGCGATTCGGGCCCGTTTTACAACATCACTCGTGCGCCTTTCTGAACGGTCGATCCGAGAGCTATCACGCTGTTGAACATATCCTTTAGCTTGTGGGCCGATTTTCACTCCCATGGTTTCCAAGGTCTTCAGGATAGATTTGAATCCTTCGTTGAAGATTATGACAGCGAGAAACGTGGCGATTTCAACCACTTTTGGCCCAGAATGGAGGTGCTTCGGAGCAAAAGTCCAGATTAACGAATTGAGCGACTCGTTATTATTTTGAGTTTCCGCTCCCAGGCATCTGCTTAACAATTCTTCTTTGGATAAATCCTCATAAATTGGCTTTATAACTTTTTGAACTGCTTCAGAAAGAGGTGGTTTATTGTGTTTGAATTGCTCAGCCTCTCCGAGAAGCTCATACCTGCTCCGTTCCAGGGCCGTAACTTGTGAACCACTTCGAATATCGAAAAATCCTTTAGCACACATTTTCTACACATGTTGTAGATGTGATTTATGAAAGAAAAAAAAATCGATTTTTTCGATCCGAGAAACTAGAGTCACACCGTGCAGTGTCACACCGATCGAGCGGCCATCCGTGCAAGAGAGAAAGCTGATTTGCCGATTCCCAGTGTTCTCCTAAAACGTCGATTTTTTGGAAAAAAGAAAAGAAACACCTTCCACTCTGTTGAACGACGATCAACGTCTTTCTCTTCGTTTGCGCGAAATGTGATCCGTCTGAGAGAGAACTTGGCAGTAGGATTTTTACCGACTTAAGGTCACGTATCACACGCTGCGAGATTTCTAGGCGGTCATGACGGTATTGCAGAAACCGTAGTTTTCATCATGCGACATCGCCGCAAGTGGTAAAATTCCTGTACCAGATTTTCAGGATTGTCGATAATATTAGGTGTACGACTTAGTTCGGTCCGTTTTCAAAAGATGGCTCTAGGTGCTATAAATGGTTGACGGCAACAGCTGATTTTTGCTGTATCGTGAAGTATCAACATCTCTTAACCAAATATCGTTTACAGACTTCTGAGTTTTGCGCATCAAGTCTAATTTTCACTGCGGTGAAAATGTCAAATTTCGTCCCAAATAAGCACCATTTGCGGGAAGCGTTGATTTTCTGTTTCAATTGGAAGAAAGGTGCCGCTGAAGCCCACCGAATGCTGGTCAAACCATCACGGTAGACTTCTTCAGGCAACTATTGATCCGTTTAAAGCGAGCTATCGCCGAAAAACGTCCAGAATATGCGACCAGACACGAGTCCATAATTTTTCAACATGACAACGCTCGGCCTTACGTGCTATTGTGGTTAAAAATTATTTGGAAAATAGCGGGTGGGAAATTCTGGCTCACCTGCCTTATATAGCCCAGACCTTGCCCCTTCCGACTACCATTCGTTTCGATCGATGCAGAACGCTTTGACTGGAATACGCTTCACGTCACAACAGGGTATCAAAAATTGGCTCGATACATTCTTGGCTCCAAAAGATGAACGCTTCTTCCGCGACGGAATTCATAAATTGCCAGAAAGATGGGGAAAAGTAGTGGCTAGCGATGGACAATATTTCGATTAATGTATTCATTCATTTTATCATTCAAATAAGTGCGCATTTTAAGCAAAAAAAACGGACCGAATTAAGTCGTACGCCCAATATTTTGAGCTTTGTTGGTACAATTTTGCTCGTTCTATGCAAAAAAACTTTCTAAACCTCAATTTCTCTGTCATTTGTCGAAAAAATCAGTTGAAACAACGTTCAAAATGTCTTTTTTCTCTGTCGAGAGCCTAACGGTCTTGGAATGTGCATGAATTCGGTGCACTAGTCGGTAATTTACAATTCATCCTATGGTGACAATCTGTAAACGTATTTTTTCAAATTTTGAAAAATGTCGACTGTTGCGCCCATTCTGCAACAATGACGCATGTGCACGATAAATTTCATCTCAATCGGTTCCCTAGCAGATTGGGTGCCTTGATAAATGCCAAAGAAAGCCGTTTGATATGCCTATTGAAGTGACTGGCTGAATGCCGTGCCTATTGTAGGCATTTGTAGTTACTTTGGCAGGCATTCCGGTTCAAATAGTGACGGTAAGTGCTGAAGAGTGACCAAACCAGAATTTTGTATCCGAAGTACCGGCATTTTTTTGGTCATTCACCGGCTTTGTTAGACACTCACCGGCATTACATTTTTTTAGGCATTCACCTGCATTTTTCGTTATTCACCGGCATCACAATTTCTTCTAACAGCTGCGGTATACCCAAAGCCGAAAGTACGAATAAATAACCAGCCAACTAAGAAGGAGCACTTCATATGGTAATATACTGGTTGTAGTATTCAAGATGTATGCTCGTTCCATCCCAACCAAAATTGACTTCCAGTTACAACTTAAGGCCTTCGTCACGAAATAAAATTGTTTGAAAAAAATCAAACAAATTGATATCATGATAATCTTGAATATGATTGGTTTTTTCCAGACTTGTTTCTCCACACGAAGTACTTGAAAATCTTACCGAAATGTATTTTGGTTAGGAATGTAAGTGCAAAACATTGTCGCCGAGACTCAACAGCCTCTCGCACCAGTATTTCCATAGACATTCTGAACGGCATTCGCATCAGTATTTCCATAGACATTTTAACAGGCACTCGAAAGGCATTCTCTGTGCGCGCATAAAATTTAACGTTCGTCATTCATCGGCATTTACCGGCACTTTTTGAACTAATATGCCTACCAAAGTGCCTTGGGCATTCTTATAGTAAATTGATAGGCACCCAATCTGCTAGGGTTGTATTGTTCGGTCGCAAATCGGGTTCGAAATTGCGAAGTGGTCGCAGCGTGAGCCACATGGCCTTAACCCTTTTAATACGGCGTTTAAATCTTTAAGGCAGTAGTCTGGTCTAGAAATTTGACAAAATCGATTTTTTTCTCTTCATTTCATTATTCCTTAGACCTTTCTTAATACGATCGTGAAAACCGTTTATTGATACTTCAAAAATTAGCAGAGTAGTAGAAATTATAAGCAAGCCGCGCGTAAACCTCATCTACCGGTATTAAAACTTTGAACGCGTTTATCTCAGAACTATGTTTTTCAAATCGGCGCCCACGATATCTCGATAACTAATTGACCGATCGAGCTCAAATTTTGCACATACCTTCGGTAGCCTCTTTCTGAGGACTGGTAGCAGAATTGAGTCGAACGATAATTTTGCCCACATTTTATAACTCGTCGAATACCCGAAAATATATAAAATATTAATCAATGTTCAACAGGCCGCCATTTCGTAACAAAATTTTTTTTAAGTACTAACTCTGCTACCAGTGCTCAGAATACTTATACAGATTGAGAATATATATATATATATATATATATATTTTTTACAGATGGACACAACATCACCCAGAGTGGCCGCCGATTGAGGCGGTTTTCGGCGGACCATTTTGTAAAAAAAATAAAAAACTACATGAAAATATTTAGAATAATTTTTTTAAAACGTATATACATTCTCAAAGGAACAATAAATACATATGTAAAATTTCATCACGATAACTTCAACGGTTTAAAAGTTATTCCAACCCAAAAATGACGTCAAAAATCTCGCTCCAGACCAGGATACTGCCTTAAATCCGGCGTTTAAATCTTTCAATACAGCGAAAGGGTTTAACCCTTTCAATACAGCATAAACGATCCCATAACGACGCATAACATCCCATAACGTCCCACCCGTAATTCCAAATTTTTTTCCGGTCTGGGACAGCATATATCCCGTCAGCTGTCAAAGGGTAAAACTTAAGTTAGGTATATAGCATATAATTCATATTTTTTTTTATACCTAATGCTATTATTTGAAAGCATAAATGTTGATTTTTGCCGAGACACTGATGTATTTATAAAGTACAGGTTCATCTAATATATACATAATATATATTTTTCCTCTTACTCGAGACAAAACGACGGGTTCTTTAGTAGATGTATCTTATTCTTTCCTTTTTCAAATACATTCTGCATCATGACATCGAGATAACAACTCAGAAAAACGACAATAAAGTAAGAGCGCGGGTAACGTGCTTTTTATGGTCCTAAACATGACATATATATATATATATATATATATATATATATATATATATATATTGACCGCCGTGATATATACATGTATGAGATATGAGAAATCTCTTTATAAGGTTTTCCGATGACTCGCTTATGGTTTCATAATATAATATAAATTCTTTTTTTCCTGAGGGTTCACCGTCCGGGGTATCAATATAATATATTAGCTTTCTTCTCTCGTTATTAAATAATTACGTTATAGTCGTCTAAACCGCATCACTGATCAGTCTCGCTGTTGGAGGACGATGATTTTTCCCCCTTTCTCTGTTGTATCCATTCCTCAATTTGAGTGCGGAGCTCCGTGTTCGATTTGACCATGTCCATAGTGAGTGGCGAACGATTGAACGGGTCGGTTTGGTCGCTCAACAAGTGCCTTGAGCAAAAGAGCGAAAAAAGATAAAAATAACGTTTGGACATTGCTGTTTAAGGTAGTCCTATCGCTTCACACTAGTCACTGATCATACTTGAGACTCGTACAATTTATATTTTTAACATGTTAGAAAACATTGTAATAACTAAATTTTTCATGTGTAAACTGTTTAATGAATGTTCACATTTAATTAGAAAAATGAAAAAATAGTTATTCCAATGATTCGCGCAGTGTTTCTAGGTTTGATATTTGGCAATATTGGTTCTATCTCCGTCTCTTTTTACTCAACCAGGCGAGTTTAACCTCCATGCTTTTCAACGTCGATCTGTCGAGACAATGTCAGGTGCGGGAAATATAAAGCATTGTATTCGGGCCACGACTGGTAAAAAGCGTGGAAAATTTGTGTCGGCGAAATATGTCGGTTAAAAATGAAATATGCGTGGAAATTCGAATGAGTGAGGTGAGGTTAGGACTACAGTCAGCTGTTGCCTTGCTGTCACGTCTCTTTATCGTAGCAAGTGGTAATGAATCCAATACCGGAAGTTCAAATTAAACTTCATATTACATAAAAATTAGGTCAATAAGCGTAATTTTTTCTGTGAGCACTGGATTACTACAAGTGTTAAGTATGTGAATCTGATTATTTTTAAGAATCTGACGGATTCCCACTATTATATGCACTTTTGTAGCGACCGGAAATTGGGTTTTTGTATGTCGTTTCGGAATTCCTTCACAAAAATACGCAATTTTAATATTCTTTTTCTCTCTAATTAGGTCGATAAACGACCCTGAAATTTTACAGAAACGATTATTAATACATTTAGTGAAGCTCAACAAAAAAAAAATTATGAAAATCGTCGTAGCTCAAAAAGTTATCGACCGATTTGGATGAAATTTTGGGAGGTTACTCTCAGTAATATTATCGGAATTTTTTTTTTTTTAACTTGACAGTTATAATAAATTCATGTCCACATTAGAAAATGATCAGATTATTTTATCCCCTTTAAAAAAATTCCCGAAAAATAACTATTTTTCACGCTCCTAAAGGGATTTCTCGCCTTACATTGGAGCAACAAAGCAAGAAAAAACGAGACGTTCTCAAATCTGCCGAGCCGTTTTTACCGTGCTATGGTTTGACGATCGACCGTGACGTTCGACGAGGGCAGTACAACGGGGTCGAGCATAAGAGTCGACATTATCGGATCGAGAAAATCGTCGGGCGCCTTGTTCAACAACTCGTCCTCTTCCTTCTTCACGTTGGCAGCCGCCTTGACGCGTTTTGCGAAAATTGCGAGATCGCTGAGAATTCCGCCGCCACCTATTCGCACTGGAGGAACGAAAAAAAATTCACTCAATCGATTTTGAACTTCGTTCGAATTGAAAAATGAAGAGACAATGATTTTACATCAGCGAAAACATGTTTTTGACAACGAAAATTGTTTTTTTTTTGCTTTTGACGGCGTTTTCTTTACCCAATACGTCTTCAGCGAGATCGAAGAGGTTGGAGGTGTAGGAACGACCATCCTGGGAAACGGCGAGCGTGAAATTTTCGTTTTCGCTCAGATTTATGTATATCTCGCAGATGTTGAGGACCAAAGTCGCCGGTTCGAATTCGTACTCCTTTCGATCCTTGACCTTCGAGAGAGCAATGAAGAATTTTTTTCCGGATTGTAGTGCGATTTCGCATTGCTCGGATTTGAAGAAATACAGTACACGCGCGCATCATACAGGGTAAAATTTAAATCGTCATAACTTTTTTGTTTGCGGTTTTAATAGCACCAAATAACTTTTGTCGTATTCGGCAATGTATGTTTATCGTAAATAAATCATTATTTGATACAATTGGTTTTAAAAAATGACTCATCAGCTTCCAAAGTCTCGAAAATGTAATAAATTCATTAAATTAATGAATAAAAATAAAATTATATATACAGCTATATTGCGGTATTTGAGCATTGTTTGTTAGCCTAACGGGGCCGGGTTGATATTCCGAACTTTGAATGATCAGAACGCTCAAAACTCCGAAAGAATACTGCCCCGAAAGAATTTTACGCGAAAGACCAAAACTGCGAAAATCTGAACACCGTTAAAATAATTCGGCTATGGAAGTTTTAAAAGTGTCAAAATTTTCAATAAATCGACGAATTATTTCAAGATTTTTTTGTTATCAACAAGTGATTTTAGGTCAATTTTGAAATTTGTCTAGACAATGTTGTACGTTCTGCATCATTTACAGTCAACTGTGTAGACTTTCGCTGGCATGATCTCGACGAACCTTGGAATTTCAACCCGGTCCCCATGTCAAGATCATGCCAACGAAAGTCTACGCAGTTGACCAAGCGATTCGTATTTTTTTTATCGGCGGAAAAACGGTTTTAAGGGGTGAAACCACCCCTCGAAAAAATGCATCTCTAGGGGTAATATAGCAGTTTCACACACAAGGAGTCCACGGATTTAAATGAAACAAAAACGAAAATTCTAAGCCGAAGCAATGAAAAATCCACTACAGTGACATTGCAAAAAAAATTAAGGGGTGAGCCACCCCTATATTAAGGGGTGGTTTCACCCCTTAAAACTGTTTTTCCGCCGATAAAAAAATACGTATCGCTTACTTTTCGGTACTTCATAACATATCCAAATTTCAACAAAATCGAAGGGTGTCACTTGAAGGATGATCTTTGTCAATAAAAAAAAATTCTTGAAAAAATTCGTCGATTTATTGTAAATTTTTGAAACTTTTAAAACTTCCATAGCCGAATTATTTTCACGGTGTTAAGATTTTCGGAGTTTTGGTCTTTCATGTAAAATTCTTTCGGAGTTCTGATCTTTCGGGGTAGTGTTCTTTCGGAGTTTTGAGCGTTCTGGTCATTCAAAGTTCCAATTTTCAACCCGGCCCCAACCTAACAAAAATAGAAACTTGTCAGTACCCGCTTTAGAAAAAAAAAGAGGGTCGGTACACAGTGGCTCAATTTTTCGAGGTACACAGAGGTAAGTCATAATATGAATATTTTTGCGTTGTGATTTCGATAGGTACTGGTACTACCTCATTAGGTAGGTACTCATTGTCGATTAATATTCAATAAATGATTGTGATTAATCTCATAATGTGGTGTCTTTTTTAAAATTGATTTTTCAATAGTTTACTGTACAATACTCCCCATTGTATAGACAAAAGCACTCCATTGCCTGCAAGTGTACAGTAGATCGGGGCACTATTCTTCAAATTTTGCTTGATTTTGACATTTTGTTTGACTGTGAAATCAGGCATGTTTCATTGTGTACAGCCCCAAGTACACAGTAAATCAAATCCCATTTTCGAAAAAATGGTTATTATCTCAATATCTATTGGGTTAGGCCGTTCAGTGTCTTCCAACAAAATAAAGCCATTGAACACACCCCACGTTTAGTCAAGGTGTCATTGAGATTGTGTGAAGGGTTAGGCAGCTATAGACCTCTGAAAAAAATGAGCCACTTATCCCATTCTGACCCTATATACTCTGACCCTTGAGGGGTGAGATGCAGTCAGAATTTTCAAAAAATCGATTTTTTTAAATACATTTTCTTGAAGTATGATGTTTCGAAAATATTCTCTGAAAATTTCAAGTCAATCCGATGAATAGCTTCCGGGATATCCCACAATTGGTGAAGGGGCGTCGAGTCCCCATGGCAGGTAGCGGGCAAACGCGTGGCTGACAAACGCGCTAACTATAATGCCCGGGAAGGCAGAATGCTTCGAAGACAACAACAAATTGATATTTTGGAAGCTTCCACATCGGCAGAAGCCCTATTGTATGAGCCAGGAATTGATGATTCGATGTAAGCAATTTTTGAATTAGTATTTCTATACATAAATCAAGTGTAAAATTGGAAAACTCTTTCAGAAATTTTCGAAAATTTATTACTCAAAAACTATGAAATTGAGCAAAATTTTATAAAGAATACTTTCGTTTTAAAATTGCCCAAAATGTTTTTTTTTTAAATTATTCATCCGGAAAAACTTTAATTTTTTGAAAAATTGTTCTAACAATTGGCTATAAACAATTGAATGCTTGTCTTTTCGGCAAAAATTGTTATATTCGGATTCAGCGAATCAAAATACATCAAAAAGTTTAGCTTCATCCATCGAGCTCAAACTTTTACGAACATATAATACCGTATCCACATCGAAAAACTTTAAACGCGTTTTTTTCGAAACTATGTTTTTCAAGTCGGTGACCACTATAATTAAAAAACTATTCGATGAATCTCGATGAAATTTGGTGTGCTTATTGATAGAATTAAAAACTAGTCCTTAATCAAAGAAGTTTAATTTTTGTTGGAAATTTCTATTTTTTTAAGCGAAATTATATTTAAGGGGGGATTGTCTATTTTTTTCGCAAAATTTACCGCTTTTCGGGAATTTTTTTGTGAAGAAAGTATACAACGGAAAACTTGTGAAACTTGGCATATAGTTTTATTGATCTGTTTACTACATACAAAAAAAATTTTAAACAATTTCATCAAAAAATCCGCCTCCCACCCCCCTCGACGCGCGATGGTCCTTTTTTGATGGTGTGCACGATTTCTCAAAAACTATTCAACCGATTGCCTTCAAATTTGATCAGAATGCTCAGCTGACATCCTTTTATCGTTTTATGAAGCAAAAAAGCAATACGTTTAATAGTTTTTTATTTATAACAAAAAATCGATCAATTTTTTTCGAAAAATCGATACTTCAAGTTCAAAACGTCACCAAATCGTCAATTTTTTTTTCCCCCTTCATCGAACGATAGCTATATGTGTCTAAAGTAAAATGCTTTTTGGGTTTTTGTTGCAGGATGAACGTGAAGGCTGTAATCGTGCACACCATCAAAAAAGGACCATCGCGCGTCGAGGGGGGTGGGAGGCGGATTTTTTGATGAAATTGTTTAAAAATTTTTTTGTATGTAGTAAACAGATCAATAAAACTATATGCCAAGATTCACAAATTTTCCGTTGTATACTTTCTTCACAAAAAAATTCCCAAAAAGCGGTAAATTTTGCGAAAAAAAAGACAATCCCCCCTTAAGCGAAATTATATAAAGAATACTTTTATTTTAAAATTGCTCAAAATGTTTTACAAAAATAATTCATCCCGAAAAACTGTAATTTTTTGAAAAATTGTTTTATTAATTGGCTATAAACAATTGAATGCTCGTCTTTTCGGCAAAAATTGTGATATTGGGATTCAGCGAATCAAAATACATAAAAAAGTTTAGCTTCATCCATCGAGCTCAAAATTCTACGAACATATAATACGGTATCCACATCGAAAAACTTTAAACGCGTTTTCCTCGAAACTATGTTTTTCAAGTCGGTGACCACTATAATTAAAAAACCACTCGATAAATGTTGATGAATTTTGGTGTGCTTATTGATAGCACTAAAAACTAGTCCTTAATCGAAGGATTTTCATTTTTGTTGGAAAAATCTTTTTTTTTAACAATAAACGAGCGATTTTTTGGTCGAAAATCGAAAGTTATCTGTCGGAAGCCGCCATTTTGTTAATTTTTGCAAAAAAGCTTCGATTAAGGACTAAATGTATCATTAAACTAATAATTTTTTTTGGTTTTTTAATTTCAGATGATCCAGTAAAATTTTATGATGGTCACCGCAAAGCACTACATGCCGAAGGGGGTCCGACAAAGATGGCGATATTTTTATAAATAATCAATATTTTTCTTTGAAAATTTGTACAAGTCAAGTTGAAATATACCCCTTAATAAAACTTAAAACCCTTAAAAAACCCTTAAAAAACCCTTAAAAAAATACCCCTTAATAAAACGATGAGCAAGCAATGGCCGAGTTTCGAATTTTCAACGTATCCGTCTCCTCACCTTGAGATTACGCTTCTTGGGCCCGACGAGCTGAAGCAGGAGATAATTCAGCATCGAGGCCATACGATCGACCATCGTTGGATGGCAGAATACCGATTTTATATCCTTCGTAAGCATCTTGAGGGTATGTATCGTCTCGCGGCCAAGGATATTGTCGAAACGGGCTATCATACCGATCCGTTGGAAGTGAGCCGTCTGCTGATTGCGCTCGTCCCTTGGCATTCTCTCCCACTCGCCGCCTTCCCTAAATAATGCTCGCCTTTGCCGTAATTCGTTCTCGAACTTCGCCGGAGCCGTGTGCAACGGAGAGAAATTTACCTCGCTTGGATCATCTGCCTGAGCTGGGCCATATTCGTCAGAGCGTCCTCCAGCAGGAACACCGCGTCGTTCATCAAAAGATTCACAAATCGTAGGAACAGCGGTGGCTGCACAGCTTCCATATTTGCCTCAGCTTCGTCGGCCAGTTTTCTACGATGGAAATTTCGAATTATCGCGCGAGTTTGGGTCAGAAAGGAAAGAAAGCAACGAATCGACTCAGATGGAATTACTGACTTGACAATGTCTTTGTGCTCGCGAATCCCCAAGAGATAATCGAGAATGACGTTCATCGGTCTCCTGTAGTTGAATTTCTGCTCGAACTGGACACTCTGTCCGGTCATCTCGATGCTCACGAAAACGTGGAGTAACGTCGGCACGATCTACGGACGAAAGAAGAATAGTTACATTTAACCATTTTCAAGTGTTGAAAAAATGTAAAAAATAAATAAAAATGAACGTTTGGAAATTCATTTTTTGTTCTTCGTGAGTGCTTTGATTCGACATAAAATAATCAGAAAGATTAGCGTATTTCAACCATCGAAAAAAAAAATCGCGAAAATCCGCGATGATCGCTTGAAACGTTACCCGACCTGGTGTCTGTGTTCGTGTACGGTGAACAAGAGCTTTCTATTCAGCGTGCCGAGCGTCGCTTGGGGATGAATCTCTTTGTCGTCGTTGGAAGGTGAAAGCGCTTGGAGCGCTTTGGCAAGCCGGGCGCGTAAATGGGGATTGTACAGTCTGTCCGGCGATCCCATGAGCACTAGTATCTGAGTGACAAAGGCAACACACGAATTAGACAAGATATGCATATCTCTCGTTTCGAGAGAATACGGCCACGTCCAGCCGTTTGTTTTCAATTATTATCCTTTCATAAATAATTTGATATGCGCTATTTTAGACCGTCGTTTTTTAAATGAATTCTAAATAATTATAGGGTATTTGACTATTGTACGGAAGTCACCTTAAGGGGTCTTCTCACTTTAGACGCTAAAAAAGCCTATTTTCATGAACCTTTTTGATAAGTTTATGTTATAGATATTGATATAAAAGTTGTTACACTTAATAAATACACTTTCGAAATATATTTAAAAAAAAATTCTTTATTTAAGTCACTACTTATAGACGAAAATAGTAGTTAAAAAAATGTCCTAAAAAATTGTAGGTCTGCGCTGTTGATGAAATCTCGGAGATGGATCATACGAAACGAAAGAATCAAACGGTCTTCGATTCAGTATGTTAAGGGGTTACCCCCACTTGCGATTTTGAAAAAATCGATTTTTTTTTATTGCATTTTTTTGAAGTATAAGTATCTGAGAATATGTCCTGAAAATTTCAAGTCGATCCGAACAAAATTGACTGAGATATGAGCGTTGAAAGAGAAGAATCCGCGTTGAAAGAGCGTTGAAAGAGAAACTTTAAACGCGTTTTTCTCAAAATGGCATTTCTGAAGTCGGTGACCAAGATTACTCGAACACTAATGAACCGGATCTTCTTGAAATTTTGCAGGCTTATTTAATACATAAAAATGTAGTCTTTAATCGTTCGATTTTTTTTTTTCGAAAAAAATTGCCGTTTTATTGCCCAAAAACGGCCGTTTTTTTTCGTTAAAATCGAACCATTAACTTTGACTGTCCGTCATTTTGTGAAAAATGAATATTTTTTAAAATCCTTCGATTAAAGACTAGTTTATACTTATATTTGACTAAATCCATCCGCATTTTTTTTTTCAGATGATCCACTTCGCCGCAATGTTGGTCACCGCAAACCGTGGATATAAAAACGTTATTTCATTGACGGCCATTTGCCACTAAACAATGTAATATTTTGCAATAAAAAAAATACTGAAAGTTCTTCAAGATGTGTTCTTTAAGATGGTATATTGATCGATTAAAAATGTTTTGTAGTTTTCTTTTAAAAAATTCATGAAAAAGGCTTTTTTTTGCGCTACAAATGGGGGTAACGCCTTAATGGCTATAGCGCATATCATACGATTTTTGATATATGCAGAAATAACAAAATGGCGGACATTTTTCGAAAAAAAAACAACAAAAAACGTTTTTTTTCACCGTTTTTGGCAACAAAAAAAGTAAATATCAAAATTTTAAAAAATCCTTGATATGCGCTCTAGCTATAGTTGTAAGGAGTATGTGGTTAAAATGTCATAAGGATCGGTTCGTAGTTTCGAAAATTTTATCAACAAGTCGTCGAAAAACGTTTCGAGAAAAACGCATTTAAAGTTTGTTTGGGTTACATAAATACATTACATTTAAAAAAAATGTATTTCGAAAGAGTATTTATTAAGGCGGTATAAAATCATGTGCGAATTTAACAATTTTTTTCGTATGAAAAAGTGATTCACTCATCAAATTAATTACACATCAATTTAGTATGAATATCAAGCTGTTAGAATTTTTTTTTTCGATGCACAAAATGGCCGACTACTAATATTTTCTTTTGTTATCTTTTATTTAGGCCCTCCGCGGCGTGACATTTAGCATCTACAATTTTTTACGTAGAACAAAAAACCAAAATTCTCGTCAATCTACATTAGAATACCTAGAGAAGTACGTACGGAATTTAAAAAAATATTGTTTTATTCAAAAGTTGCAGGTATTTGAACTTAAGAAATAAATTTTCAGTGAAAAATTCCGTTATAACTGCTCATACAATGAAAAGTTTTCGATTAATCAGAAATTCCGTACGTACTTCTCTGCGAAATGCAATTAGGAACATAACTTTTAAATTTGAAGTAAATCGAGTGAAAATTGTTGAAGTTATTTGTCACGCCAATTGGAAAAAAGCTGTTTCGAGAAGTTTCGAGTAGTCGGCCATTTTGTACATCGGAAAAAAAATCTAACAGCTTGATATTCATACTAAATATATGTGTAATTAATTTTATGAGTGAATCACTTTTTCATACGAAAAAAATTGTTAAATTCGCACATGATTTTATACCCGTTACTGTGGCCTAACGCCTCAAGTGTATCAACTTTTATATGAATATCTATAATATAAACCTAACAAAAAAGTTCATGAAAATAGCCTTTTTTAGCGTCTGAAGTGAGAAGATCCCTTAATTGGTTAATTATTTTATATTGTGCTCACAATATTATTTTATCTTCGCCAATGTCGGTATTTACGACATAAAAAGGCAATGAAACTTTAATATTCAACCAGACCGCCAAAACGCTCCCGTTGTCAGATGTATAGTCACGTGACGGCTGTGACGTCACATGCCAGTAAAGTGAACCAGAAAATTGTTCGTTACTCACAATTAAAAAATTGAAATAATCGAAAATGCATATTTTTTCGATAAAATGATAGAAAATGCTTTTCAAACATTATGTTCTTTCAGGATGACAAGAGAATGAAGCATATTATTAATTTGGTCAAATACCCTATTGGGCTCGAGACCGTTTCGCTACAGTTTTGGTGTCGATTTATTTTCACTTGCCTCGGTAAGAATGAGACCGAGGAAACTCGAGCCCTGTTTCTCGAAGACATCCGGCGACGAACGTGTGAGAAAGCAAACAAACTCGATCATATTTTCCACCACGAATTCCGGTATGCACTTGACGGTATCGGGCACTGTTTCAGGTAGCGGAAACGTCACCGTTCTCTCTTTCCTCAGCGTGTAATCCTTGCGTGGAATCGAACTTTCCTCGGCCGACGACCCGCCGTCGTCGACGTCGAGATTAACCTGAACGAGCCAGTGCGCCGTCGTCGCGTGAAATTTCGCCAAAAGATTCAGCGTATCGGGCGCGTGAAGGCTCGCGTGCACGGACATGTATCTGAAACAGGTTTTCCATTAGGAGAAGCGAAGACGAAGAAACATCGGGCCCAATTCTACTGTGCCCTTACCCCTTAAACGATAGAACTACATATGAGGAATTCCACGTCACTTCTGCCAGTAAAAAAAATCCACAAATACTTTTGAAAAATCGAGCTACTTTATTGAAAAATATTCACCGAGTGTCGATATTTTTTTAAAATTTCTGACGTTTTTTCTCGTTGATTACCATTTTTAAATATTTTTCCATTCAAATGGCTGTATCTTTGGCAGGATTTGACGTATTTACATTCGTAAGAAACGAAAATGTGCGACTTTTTCTAGCCTTCCAGAAAAAAAATAATTTAGATTTTATTGAGCAAGTCGAACGTCCGTTTCAGGGCAAAATATGCAAAAATATTTTTTTTCTCAAGGAAAGACACTCGTTATTTTATTTTTTAAAATTTCTCCGAATTGTGAATACGAAAAACAGATTTTTGGTATTTTTTATATTATGGGATTCCTAAACACCGTGAAGTAACAGCTATTTTTATTATTTTAATTTTTTTTAAATTAATATTCGATTGAAGAGTGTGGAGCACTCGCTGTATGTTTACCAGGTTTTTGAAATACATATGACATATATGTCATATGTATTGGAGCCTTCGAGTGCTCCACACTCTTCAATCGAATATTAATTAAAAAATAAAAATAGCTGTTGCTTCACAGTATTTAGGAATCCCACAATATAAAAAATACCAAAAATCCGCATTAAAAAAGTTGAGCGCCCCAAGCTTTCATTTATAGTCACATATAGGTGACTTGGTAAAACAATTATTTTCTACTTTTTAGTTAATCAAATGACAGCTCGTTTTTTAAAAATATTTTTTTTACATATAGATTATTTACATATAGATTACATGGAACTCGATATTCAGACTCGTGAGCAAATGTAACCAATTGGCTTTCTCGACGTGATTGTCCAAGCGATAACCACACTCGTATATTCCAACGATCTTATTCGATTTTCCTTCGCGTTACGATGTCAACAGTGGACCCGTTAAATTCGTGCCGCGCGTTTATTTCAATACCTATTTCCGACGACGGAGGCTTAAGGGGCGAGTCCACTTTGAAAATTTCATAAAATCGAAAGCACGCAAGAAGAAGAAATCGACGATGATGAGCAATCAGAAGGGATTTTGTACGGTGCAGGAATTGCCGATTGAGTTTAGGTAAGAGTTTTTCACAGTATAAACTTCAAACGCGTTTTTCTCGAAACAACGTTTTCAAAATCTAGCTCCATCGTATCTCTAAAACTAATAAACCGATTCTCTTGAAATTTAAACCACATGTTGTAAACATGATTCGCAACAAGATGACCCTCGATGGTTTTAAAATTTTGATTTTTACTCGTTTTTTTTTGCAAAAAACTGCGAAAAAACGCGTTTTTCAAAACTTTTTTCGTTTTTCATCTGCTTTTTTTTATTTTTTGTTAAAACTTTATATCCGCGGGTCAATTTGTAGCTGGTTTCATACTGAATCTAATGGACTTTGAGTTTTTTGTTTCAGACAAGCCGTTGCCGAGTTGTGATGGAGCTACCTAACCCATCTATTTTTGAGACGTTACGTCAAACTATAGTTTTTGTACTTAAAAATGAATAAAAATGAATTAAATATTTAAAAAATGTATTTCAAGACTTTATTGATCAAGCCCAACAAATTTTATATTCATTTTTTTTATAAAATCCTCAAACAAAAATCGCGAAAATAGCCTTCTTTTAGTGGCTCCAAAGTGGCCCCTTAATAACGAAACAAAAAAAATTGTTTTTGCGTAGTTGGAACGTGCGAATCAAGCCGAAAAGTCTTCGTTCGATATCTAGCATAGAGTACGAGAAAAAAAAGGAAAATTTGATAAAGAAAACAGAAGAATTTTTATCCTTGATAACTAACTTCATAAATTCTTTATCCATCAAGTTGACGGCCAGCTGTTCCCCGTTCGTATTTCTGACCTCGCCGATCATTCTGACTACGACCAAGAGTTCGTGATTGGCCCGCGTCAGTTTCTCGAATACAACGCGATAGCCAAGATCGAGAGCGTGATGGGTGAGAAAGAAGCACTCGGTGACGAAGCCGAAACTGTCCGAGGTCTTTCTCGTTTCGCCCTCGGCCGTTGGTACGAGACAGGTTTCCTTGCTCATTCCATGCGCGTGTAAGCCACGATTTCGACTCTCCTCCTCATCCTTTGCCTGAAAAACGGAAAATTTTCATCTCGCACCTTGTAATTCCGCTTTGAACATCATTTTCCTGCAAAGTTAGCCGTAATCGAAGTTAAAAGCGGTTTTTGAATCTCTCAAAATAATACTATTCTGCGATACAATACTCTGTACATATAAAAAAACATGTCCTGACTGATTCATCAACGCCGAGTCAAGACCACTGTAGCTAGTTGCTGAAATTTCGAACGTAGGTTGCTTTTATGACGTAAGCACCTACTAAGAAGGGATTTTTCGAAATTCAACCCTCAAGGGAGAAGAGGTGGCAATGTTTGTATGGAAATTTTTTAAAATCTGGTTGGAATACTTGAAATTTGGTATTCGTGCTTCTCGACACAATTTATGAAACACGTATTTCAGCGTTTTTAGAAATTCAACCCCTAAGGGGAGAACGAGGGTAGCAAAGTTTGTATGTAAAATAAAAAAAATCTGGTCAGAAGCTTTACTTGAAACTTAGTATTAAAGCTCTTCGACACAATTAATGAAACACGTATTTTAGCGTTTCTCGAAATTCAGCCCCCAAACGAAAGGGGGTGGCAAAGTTTGTACGGAAAATAAAAAAAATCGTGTCAAATTTACTTGACACTTAGTATTAATGGTCTTCAACGCCCTCTACGTGTTCCTTAAAGAGTTTCGGTACAAAAGTCAAAATGTTAAGAAATTGATCAAATTTGGCGATAATGTTCTTCAACATTAAGTGCGAAAACATAGTTTTTTTCAAAATTTTCTTCCACTCAGTTATCGCGTAATTAAGCAATTTCTTATGCCCACAATGTATACCTATATATATGGAAACGCTATGCTTATACACGTGAACTTTAGTATTAACTTACTCGATAACTGTGCAGAAGAAAAATCTGATAAAATTTGTATTGTCAAATTTGGCACTATAAAATATGTTCACCAAATTTTATAAAATTCTGAACTTCTTGAAATTTGTTATTTTTTCAACATGGTTTAGCATGGCAACATTGTATCGCCGGTATCGAGATTCCTTAAGGCAATCCTGTCGCTTCACACTAGTCATACCACTGATCATACTTGAGACTTGTACAATATATATTTTTAACATATGCAAAAAAAAAATTATTTGTAATAACTAACATTTTCCATGTGTAAACTGTTTAAGGGGTAAGGCCACTGTAAATTTTGCCAGACGAAAATTTGGCCATCGAAGGACAAATGTATGGTGCTGGGATTGCAGACTAACGGTAAATTTTTTTTTTACCTTCTTTTTTTTATTTTTTCCAATAAAAAACTATTCGCAAAACTTTAAACGCGTTTTTCTCGAAATACGGTTTTTCAAAATGGCACGCAGCATCACTCGAACAATTTTCATTTTTTTTACTTGAAATTTTGATCAGATGTGAACATTAACATTATCTTGAGAATGTCGATCGGGATTTTCAATAACTTTATTTATTGATTTTTTATTAACAAAAAACTAGCCGTTTTTTTCGTCAAAAATCAATTTTTTTTTTCAAACGCACGCCAAATCCACAAAAATTGATACTTTTTAAAATCCGATCGACATTCTCTAGCTATAACCCTCTAGATTGATGGTTTTTTTTTGTTCTAGATTCAAAAGTGCACCAGTGGTGCTGCGTGCCGCGGAGCCCTGCAAGCAAAACATGCCCCGGGAAGATAGCTGTGGAACCGCCATTTTGTTTTTTTTTTTGCTGTAAAAAAATTTGATAATAAAGTTTAATGTATGCCCGATAACACCCTTAAAAGTTTTTTTTCAATTACCTTCAATTTCGGAAGCAAAAAATTCGTGAAAAAACCTTTTTTTTGGACCGTTACAGTGGCCTTAGGCCTTAATGAATGTTCACATTTAAGGGAGACTTTGTCCTTGGAATGCAGCGGGAGATGTTAGCGGCTCAACATGAGCAGCTGGAAGAAGAGGAGGGATGCCTCTATGGACCAGGCATTGCCGATTAGCGATAATTATAAACACATTTGTGTAAACACATTACAAAACTTTAAACGCGTTTTTCTCGAAAACACGTTTTTAAAAATGGCTGACATTCTCCTGACCGCTGTAATTAACATATCGACCTGAAATTTGGAGAGCATACTCAGAAAATATGTCTTCACGGAATGACGGATCGTTTTTTCGATAGATACATTTTTGCATTTATTATTTATCTTTTTATGCGAAAAAAACGCGAAAATTCGATTTTTTTAAAATTGCCGCCATTTTCCGAAATTCGTACTAAATGAAAAACCCATCCGTCATTCCATGACCAAAGGGTCACAGATTGTTAATATGCTTTGTATTTGTGTTTCAGATCAACAAAGAGGGGGCAGTGATGTCAGCCGTTTACCTCCCGCGATTTGAGGACCTGTTTTCGCGGAGCTGCAACGGCCGCCATTTTGGTTTTTCTGTTTCAAAAAAAAATGTTTGTAACGTCCTGTATATCATGAATAAAAGCATGAAAAAAACCGCACTCAAAAAGGTTTACTAGTTTCCTTTAAAATAAATGAAATGTAAACACCTGAAATATGGCACTCCAAGGACAAAGTCTCCCTTAATTAGAAAAATGAGAAAATAGCTATTCCAACGATTCGCGCAGTATTTCTAGGTTTGATATTTGGCAACATTGGTTCTATCTCCGTCTCTTTTTACTCAACCAGGCGAGTTTAACCTCCGTGCTTTTCAACGTCGATCCGTCAAAACAATGTCAGGTGCGGGAAATATAAAGCATTGTATTCGGGCCACGACTGGTAAAAAGCGTGGAAAATTTGTGTCGGCGAAATATGTCGGTTAAAAATGAAATATGTGTGGAAATTCGAATGAGTGAGCTGAGGTTAGGACTACAGTCAGCTGTTGCCTTGCTGTCACGTCTCTTTATCGTAGCAAGTGGTAATAAATCCAATACCGGAAGTTCAAATTAAACTTGATATTACATAAAAATTAGGTCAATAGGTGTAATTTTTTCTGAGAGCATTGGATTACTACAAGTGTTAAGTATGTGAATCTGATTGTTTTTAAGAATCTGACGGATTCCCACTCTTATATACGCTTTTGTAGCGACCGGAAATTGAATTTTTGTATGTCGTTTCGGAGTCCCTTGACAAAAATACGCAATTAAATTTTTTTTCTCTGTAACTAGGTTGATAACCGACCCTGAAATTTTACAGAGACGATTATTAATATATTTAGAGAAGCTCAAAAAAAAATTATGAAAATCCTATGAATTGAAGCCTGGCAATAGGATTACCTTAATGAAACATTTCTGAAGCACATTTTATTAAGGAGCATTGGGCGAAGCGAGCGAAGCCGCGAGTGGAAAGCTAGTGAATATATAAAATATTAGAGATGATGTTAAACATACATAAATTCCAGGACAAGTAGTCTCGGGACAATTGGTCCCTACTAAACTGACTTTTTAAATTACAATTATTATTACAATTATTTGTCTTGTGGAATTCCACGTGCTACCCTCAACCCAATTGACCCCAAATCAACGATGCCGTTTCTCTTGATCGAAAAACCAAATATACGGTACATTACTCTGGAATACATTTTGATTAGGATAGTCGCGGAGATATATTCGACTGAACTCAATTTTGTTAGACGAATCATCGTGGGACCGCTCGTCGTGCTACGTAATAATTGAATATAAAGTCAGGGTTGTTACGCATTATTGACTCAGAATTGTCCTGACTTTTCCAGAATTTCCATACAGGTTTTGCAAAAATGCCACGTTTTACAAATGACCCAGATCACGATCAAATAAAGAACACTTTGTTTTCATCAAACATATATTTTTCAAAGTCAAAGACCACAATTTAACTCTCGTTTCAACCATGCCAGTATTTGTAATCGTTACAAACTATACGGGAAAAATGATATACGTAGAAATAGCAATGACTCATTTTTGTGAAAAAAAAACCATTTTTAACTGACTTGAAAAAACGAAGGAAATTCTCAATTAGATCCTTCTATGGAAAAATTATTTTGAACTGGACAACCTAATTTTTTTAAGATCAAATACACTAGTCACAGAAATTAAGGGATAAAAAAAAATTCCAAATATTGTGGGTCATATTCAACAGGCTGTAACTCGGAAAAAAATGGTCGCACAGCAAAAAAAAAACGCAACCTCCTCCCGGTACGCTTTGGGTAATGCCGGCGGTAAAAGACAGTGGTAAAAAAAAATCAAGTGATTTTTTTTTATAATAATGAAGCATTGTAAAGACGCTGAGAATTTTTTTTTTTAATTCCAGACTTTTTCAATAATTAATCTTTCTGTTCGAAAGAATAAGGATTATCACCGAAAAAAAAATGTTATTGGAAAAATGAATAAGAATCGAAAAATTGCTCAAAATGGTGATTTTTGGCGAAAATGATAAATTTAAAGCGTCGGGGTACTAAGAAAAAAAAATCGCAGCGCTTCGAAATTTTCAAGGTTTTTCCGAGACACTTTAAGGTTGAAAAATTATCGACGATAATCCTTCGTTCATCCATTATATCCAAAGTCATACCAAGTTATTCAAATATCCTTAAATAGGCGAATTTTGATAGTTTTTTCAGTCAAAAGTATCGCTTCGAAAAAAAAAAATTTCATTAAAAGCCACTGTTAGATTCTTATAGGGAATGTTTTGCAGTTTTCAAAGCCCTACTTTGATTCCCTGTACGATCATTATTTCTCGAGTTATTGATTGTCAAAGTTAAAAAGGACTTTTTTGCTTTGATCGACGATATCTTCGCTGCAAATCATCGTACACACTTTTTGAGGACGTCAAATTAAAGGGCATGAAATTTCCTCAAGGAGCTTTGGGGTGGAATTAAAAAAAAAAAATTTGAAGCCCGTAGACCTTTTAGAAGTGAAGCAAAAATTTGGAATTTTTTTATCCCCTAATTTCTGTAACTAGTGGATATGGAAATGTTAAAAATTGAAATAAAATTTGAAAAAAAACTAAATTCGAAAAATAATAAAAACATTGTAAAGTTAAAAAAAAATACATTAAAAGCAAATACAGAATCTGTCCTTTATTATAAACAGAATGTTTTATGCCGGTAACAATAAATAAAAAATAAATACAAACACTTGTCTATAATAATAATGTGCTTGTGTATCGACAGATCGAATGCCAATGTATACAACTTTACAGCGAATTAATTTTCAGTTTTTTAAATTTTCAATTTTTGGCTCTGACATTACTTTTTTTCTTGTATATAATGAAGAATAATGTAAATATTAAAAATATACAAAAATATTTATTTTTATACTGTCCAGTTTTCTTTGTAAAGTCGGTTTCATTTTTTGTAATTCTCGCAAAAAGTAAATTCGAAAAAATTTCCGATAATTTCCAAAATTCCCTCACTTTTTCCTCATTATTCCAGGAGGAAAGAAATTCCCTGTTTATCCTGTTTATCCTTATGCGTAACAACCCTGAAGATTATTTTCTGCCCACCTCGGCGGCGCAGTAGGTTGGATCGATTTGAAGAACTCTGGGGTCTTTGTTTTTGGCGGAAAACGGCTGGCAAAGTCGAAGCAGAAGAGAGCAAAGATTGAGCATGAAACCATCCGAAACCGACGAAGTGTTCGGGATCGCGAGATTCTGCGTGTTCCAAAGTTTTCCACGACTCGCGTTCGCCTTGAGACAATCACCGAGCCACTTCAATGTCAAATGTCGTACTTCGGGTGAACATTTCAACAGTCCGTGAAACACGCGGTGCAGAGAATCGCCGAGGGCGTCGAGGGCCGACCAAACCGCCCCCTCGAACGCCGGTTTTCTCTGTAAAATTGAAGATACGTATATTAGTAATGGCTGTCTCATTTCGTTGGCTATTAAGGGGTTATATACAGTACAAATGTTCGAAAAATCGATTTTTTTTGTATTTAATTTTCTTAATGTACATATAAAGTTCGAAAGTGCTTTTGAAACTTTAAACGCGTTTTTCTCAAAACTGTGTGTTTTAAAGTCGAGCAAAATTTCTCGGAAACGGCTGAAGCGATCAGTCTCAAATTTAAACACAATCTTTTCAAGTATATTTTTTTAGTAATTAATCGAAAGTTTTTTGCTCACCGATAAATATTTTCCATTTTATAAACAATTTAAGGCCTAATTTTTTGTAAAAAATCAGTTTTTTGTTGAGAAGCCGCCATTTTGTCAAAAATGATTATTTTGCTTATTCCTTCGATCAATTACAAGATAATCCATTATATTAACGAAATATTTTTGGTTTTTTCATTTGAGATGGTCCAGTCCAGAGATATCGTGCTCACCGCAAGACGCTTTTTTAGAGGTGCTCCCGGGGATCAGCTATAGCAGCTTTCAAAATAATTATTTTTACAAATCAAATTTTTTTAAATACAGTTAAAAGTTCCCATAATATGTGTACAAATTTTTACGTTAATAGATTTAAAGGTCATCTCAAGAAAAATGCTTGAAAAATCGATCTTTTTGGCCTCCTGACTGTAGATAACCCCTTAAGAGCGTATACCTAGTTGACATTTTTTGATAACATCGATTTTTGGTTTTTGACGAATTTTCAAGATACATTTTTTAAATATTCTCTGCTAATTTCAAGTCGATCCGCTCAAAATTAAGGGAGCTATGGGCGTACATAGATAAGTTCCGCGAACCAGCGAACTTTAAGGGGTTTCACTTTAGACGCTAAAAAAAATGCTATTTTCACGAATTTTTTGATAGGTTTATGTTATAGATATTCATATAAAAGTTGTTACACTTAATGAAGACACTTTCGAAATACATTAAAAAAAAAATTCATGCATTTATGTAACCGAAACAAACTTTAGGCGCCTTTTTCTCGAAACAACGTTTTTCAAAGGCTTGTTGATAAAATCTTCGAAACTACTCAACCGATCCTCATGAAACTTTAACCACATATTCTTCACAACTATAGCTATAGCGCATATCAAGGATCTTTTATAATTTGGATATTTACTATTTTTTTGCCGATAACGATGAAAAAAACGTTTTTGTTTTTTTTTCGAAAAATTTCCGCCGTTTTGTTATTTTCGTATATGTCAAAAATCGTATGATATGTGCTATGGCCATTAACATACTGAATCTAAAACCGTTCGATTTTTTTGTTTCGGATGATCCATCTCAAGATTTCATCAACAGCACAGACCTACAAATTTTTTAGGATATTTTTTCAACTACCATTTTCGTCTAGTGACTTAAAAAATTAAATTAAAAAAAAATGTATTTCGAAAATGTATTTATTAAGGCCTTAGGTCACAGTAACGGGTGTAAAATCATGTGCGAATTTAACAATTTTGTTTCGTATGAAAAAGTGATTCACTCATAAAATTAATTACACATCTATTTACTATAAATATCAAGCTGTTAGAAAATCTATATATATATTTTTTTCGATGTACAAAATGGTCGACTACTCGAAATTTCTCGAAACAGCTTTTTTCCAATTGGCGTGACAAATAACATCAACAATTTTCACTCGATTTACTTCAAATTTAAAAGTTATGTTCCTAATTGCATTTTGCAGAGAAGTACGTACGGAATTTCTGATTAATCGAAAACTTTTCATTTTATGAGCAGTTTATGAGAAGTTATAACGAAATTTTTCACTTCATTCTTCAATTAAAATACCTACAACTTTTGAATAAAAAAATATTTTATAAATTCCGTACACACTTCTCTAGGTATTCTAATGTAGATTGACGAGAATTTTTGTTTTTTGTTCTAGGTTAAAAATTGTGGATGCTAAATTTCGCGCCGCGGAGCGGTTAAAAAAAAGATAACAAATGAAAATATTAGTAGTCTGCCATTTTGTACATCGAAAAAATATATATATACATTTTCTAATAGTTTGATATTCATACTAAATAGAGGTGTAATTAATTTTATGAGTGAATCACTTTTTCATACGAAAAAAAAAAAATTTAATTCGCATATGATTTTATACCCGTTCCTGTGGCTTAAGGCCTTAAGGGGGTCGTCTAGTGTCAGAGGTGTAGAGGAAGGTGTACTCTATGGTCCAGGCATATCAGATTGATGTTGAGACAATTTTTTTATTATGAATTATATTTAACAACTTTCAAACGCGTTTTTCTCAAAACACGATTTTTTCAAACTGCTGCGCCATGATATCTCAAAAACTATTTGATTGATTCTGCTCAAATGTATACAGCATCTTTGGTACATATATAACTACAAGTTGAACTAAAATAATTAAGATTGCTTCGTTAGTTTTCTTTTTATCAGCTATATAGACCCCAAAAAAATACGAAAAATTGATTTTTTTTTCTAAATCGTAAAAAAAAATATTTTTTTTGGAATTCTAACTTTATTTTAGTTCCATGTAGAGCCTCAAGTCTCACGATTAAAATTGCGTTTGGTTTTTTATTTCAGATAAGCAGAACGGCCGGAATCATGGCAGCGGTGGAGCACCTCTTTTTACATATGTGTTCCTGTTGGGCGGTGTATCTCCGACTATATTCTATATAATGACTTCGAAAAATTCACAAAGTTTGTTCAAATGTTAATAAAAATGATATACAATTTATAAATTATTTTATTTTAATGGTTCGTCGAAAAAAAAAATCCTCAAAAAAGAAGTTAAAAAACGGCCTTCGCACTAGACGACCCCGTTGGGTGTAACAACGTTTATATCAATATCTATAATATAAACCTATTCATATAGAATGAATCTTTTCTTCCGTACCTGTTCCAGAGTTCCGCCGAACAGATTCACCAGCGTATCGGAGACCTCGTCCGGCAAACAAGTAAACGAGAATAAGGTACCGAGTAGAGTGTCCATGTAAGCTCGACCGGAGTCCCCCGACGGGGTGCTGTGTCTGATGATCAGCTTGGCGAGTGTTTCGAAGCAGGTGAACGTTTGTAACAAGTTGAACCAGGAGCGGCAAGCGGTGAAGAGATTACGAGAGGTCGCTTCCTCGCGCACGGAGTCGAGCAGCGGCGTGATCGCAGCTGCGACAATTTCGTCGTCGCCGTCGCGCTCCGCGGCCGCCTCGAGCTCCTCCAATACGCCGGACACGAAGCACGTCGTCTCTTCCGAAGTGGCTGCGCCATCCTCGAACAGAGACACGAATTGCTCGTGCACCTGGACGAAAATAAAAAGCACTTTCTCGTATTCGCCGATACAATCGTCGATAATTTCACGATAATCGAATCCTTCTCTCAATTATCATATCCAAATTATTAGATCTTCCATATTTAAGGGGTAAGGCCGCAGTAGAATTTTCAAAAAAATCGATTTTTTTTCGCTAAAACGGCGCTTTATCGTCATAAGAATAAGTTACTGTTCGATTTATAGCAAGAACATTTTTTTTTCACGGACTTTGAGCGTATAACGTAAGCCCACCTCTCCCACGGCCATAGAGTACCTAAAACTTCAAACGCGTTTTTCTCGAAACAGCTTTTTCCCAAGTGGCGTGACAAATAACTTCAACAATTGTCACTCGATTCACTTCAAATTTAAAAGTTATGTTCCTTATTGCATTTCGCAGAGAAGTACGTACGGAATTTCTGATTAATCGAAAACTTTTCAGTTTATGAGCAGTTTTATACGAAATTTTTCACTGAAAATTTATTCAAATACCTACAAATTTTGAATAAAACAATATTTTTTAAATTCCGTACCCACTCTTCTAGGTATTCTAATGTAGATTGACGAGAATTTGTGTTTTTTGTTCTAGGAGAAAAATTGTGGATGCTAAATGTCACGTCGCGGAGCGCCTAAAAAAGATAACAAAAGAAAATGTTAGTCGGCCATTTTGTAAATCGGAAAAAATATATATATATTTTCTAACAGCTTGATATTCATACTAAATAGATGTGTAATTAATTTTATGAGTGAATCCCTTTTTCATACGAGACAAAATTGTTCAATTCGCACATGATTTTATACCCGTTACTGTGGCCTAACCCCTTAAGGGGTTACCTCCACTTGCGAGTTTGAAAAAATCGATTTTTTTTAATGCATTTTTTTGAAGTATAAGTATCTGAGAATATGTCCTGGAAATTTCAAGTCGATCCGAACAAAATTGACTGACATATGAGCGTTGAGAGAGAAGAATCCGTTGTGTAAACGACCGGCTAGTCTGCCGTCTGGCGCGCTCGACCCTCCCTCCGACCTTCAATGCATTGTTCGATGAAAAGGGTCGTATACCTGGCATTCACAACGTTCATATAATAGACTAGAATTTATAAAAACGGGCCCGGAATAGATGACTCTATGTAAGTTTACGAAAAAAAATATTTTCTTCGTGTAAACTGAAATTGAAACTTTAAACGCGTTTTTCTCAAAATGGCATTTCTGAAGTCGGTGACCAAGATTACTCGAACACTAATGAACCGATCTTCTTGAAATTTTGCAGGCTTATTTAATACATAAAAATGTAGTCTTTAATCGTTCGATTTTTTTTTTCGGAAAAAAAAATGGCCGTTTCATAGCCAAAAAACGGCCGTTTTTTGTCGTTAAAATCGAACCATTAACTTTGACTGTCCGCCATTTTGTGAAAAATGAATATTTTTTAAAATCCTTCGATTAAAGACTAGTTTATACTTATATTTGACTAAATCCATCCGCATTTTTTTCTTCAGATGATCCACTTCGCCGAAATGTTGGTCACCGCAAACCGTGTATACAAAAACATTATTTCATTGACGGCCATTTGCCACTAAACAATGTAATATTTTTCAATGAAAAAATTACTGAAAGTTCTTCAAGATGTGTTCTTTAAGATGGTATATTGATCGATTAAAAAAGTTTTGTAGTTTTCTTTTAAAAAATTCATAAAAAGAGCCTTTTTTTGCACTACAAGTGGGGGTAACGCCTTAAGAATTATTGCTCCCGGTTAACCTTTTGTCCGGGAAAAAAATCCGGCACTTGAAGGACCGTACTGACGTTCCTCAGGGTTACTTTCTCCAGACTTTCCGTCGTCTCTTCGGAGCCTGTCGGCTGCTTCGTCCTCCTCCTCTTCCTCAATCTGCGGAAACTCTCGAACAAGTACAGCATGATCTTTTTCTCCGTCGTGTGATCGTCGAGGACGGCCTTTTCGCAACCGCGGACCAATCTCGGCTTGAAGTCTTCCAGCGTCAGACGATCGAAGATCGCCTCCTCCGCCGTATCTGCCTCCACGTAAACCAAGCATTCTTTGCGTCGTGCGTCCGGCTTCGATTTTAGCGTCAAACCAAACACTTCCGCGAGAAGTTCCTCCTCTATGGCGCTCTTCGAGCAGGGTTCGTCTTTCGACGATACAAAAGCTTCCGGCGCTGCTGACTCCTGCGACGACTGAACTATGTCGATCGGCGAGAAAAGCGCGGCGAACGGATTGCTGCTTGTCTTGTCACACATTTTACAAAATAAAAAAAAAAAAAAAAACGTCACGTATTCCTGCAAAGTTAGGGGTAGGTAAAGATGAGTACAATTTTTGAAATGTCCACAATAGAAATGAAAGTAGTAAAGTAAAAACCCAATTATCCGAACTAATTGGGACCGGACCGAGGGGCTATTCACTATTAAGTGAGGTGCGGAAGAGATTTCCGTGTGAAGTCGATTTCATATGATTTTTGTGATTTCATAAATGATTCGAGCTATTTTTAAAGTCATGTGATTTCACGCAATTTCACGTAATTTCAGTTGATTTCAATTGATTTCATTTGAATTCATCAACTCAGTTTCAAGCGATTGCTGAAATCATTGGAGGGAGAAAAAAGCTCGAAAATGGTTAAATTTCTCTTTTTTTATTATTGACTAATCTTGAGACTCAAATTTGAATTAAAAATTTTTTAAATTAAAAAAAAGGGAGATTTTCAACAGTTTTGTTTTCACAAATAATTATCTCCCGGTATATCTCTCTGCATGCACTGGCGTTGAGCCGAAGACTGACTGCTGGAACGCACGGACAATGGATTATGAAAAATCATAATAAAATTTCCTTGTTTCGAGAACCAGATGATTTCTAGCGATTTCCTGAATCAAGTGACTTCGTGCGGATTTCAAACGACTTCGAAAAATGTAAACCTGATTTCAAGGGATTTCAACTACATTCGAATAATGGTGATTTAGTAAGACGCTTCGCGATTTCAGGCGATTTCTTGTAATTTCGTATTCCATTTCGAACAGAAGTGCTTGAATGATTTCACAAGTGAATAGCCCCTCGGACCGGACATCATTTGGATTATCTAAAATATATGAGGGATTCTCCGTCAATTCTGCCACTTTTTTCGACCATCTCAGATCTGCCCCATAATTGGTTATATCAAAGTACTACTGGAAGGCATTCTATGTGCATTTTTTCAGATTTTTTAATTCAACATTTTAGAAAATGCCGTTTTTTTCCAAATGAATATATCTCGGAAACTAGAAGTAACTGAAAAAAAAAATTCTGTGCATAAAAGTGGTAGTTTTGTGTTAGCTTTCGAGCGAACGACTTGAAATAATTTGTACGTTCCGGTAACGCTGAATTTTTACCAAAAAAGGGGGAAATTATTTTTTTATTCAAAAACGGTCATTATTTTTTGGCTGAAAAAATTACAGAGTCTTCCAGTATTTCTGACGATATCGCAAAAAAATCGCCAGAGTGGCACGGATCGAGGTTCTAGGGTAAAAAAATGAAACCACAGAAATTATTTTTTTTATACCCGAACCTCGCTCCGTGCTACTCTGGCGATTTTTTTGCGATATCGTCAGACATACTGGAAGACTCTGTAATTTTTTCAGCCAAAAAAAACGGCTGTTTTAAAAAAAGAAAAATAATTTCCCCTTTTTTTGGTAAAAAATCAGCATTGCCGGAACGTAAAAATTATTTCAAGTCGTCCGCGCGAAAGCTAACACAAACCTACAACTTTTATGTACAGACATTTTGTTTCAGTTACTTCTATTTTTCGAGATATATTCATTTGGAAAAAAAACGGCATTTTCTAAAATGTTGAATTAAAAAATCTGAAAAAATGCACATAGAATGCCTTTTAGTGGTACTTTAATATAACCAATTATGAGGCAGATCTGAGATGGTCGAAAAAAAGTGGCTGAATTTACGGAGAATCCCTCATATCTCGGATTTCCGGAAAAATCAACTTATATAAGAGAAGTAGTATAAAAAATTCTCTTTATTGATCCAACGACCCTAAATTCTTTATTTGATGGCATTTAACAATGAAGAAAGTATCAATTTTTATTCCACAACCATTTACGCAGTTAGATCACAATTGCGGCTTAAAATAATGATCAATTTTTTTATGTCTCATAGTAGTTGCGCGTTTATTGGCCGCTAAGTCTCAAAATTCGTTTCAAGAACAGCAGCTGAGTGGGACTATTTTCTGGTTGGGTTTCAAACCATTCCAGGGCGGTTTCTCCTACATCCATACAATGTATATACTATCTGATGTATGAAGTCGCATATAGGCAACAATGTATTTCGAAAATATCTCCAAGTGTTGGAAACAGCTTTATTAGAGCAAAAAGGTGGATACCTTGGGGCGATACCTTGACTGAGAAAAAAAAGACCATCATTGAGTTCAGATACGGCGCTGAAGTGTTCGGATAATCGAAAACTTGGATAATCGAGGTTGGGATAACTGAAAATTTGGATAATCGAGATTCGGATAATCGAAAATTTGGATCATCGAGGTTTGGATAATCGAAAATTTGGATAATCAAGGTTCGGATAATCGAAAATTTGGATAATCGAGGTTCGGATGATCGAAAATTTGGATAATCGAGATTCGGATAATCGAAAATTTGGATAATCGAGGTTCCATTAATCAAAAATTTGGATGATCGAGGTTCGGATAATCGAAAATTCGGATAATCGAGGTTCGGATAATCGAAAATTTGGATGATCAAGGTTCGGATAATCGAAAATTTGGATAATCGAGGTTCGGATAATCAAAAATTTGGATGATCGAGGTTCGGATAATCGAAAATTCGGATAACCGAGGTTCTACCGTAAGCTTCTACCGTAAGCTTTATTAGAGCAAAAAGGTGGATACCTTAGGGCGATACCTTAAGTGAAAAAAAAACGACCATCATTGAGTTCAGATATGGCGCCAAAGTGTTCGGATAACCGAAAATTTGGATAATCGAGGTTCAGATAATCGAGGTTTGGATAATCGAAAACTTGCATAATCGAGGTTCGGATAATCGAGGTTTGGATAATCGAAAACTTGGATAATCGAGGTTCGAATAACCGAAAATTTGGATAATCAAAGTTCAGATAATCGAAAATTTGGATCATCGAGGTTCGGATAATCGAAAATTTGGATAATCAAGGTTCGGATAATAAAAAATTTGGGTGATCGAGGTTTGGATAATCGAAAACATGGATAATTGAGGTTCGGATAACCGACGTTTGCATAATCGAAAACTTGGATAATTGAGGTTCGGATAATCGAAAACTTGGATAATTGAGGTTCGGATAATCGAGGTTTGGATAATCGAAAACTTGGATAATCGAGGTTCGAATAATCGAAAATTTGGATAGTCGAGGTTCGGATAATCGAGGTTCGGATAATCGAGGTTCGGATAATCAAAAAATTGGATGATCGAGGTTCGTATAATCGAAAAGTCGGATAGTCGAGGGTTGGATAATCGAAAATTTGAATAATTGAGGTTCGGATAATCGAGGTTTGGATAATCGAAAACTTGGATAATCGAGGTTCGGATAACCGAAAATTTGGATAATCGACGTTCGGATAATCGAAAATTTGGATAATCGAGGTTCGGATGATCGAAAATTTGGATAATCGAGGCTCGGATAATAAAAAATTTGGATGATCGAGGTTTGGATGATCGAAAATTTGGATAATCGAGGTTCGGATAATCGAGATTCTACCGTAATAAGAATAATAGTATACAATTTCAGTATAAATAACGATATTATTAATAATCCATATTAACCCTCGAACTGAACACATGGGTCGTTCGTACCGTTCTGTAAAAAAAAGTTTGGAATAGTTCACTGCCACAGACCCGCCGGAATCAGATTATTGAGCTGCAGCTGACTAGCTGTAAAAATCTTTCGAGGACGCAAACGACCCATGTGTTCCGGAAACTTATGTAAAATCCGACTTCAAAAAAACATTTTTTTCTCTCTATGATTCTGTTTTTTTACTTAAAATATTCATTTTCGTGAAGGTCTCGAGTAAACGAAAGCAAAAATGGATGTGAGGACCAGCGTAGGGGTCAGGGCGTCACTTCTTCTTCGCAAACAAGTGGAATATGTCGGCTTAGAAAAATCCAAGGATGAATATTGCATCAAAGATCATCAGGAAAAGGAAGAGTGCGATGAGTTTTCCGATTCGAAAGATTATCAATTTATCCATCAATATTTTACATTTATTATCAATTTTATCTTCTTTAAGTATCCATACTAAATAGCGATTTTCAACCCTTAAAATAAACATTTTAAGGGTTAAAATATGATAGGCTTCGAAAATCAAAAAAGGTTTTTAATAAACCCTTAGAAAGTTTATTTTAAGGGTTGATTCCCTTTTTCGATTTTCGAAGCCTACCATATTTTTTTTTCTGAAAGTACATCATCTCGAGTACAAATAACTCAAAGGATTTTTTAAAAGAAGTTACTAGACAAAAATTATGCATTTTTCAACATTACAGCGGACTTCCTGTATTTTTTTCTACGACTAAATTAACGATAAAAAAATTAATGTTACGATATTACTATTGATTGAACTTATAGTTGAAAGGACAAAGAACACCTATGATTTTTTTCGGAATTTTCTGTAATATTTAAGTTTGGTAAATATGTCGTGGACGCAAATGACCCATGTGTTCCGTTAGAAGGTGTGGAAAAATAGTGTCCGGTTCGAGGGTTAATAAGAATGTTATTAAGAAGAATGACAATAGACCGAATGAAACAGGAAACAGGTTACGTATGGCAAATTATTATTGTTCGTTACGTTTTCGAACTCTCTAAACACAAGAATATTCTCGCGGTTGAGAATACGAACTAGTAATGTCAATTTCAAGTTTCGACGTAACCTAATATTCATTAGGTTACGTCAAAACTTGAAATCGACTCGATCTTATCGAAAACAATAATGACGATAAAGGAAATACGAGAGAATGATATTATGAAGCGTACTAATTATCATAAAAATACAAATAAATGGCAATAAAGAGCGATATTAGAGGATTTACGTACTTGAGTGTTTTTTTTTCTACGCAATTGAACACCGCGTCTAATGTTCCATCTTACGAGTAAATGGTTATCACTATTCGACGGCTGACACAGCACACAGCGCACAAACGCATCGCACGTAGCGGTTACAAGTTTTTAATGTAATTCAAGATTTCGTTGTACACACGGTTACACGCGATATTGCATGGGGAAACGTCTACTTGTCATATGTGCGAATTTTGACGCACAGTGCCCCCTTACGGCGGACGAGTGAAACATATCGGGATAGAAGTATTACCGAGATCAGCAAGATGGCGCGCCACGTGCAGGGGTGTGGCGTCGCTGGCAACTGTGCCTCGCGTCGTCGCCCTAGCGCGGCGCTCCGATCGCCTTTTACCTATAATCTCAGGAGAAGGCAATCTACAAGTTTTGTCGGAATTATAACGACTTCTTGGCGCGTCCTCCCGCACTACACGTGTGGTTACTTGTCAAGAGTATTAGGTTTGTTCGCGCTAGCTGCACTCTACACTCGCCAGTGTAAACGAAACTAGGGCCGTGTCTAGGGAGTGCAGTTTATTTCCTCGCGGGTAAGCAACTCTAGCGCGAACGCGATAGTGTACAAGAAACATGGCGGCAACCTAGTGGACCACACCTTAACCTCAAACAACACATGAGATTACGGAGTCTCATCTAACCGTTAGAGATATACCGTGCAATCTCAAGTTTGTTGATCTCGTAAACTGATTACAATGGACGCTGTTATTGAAATTACTAACTTGTACTTGTAATTGCGCCCAGAATGGATGTATTGATACCAGTTTTACATAGAATGGAGTGTTAGTGATACGATTGTAGAAATCCGAAACCTTGACAAATGCACACGTTGTTGTCAGCATCAACGACTAAGCCGCCTTCTGAATCTCGGAACAGCACTGCGAACTTAATTTCTAGCTCCTGTTCCATGTTAGCTTCTGTTTGCGTTGATAGTAGATTGGAACGTATTGTGATACTGCGAATTTATAATAAACACTTGTCATTGTATCTTGTCAATTTTTTTAACACCTTGAACAATAGAAATTGATAATTATAATACTTTGTTATTTTGAACCTTTATTATTGATTGTTTTTCATAATAAATGAGAATTTGTTTGTGATTGCCTTATACATTGTAGGTCATGTCAATTTTTTAATCACCTTGATCGATAGAGATTGATAATTATAATAGTTTGTTATTTTGAACCTTTATTATTGATTGTTTTTCGTAATAAATGAGAATTTGTTTGTGATTACCTTAAATATTTTAGGTTATGTCGTACTTACCTCTGTATACACTCACTGACAGGTTCGCTGGTTATGGGGTTATTCTGGTAATATCACTGTTACACTTTTCGTGTACTTTTACACCTCGTCAAGATCGAGTGTAGAAAGTCTAGGGTTAGTGGCACGAAAGTGTAGCTACACTCGTAACACGAATAGCGGCGCGTGACGTCATTTCCGTTAAAACGAACGCGAAAGTGTACACTCCCTAAAAAAGTGTAGAAAGTGTAGCTAGCGCGAACAAACCTATTGTTTAACTAAGTAATAAAAGTTACTAGCATTCGTTACTGTTCATATAATTTGTGGAGTCGTGTTAACTGATTCACCCTGTTAACCCTATAATTTCCATAGGGGCATTTCGTTATTGGAATGGCCATTTCTTCCTCACTTGAGGAGTTTTGAGACTAAAATCGAAATGCTTGTAGGCGATTTCAATTTGTGAAATCGTGAGATTAATTTAGGATGCATTAACTGTCCAACAATGAATCCGTTTCACGTCGTAATTTCGAAGATTTTTAATGTTTACGTTGAACGTTTATCCATTTAGTTACTTTCTCCAGCCATGGGGACATGGCTGGACATGGCGCCCTATAAATACTATAAGTTATAGGGAAGTAGGAGCGAAAGTACAACTTTGAATGAAATTAAAAACTGAGCAAACCGTGATTATAGTGCTGGAAATGTCGTGTCAAAAAGTGAAGAAGTTTTTCTACCCCTTCATTAATAATACTCGAAAAAGATATGAATGCTGAGCCCGAACGCTTTGTTTTCAGACGTTAACGAAACTTGTAGGTTAAGGAGAGGTACCTGAGTAAACGGCGAGAAAAACAGGTAAACTTCGGGAATTTTTATCTCAAAAACTAATCTTTCGATTGGATCCGCGTTTTTTTATTGGAAAATATCTACATTGAGGTATGTTTAGGAATTTTTAAAAATAATTTCGTTGAGTGGAAGCGATTCAAACGCGATTATCTCGAAACATAGTTTTCAAAGTCGGTGCCAGATGTAAGTATCTCGAAAGCGGCTTGTCCGATTTTGTACAAATTTGGATATAATATTCTTCGATAGTTTTTCTCGTTCGCCACGTAGGATTTTTTTGAAATATTCATTTTCGACGGAATTGCGACCGTTTTAATTTAACATTCGTTTTTCGTTCGCAATTTCCGACGATTTTGGATTGCATACACATTGCATAAAAAAGCAGTGGTTTAATTAAATGAAAAGCCGTTTTCGAGATACATTTGGCAACTATGACTTTGAAACCGACTTTGAAAACTATGTTTCGAAATAATCGCGTTTGAATCGCTTCCAGTCGACGAATTTATTTTGAAAAATTCCTCAACATACCTCATTGTACATATTTTCCAATAAAAAAACCCGGATCCAATCGAAACGTTAGTTTTTGAGATAACAATTCCCCAAGTTCACCTGTTTTTTTCGCCGTTTACTCGGGTAACTCCCCATACACCTGTAGGCCTATTCTGTAACTCATCACGACAACTTTCGTTAGCGTTAGCTAGCGACAGCCAATAAGAGGCTCCATTTCTTCTGTAATCGTGCATGCGATTGGCTGTCGCTAGCTAACGACAACTTTCGTTATCGTTAGTTAGCAAATCGCATGCACGATTACAGAAAAAAGGGAGCCTCTTATTGGCTGTCGCTAGCTAACGATAACGAAAGTTGTCGTTACGAATGACAGAATAGGCCTACTGTAGGCATATTCCGTTTTTTCGATACCTGGCATAGTTTTTTTTTCTCATCATAAGTACTGAGCAATTTTGAGGCGAAAAATCGCCTGTTTTATTCCAGTGACTGCCATGACCCGAAAAAATTAAAATTTTCAATTCCGGCTCGATGAGTACTACTTTCATCTATCTACTTTAAGAAACAAATATGTTTTTTTACTGAAAAACGGCAGACGCACGTCTGGTACCGCAAACGCTGTTAACAAAAACACGTCCCAGAAGAGCGACTGTAACTTTTTTCCCGTTTGAAATTTTTTAACCAAATTTTCACACAATGTAGATAAATGTCATACTTTAAAATGTATATCATGATTGTTCGATAAAATTTAGTTTTATACACATGAAAAAATGCTTAAACATAACCCCACTTTTAGGCGTCTCAGGTGTATGTAAGCCCTTAAACGTGGCAACGACGCGTTAACGGACTCTGTCGAGTGAGCCACTCACACCAAGTAGCGCCATTCTGTAACTCGGTAGCGTCAGTTTTCGTTATCGATAAATAGTAACAGTCAATCGCATATACGATCACAGAAGAAAGGGGCCCTCGTATTGGAGTTGCTAGCTAATGATAACGAAAACTGTTGCTACCGAGTTATAACGAGTCACAGAATCGTGCTACAGGTAGCATAAATGTCCAATTGACGCTGATAAGTTGCCGTTTTCAGGTTATCTTTAAGACATTGCCGTAAGCTAAATATTCGACATCCCGTTTAATTTTGTCGTGATGTTATCTTTTTTGTATCCTTCGGCGGTGAAAACGGATGTATGTAAGGTAACACAAACTGTTATCCGATTGATGACTACCTTCAGGGATCGGAAAGTTATCTGTCTGCTGTTATCTAGTATGTCTAGTTAAACGTTCCCCGAAGGATGTCCTAAAGACTAATCACACAAGATGTCTTTTTCATGATATCTTTCGGACATCGGTAATATGCCGTGTTTTGACGTATTTGGAATTGGCGGGAGATAGTGAAGAGGCATCCAAATGTTGTCCGAAAGAAGACACTTAAGGTAGTTCTGTAGGTACACGTATGAGCCAAAAGTTTCGGTCGAAGCGTATAGTAACATCCAATGCCTATACCACGGTCTTACATACAGGTCTGACAACGGCGGTAGTGGGGGTAGGCACCCTTAGCGGTTTTGTTTTTTATTCCGATTTCTGCCGCTTGGTGCGTGACGACAAGGGGAAGTAGTGGTGCGACGACGAGAGAAATAGCTCTTCTGTCCTTTTCCCTCCTGAACCCAACGCTTGCGGCGTTTGCCCTAACTTAATTTACCGTACTGTCGTGTAAACTACATAATATACGAAACCAATAAAAAAAATATGTTGATTAAAAAAAATGACTACTTTCATCGAAAAAAACTGAAAACTTTTTGAATACATTGATTCATACCAGCACATATTACGACCATTCACATCCTTTTTTCTCCAATGTCTCACAATACACCGTTCTTCGAAATGTTTTTCGCACACGTACTGAGACTCTTTCAGTCCCGGAATAGCAACGAGCCATTTTTTGTATCGTTCGACGTTTCTGGGCACGCGAAACACGGAGCATTTCTGCTTACAATTTTTGTACCCCGTTTTACAATTGCAAACCGCGCAACCCTTAGCCGTTTGCATTTTTTTCGCAAACACTACCAAAAAACAAAATCATACTTATGCGTAAAAACACGATAAAAAATGTATCACGGTAAATCGCGTAGAAACTTCTGGTATATGGTTGCAAATAAAGGTTATTTCGACAATTGCGCCAGAAAAACATACGTAAACACCTTGGGCCCACTCGCCGGTAAGAGGTAAGGGGGAAACTACTTCCCCTTGCTAGTAGCGACGAGTAGCGGCGCCTAGTGAATTGAAAAGTGAAGCCGATCAGCGTGCCTACCCCCACCACGAAAATTTAGCTTCGATGCAAGACCTGTATGTAAGACCGTGGCCTATACGATGCTGTTGGTTGTAAAATTTTGACAGAGCTTGTACCCTCAATATGTCCCACACATTCGCCCCTCATGCATAGATAGGTCTCATACTCGTATAGAGAGCGGCGCTGTAATCGTGGCAACAGCGCGACTTTCCTGCAGTCATAGCGTTGAGCTTCCTACGATCCGTCTGTAGCAAAATATTTTATGCAAATAAAAAAAGAGTGAAAATGTTGACCAAATGCGACACAAAGGAAAGTGTACAAGAATAAAGGCACTTGCTAAAAGACTGAAAGCTGTGGCAGCCATGTGTCAAGCAAATGCGGCTAAACGCGATGAGAATAACCATAACCTCAACGATCAGCAACAAAAATTCGCTGTCGAAGGACGTCGGGTCGTGGATTTACAACATCTTGCTGACAGTTTAAATTGTATTCGCTGTAACAAAGACAAATACATGCGTAAATAGAAACAAATTAAATTTGTTTGCAGAATAAATTTATTTCACATCCATCTCAGAAGTACTAGAACTCGGGGAAAAAAACATGCTTCGAGTTCCCAGACCACGCGCCGATCAGCTGGCTGCAGCGTACACTGTTGTCATTCACTTACAGATGGTTGGGCCCGAGTTCAGTGTGGAATTAAATTACCACGTTTTATAAGTCGATATCTCCGAAACTAAACGGTCAAAGTTTGCAATTAAAAAAAAATCAATCCCACAATGGTACTGCATACACGTGTGTTTTAATTTTAAATCCTAAGATCTGTTTAGAACCTATATCGAGAAATGCGAGCAAACTCCTATCGGTTTACGTGTTAGGTATAGGGATCGCGTACAAAAATACCCATATTCAATTGCAATTATCTCATGAACTAAACGGTGGATCGAATTGAATTTTTGGGCATCAGTCCATGAAGGTCATATCTACACCATACTTAGATTTCAGCCAATTCCTAAGATTTGACCAAAACTACAGACCTACATTAAGGTAGTACTAGCGGATTGACCAGTCAACAGAAAATCTATGAACTATCGAATCCGAAAAAAGCAAAATATGACGTATTCGGGTATAATAATAACCATGATACACTCGACCCTCCCTCCGACCTTCAATGCATTGTTCGATGAAAAGGGTCGTATACCTGGCATTCACAACGTTCATATAATAGACTGGAATTTATAAAAACGGGCCCGGAATAGATGACTATGTAAGTTTACAAAAAAAAATATTTTCTTCGTGTAAACTGAAATTGAAACTTTAGACGCGTTTTTCTCAAAATGGCATTTCTGAAGTCGGTTACCAAGATTACTCGAACACTAATGAACCGATCTTCTTGAAATTTTGCAGGCTTATTTAATACATAAAAATGTAGTCTTTAATCGTTCGATTTTTTTTTTCGAAAAAAATGGCCGTTTTATAGCCAAAAAACGGCCGTTTTTTTTCGTTAAAATCGAACCATTAACTTTGACTGTCCGCCATTTTGTGAAAAATGAATATTTTTTATAATCCTTCGATTAAAGACTAGTTTATACTTATATTTGACTAAATCCATCCGCATTTTTTTTTCAGATGATCCACTTCGCCGCAATGTTGGTCACCGCAAACCGTGTATATAAAAACATTATTTCATTGACGGCCATTTGCCACTAAACAATGTAATATTTTTCAATAAAAAAATTACTGAAAGTTCTTCAAGATGTGTTCTTCAAGATGGTATATTGATCGATTAAAAAAGTTTTGTAGTTTTCTTTTAAAAAATTCATGAAAAAGGCCTTTTTTTGCGCTACAAGTGGGGGTAACGCCTTAATAAAAAAAGAAAAAGTGTTTAGACATATACACGCGAGTATATATGCCTCTGATACATTTTCCTATTCGCCTCTGTGAGTTTGCATATGCATGTTTAATGTAGGGCAAAAGTGGCATAGTTGCTGTAGGGGGATAGATGCTCGATAGCAACCTGGCATATTCAGAAACATGCATTGACACGTTTAATGCTATAATATGGAAAGACCTAGTCCCACGAGCCACAGTGTGAACGAGGCAGCGTATCAATGCGTGTTTCTAAATGTGTCGGGATACTATCGAAGCATCTATTCTCCTAGAACCAGGGGGCTGACACTGGTAGATAAATTCTGTTCGCAAAATGTCCTTGCCGCACTGTGGCGCTAGTAGTCGTGTGACAGGAATGCATATATATGTACGTTGCACCGGTGTTTCGTATATTTTACACGAATAAAAGTCTAGTGTAGATAACTTTTCAAAAACCATTATTCGCGTGTATGATGGATCCTGTTATTGCTGTAACAGTACGTGCTGTTATCGCAATAACGATAACAGCACGAAACGAAAGTATCGAATCGTTCAACTGATCGGAGTATTTAGAGCCGAAGGCTGTCACATAACAGCCAACGCTAGGTAGTGGCGGTTTCGAAAACTACAAAGCCGGGACAAAACGCGTTTTCGTTTATCTTATAGAAATAGTAGGCCAGTGTCAGGGGGCTGCCTACAACTAACCCACTTTTACTCTAAATATTTTGTATTCTAAAAGCGTACCTCACCACACGTTAAATAAAATCCTATTCATAATATTTCTTCGTTTTCTTTTTCAGAGGTCGTACGAAGCCCGTTTCGCGAGGCAAAAGTCAAAAGCGTTGAAAATCGTATGTCGGACTGGTTCGCCGTAGGGGCGACTGGCCAAATGCTGGGACTCTCGCGGCCGGCAGAAGGTGTCCCCGTAACGACGATACAAATTCATGAATGTATTTTTTTGTAATATTAAATGATATTTCACTGTTAATTAACTAGCTAATATATAATTTGAGACCCACTTAAAAACCGACATAACACTAGCTTATCTATCTCTTTATCAAAATCAACTTATTAATAGTCTAGATTATTTCATGTAGCCCAATATTACCTGTTTTCGGTTATTACATGGTAAACATCGTTAATTAAAGTTTCTATTTGAACTTCAAATTCACGTACCTGTAAATATGCGTTCAAATAGAACATTTTATCAACGTTTACCATATAATAACTAAAAAAGATAATATTGGGCTATATTAAATATTTTAGATTATTAAAAAGTTGATTTCGATAAAAAATGGATATATATATCGCCAATAACTAGATATCCATCCGATAACACTTTTTGATACCGTTTGGATATCGTTTCGTCAACTTTTAGATGCCTGGGGCATCTTGGCATTCTCATGCCTTCAAAAGTATCCTCTTTTGGATATTTCGACTTGATAACTTAAATATGCCGCGCAAACTTACGTCATTGGATACGATGCGGTGTTGACATATGTCTTTTTATTATAGGGGACAAGTTTTTTTTACAAAAAATCATTCTGTTTAAATTTCAATGCAGACCCTGCAGTGTTAAAAGTTGCGATTTTAAAACCCATTATCTCCCGATCTAAATAGTCGACTGTTTTGAAATTTCACTCAAACATGCATAATGATATGAACAATGTCTGGTAAAAATTTGAACAAAATCTATAGAAATCAAGAGCGCGCGCTCGTTCTACCCTAAAATCAAATCATTCGTACTTTTGAAATAAATAATACGTTTTATTAATAAATTAAAATGTCAGGTCGTTTTGAGACACCCTTGATATATATATACAGGGTGTCCCTCTTATCTCTGCCACCGCAAATAACTCGGTAATTATCGGCGTCACAAATAAATGTTCCAGTCAAAAGTTGTACGGTGTGAAGGGGGCCATCGAATGCGACCAATTTTTTTTTTATTTCGGTGGAGGCGCTGACGCACAGTGAAGGTCACCTCCACTTTTTTAAATGGAATGGTACATTTTTTCCCCACCATCTTGTGGAGCACCTTAAGCCGCATAAAAAACATTAGGGGTCGAAGTCGTTCAAGGTCATTCAAGGTCACCTATTAAAATGAAATACAAATCTAAATATCTGGGATCACTACCAAATATTTGGTAGTGATCCGAGATATTTAGATTTGTATAATCGATACTGACCTTGAATGACCTTGAACGACTTTGACCCGCTAATGTTTTTTATGCGGCCTAAGGTGCTCCACAACATGGTTGAAAAAAATTGTACCATTCCATTTAAGAAAATGGAGGTGACCTTAAAACTGCGTCAGCGCCTCCACCGAAAAAAAAAATGGTTGTATTTGATGGCCCCCTTCACACCGTACAATTTTTGTCTGGAACGTTTTTTTGTCACGTCGATAATTACCGAGTTATTTCGGGTGGCAGAGATAAGAGGGACGCCCTGTATACACACAGGGCTACTGGTTGAGGGAAACGCGTCTTTGAAAATTATTTAAGAAAAAACTGTTGTGTGGAATCGAACTTTTTCATTATTTGTAGTTTGAGAACGCAGTAACAAAGAATTATTAACAATAAAATAAGAATAATTATTAGACTTGCAATGATTTGGACCCCGAATTCGAAAATGGTTGCGCATTATTCTTATTTTATTGTTGATAATTCTATGTTACTGTGTCCTCAAACTATGAAAAATCAAAGTTTGATCCGATACAACAGTTTTTAAAATTCATTTTTAGTTGCCTTCCCGTTGCGTAAGGGGTGAGATGCAGTCAGAATTTTAAAAAAATCGATTTTTTCTCCATTTTCTTGAAGTATGATGTTTCGAAAATATTCCATGGAAATTTCAAGTCAATCCGATGAATGGTTTCCGGGATATCCCACAATCAGTGAAGGGGCGTTCCCAGGTAGCAATTTCAAAATAGTTGTCTATTGGTTGTTCAAATGGGTACCAAATGTCCGCTTGGAAGTTACCTATAAGTTATCACATGTCCAACAGTTATCTTTTTGGATGGTTGTTGACTTTAAGATAACTTCCGGGCGGACATTTGGCACCCTTTTAGTCGACTTTTGAACAACTTTTTGAAAATTGCTTCTTGGGTTGGGTCCCCATGGCAGGTAGCGAACGGAAGACGTGGCTGACAAACGCGCAAACGATAATACCCGGGAAGGCAGAATGCTTCGAAGACAACAACAAATTGATATTTTGGAAGCTTTCACATCGGCAGAAGCCCTATTGTATAGGCCAGGAATTGATGATTCGATGTAAGTAATTTTTTAATTAGTATTTCTATACATAAATCAAGTGTAAAATTGGAAAACTCTTCCAGAAATTTTCAAAAATGTATTACTCAAAAACTATGAACTTTAGCAAAATGTTATAAGGAATACTTTCGTTTTAAAATTGCCCAAAATGTTTTTAAAAAATAATTCATCTCGAAAAACTTTGATTTTGTGAAAAATTGTTTTATCAATTGGCCATAAACAATTGAATGCTCGACTTTTCGGCAAAAAATTGTGATATTCCGATTCAGCGGATCAAAATACATTTAAAAAAGTTTAGCATCATCCATCGAGCTCAAAATTTTACGAACATACAATACCGTATGCACATCGAAAAATTTTAAACGCTTTTTTCTCGAAACCATGTTTTCCAAGTCGGTGACCACTATAATTAAAAAACCACTCGATGGATTTTGATGAAATTTGGTGTGCTTATTGATAGCATTAAAAACTAGTCCTTAATCGGAGGATTTTCATTTTTGTTGGAAATTTCTATTTTTTTAAACAATAAACGAGCGATTTTTGGGTCGAAAATCGAAAGTTATCCGTCGGAAGCCGCCATTTTGTTAATTTTTTAAACAAAAAGCTCCTATTAAGGGCTAGATTTATTATCAAACTAATGATTTTTCTTGGTTTTTTTTATTTCAGATTATCCAGTTAAATTTCATGATGGTCACCGCAAAGCACTACATGCCGAAGGGGGTCCGACAAAGATGGCGATTTTTTAATAAATAATCAATATTTTTCTTCGAAAATTTGTACGCGTCAAGTTGAAATATAACATAAAAAGTCTGTGTAAGCACTTTTGTAAAACAAACTTATGTCGTAGTAAAGATTTTTAACAATATTTATTTCGCACGAAGCGTAAGGTATATAGAAGACGTAGGATGAAAGTTCGATACAATAATGTCCGAATAACGGTTCGGTGAATTATTTTATATTTATGCCCATGAGGTGGGCCTTTAGAGGAAATGCTTCCGTCGTCGTCGAGATCTGGCGTTCGAATGCCTCCGCTGTTGCACGTCGTCATCTCGTCCGATTATGGCGTGCAGCCAAGCAACAGTCGGTCCCTTGTTCCGGCCTTTGTCTAGGTCTAGGCGATAAGAAATCGCCCAACTTCGCCCGCGGCTCTCCCGTACGCAGCGACAAAGATTTCGTCGTCACTTAATTACTATAAAAAAACTTATAGAAAATGCTTGTTTTTCACGCCTCTGACTGCATCTCACCCCTTGAAAAAGAATAATAATAATAATATCTCGAAAATGGTTCACTTTTGCATAAAGCATTACTGGCTTATTTGATAGCGGAAAACATGTCCTACAACCCTTCCACGGGATCGTGACCAATAACCAGTAGCCCTTTGTTTAGGCAACCAAAAGAAAATATTTCGTTTTCGCCTCGCGATCTTCAAACCGTTCGTATTCTCCAATCTATGCGATACGACAGAGTCGTTTCGGTCATTATATATTGCTACTGAGAATTTCATTTTACTGCTACGCCTAAACGCATACGTAGTCTAAACAATATCGCCAAAGAACTTCGACGGCGATCGCATCCAAGCGATACGACTTGACCTAACGTCGAATCAGTCTCTCATTCGCATCGCGTGTGCATGGATATTTTTTTGTTGTTTTCCTTCTTCATGTGGATACGCGTAGACAAAAATATATTGTTCGACTCGCGGGGTAGCAGCCAACGAGGAATCGTCAATGAGACGAATGTTTCGTCGTGTTGGTCGTGATCCCAGTCGAATGAGAAGCCGGTGCGCGATCGCAGCGTTTAGCGTGTATTTATAAACGAATAAGCAAAATGGGACGAAGCGTCGTGTGTCTTCGCTACCTTCTCACCGCATCTTTCCTCATTCTAGGCGTAAGTTTTATCTCGCACTTCACTCATATTTAGTCTTTCTCTTCGCGGCTGATATCTTCCCTTTTCCCTACTACGCAATTTCGTGTGTGTGTGTGTGTGTGTGTGTGTGGAGATATTTATGTTGGATTGACATTTTTTGTGAATTTACTTGGAAAAGCGTGTGCATGACTGTCGATGCGAAGATAGTTTTGCAATGAGAAGGAGTGGGTGAGTTTGTGAAGCTTAATGTGAAATTTCGGTCGGTAAGAGAGCTCGCTTTGAACCTTGGGAGGCTATTGCGGTTCTCGAGCAGTGTTGCCAGATGGTTCTGGCGGCTTCCCCCTAGACCATCGCTGGTTCCCCGTAAAAATCTCCTCAATAGCCCCCACCGAGCCACTGGCCTGAACAGTGCTGTAAATGAAGAGTAATTTTCGCGATCGGTTAAATGTCGTCAAATAGCTGTTATTTAAAATGCATTTCCTACTTGTGTATTGAGTATTTTGTTTTGGAACTTGATGGCTGCGATCTGTGCGAATTATAGACGAAAAGGAATACTTTTTTTTAATGGAAATAATTGTTGTAGTTAGGTGAAATGTACGGTCGGTAAAAACATTTATCGTGGTATGGTAATCTGTCTGTCAGCCCTGGAGGGGATTTATTTCTTTTTGAATGTGCATATTACAAGAAACCCGCTTTTATATTTGACTATATATTTGTTTATTATTACATTTTTTAACTTCTTACTGAGTATGTACTTTGAACTATTCTATAGTGTAACTTATACTTATTGACGACGGTCCATTCCAAGTCCATTTTACGTATTTTTGCCCCCTGAATACAAATTCACTATTAATTTCCCTGACACTCTCAATTTTTATTGAAAAAGTGGAGTAAAATTTGCTAAAATCGATAGTTCCTATTTGGAATTCTGCCAAAAATCGAAAAATACCCGTAGCTCGATGGACGTAGCGGCATTTTAAAGCGAAAACGATAACGAAGAGAATGAGCACAGAGTGGATTCCCCATCGGATTGATACTTATTGCAATGAAGAATTCACTGGTGCATGAATAGCTAAATTTCGGCCATAATTGTCAGGAAATATATCGAGGCTTCCAACATCGCTGTCATTTATATTATTATAAATATTCTCAGAGCTGAAACGCTTCAACATACGAGCTGTCGGCTTAAAGTCACAGCAATCAACGCTGAGCGTGAGTCGAACGTGCATTATAGCCTCGACCATTGCGACCGACATTTTGATTCGCAGCTTGTATCGTTTGAGTTTGAATGATTGTTTCCGTTTGTTTGGGCTTCCTTGTTTGTTTGCGTTCGCTCGGAATTAGTGCACTTGTGGTTGGTTTTTAAAAAAACTTCGTTCTTAAAAAAAAATTCACTTTCCAAAAATTTCCCAAAAAAATCGTCAGATAATTGTTAATAACAAATGAACTATGCAATATAAAAAGAAATCGTACATACTTCCATAGACAATGTATTTTTCAAGATATATTCAACATTTCAAGTGAATCGGTTGAAAATTGTCTGAGTTATATTTCTGGCCAACTTAGGAAATGCAGTTTTGAGATAAACGCTGCAACGCCGTCATTTTGAAATTAATCGCTTAAAAAAAATTATTGTTTACAGTTACTGATATGTGTGATAAACACCCTTTTTGTAATCTCGATTTATTTTGTGGTTTTTTCTGAAAAAAATCCCCTAAAAGCCTGTTTTTTCGGCCTCTAGAGTGGCCTAGCCCCTTAATAAACGTGTTATTCATTTGAAATGTACGAATATTTTACTTTTAATATAAGGTACAAACGTGGAGGCTATGTGTGGAACACAATATCCGATAAATGGCCGCCCCGTCGAAATTTTCAATATCATTTTGGTATAATCGCGGACTAAGCTCATTAATGGTGCCTCCAATTGCTTCCTAGAGCTCCGCAATGGTCTATAGATCATTGGCATACACTTTTCTTTTCAGCAAACCCCAAAGAAAGAAGTTCAATGGCGTAAAATCGCACGATCTCGGTGGCCAATCACATCGCCGCGGCGTGAGATAACACGACCATGAAACTTCGTCTGCAACAGCCCCCTGACACTGGCTCACTATTTCTATACGATAAACGAAAACGTGTTTTGTCCCGGCTTTTTAGTTTTCGAAAGCGCCACTACCTAGCGTTGGCTGTTATGTGACAGCCTTCGGCTCTAAATACTCCGATCAGTTGAACGATTCGATACTTTCGTTTCGTGCTGTTATCGTTATCGCGATAACAGGACGTACTGTTACAGCGATAACAGGATCCATCATACACGCGAATAATGGTTTTCGAAAAGTTATCTACAATAGACTTTTATTTATGTAAAATATTCGAAACACCGGTGCAACGTACATATGTATGCATTCCTGTCACACGACTACTAGCGCCACAGTGCGGCAAAGACATTTTGCGAACAGCATTTATCTACCAGTGTAAGCCCCCTGGTCTGCAATAACTGCACTGTTTCGCCGGCAGTGTGGCAGATGGCGCCATCTTGTTGAAAGAATATGTCTTCCAAGTCCATGCCGTTTATGCCATTTATCGGATATTGTGTTCCACACATAACCTCTATGTTTTTACCTTATATCAAAATAAAAATATGCGTACTTTTAAAATAAATAATACGTTTTATTAACAAATAAAAATGTCAAGTAATTTTGAGACACCATTTCGTTTTTAAAAAAATTGGAAAACCCGTACACTGTTCCAGAAAAAAACCACGAAAAATCCTCTTTTTTCGGACCACAAGCTAAGTATAACCGGTTAATCAATTTCAAACCATCGAGATAATTCTTTCATAACTCTATGCAAGTAATTTTCCGACTTTTTTCCTTATAGAGGTAATCCTATCGCTTCACACTAGTCATACCACTGATCATACTTGAGACTTGTACAATTTATATGCAAAAACCTATGCAAAAAAAATAGTTTGTAATAACTAAAATTTCCTATGCGCAAACTGTTCAATTAATGTTCACATTTAATTAGAAAAATGCAAAAATAGTTTTTCCAACGATTCGCGCAGTCTTTCTAGGTTTGATATTTGGCAACATTGGTTCTATGTCCGTCTCTTTTTACTCAACCAGGCGAGTTTAACCTCCATGCTTTTCAACGTCGATCAGTCAAAACAATGTCAGGTGCGGGAAATATAAAGCATTGTATTCGGGCCACGACTGGTAAAAAGCGTGAAAAATTTGTGTCGGCGAAATATGTCGGTTGAAAATGAAATATGTGTGGAAATTCGAATGAGTGAGATGAGGTTAGGACTACGGTCAGCTGTTGCCTTGCTGTCACGTCTCTTTGTCGTAGCAAGTGGTCATAAATCCAATACCGGAAGTTTAAATTAAACTTGATATTACATAAAAATTAGGTCAATAAGCGTAATTTTTTCGGAGAGCACTGGATTACTAAAAGTGTTAAGTATGTAAATCTGATTATTTTTAAGAATCTGACGGATTCCCACTATTATATACTCCTTTGCAGCGACCGGAAATTGGGTTTTTGTATGTCGTTTCGGAATTTCTTTACAAAAACACGCACTTTTAATGTTTTTTTTCTCTGTAATCAGGTCGATAACCGACCCTGAAATTTCACAGAGACGATTATGAATATATTTAGTGAAGCTCAAAAAATAATTATGACAACCCTATGGATTGAAGCCTGGCGATAGGATTACCTTAAAGTTGACATTATTTGGGTCAAACTCACTTACAAATTCTCCGGTTAAGAATTTTGACATCGCTGTAAAAGAAAAAAGCCTCGCAAATGATTTCGTGATAACAAAAGCGATCACAATAGAACGAGCATCGGAAAAACTGGAATATCCGGGGATCAGATAGAAAATGGCGCTTGACGCGCACTCTTATCGTCTCGTGAGCTTGGGAAAACCGCATATCTTATCGCGGTGGCGACTGGAACTCGAACTTTTTACCTTAACAGGCAATATTGCAATACACGTTCTCCGCGCAACGTGTAATCGATAATGAAAGTACAGCTCAAACGAAACAATAGAAAATCAATGTTAAAACGAAAGAGTTAAAAAAAGATAACGCTTCCATGCTTCTTCATAACTCCGATAATATCAAAGTCTGTTGATTACGAGGTCGCTTTTATATTGGAACTGTTCGCAGATTTCCGGTGTCGTAGTTTGCGGCACCGGAAGTTACTTCGTGCATCAACTGCGCGGCTCCCTCACCAAGCCCGAGTGGTACGGTCCGCCGGTACTCCTTTTGATCACTGGTATCATCAATATCCTTCTAGGGCCTTATTTCTGGCTCTCCTTCGACACCAAATACAACCGTCCTCAGCTGTTCATGGTACCCATATTTGTTTTACACTTCGTTTTATAAAATATTGGTACACTGAGAAAAAAAGCAATTGAATAAAAAAATATATATTGGTTGATTCAAGTAAATGTCTGATCGCGGAGTGCCACCGATATATGAGATTGTTACAATACTATAAAATATTGGAAAATGTGATTGATATTAATTTATTTGATATATTAATTTTATAAAAACATATTAATTTATTTGAAAATCTCTTCTGTTCTCTGAATATTTACATTATCCTTCAAATAAAATGATATTCTATTGAAATAATTCTATATACAATCCGTAGATGTATGGATGAAATAACTAAGCGGTTACTACAACATTTTTCATTTCGTACAAAAATATAATCAATAGAATGAATTATTTCTTTACTACATCGAAACGAATATGCCATGAGACGTGAGTTTTTCAATTTGTTTTAAATCTTAAATAAAAAGTGAGCATTAAAATGATCATCCACGATAATAGTGAAGAGAATATCAGATATCCAATTAGTCCAGTCGAGATAGGTCTAACATTTGATTAACCTGGAATTAATTCCGGGCTTCGATTTTCTTTTCTTATACTTAGAGGGGGGTGGTTGGTAGTGTAAATCTCGATTTTCGGGAAAATCCCCCTGGTGCGTTTGCCGCCATCTTGATTTAAAGAGGGATTTTTTGTTTTTCGAATAACTCGCTTATTTTCAACCTTAGAGTGAAAATGATCATATCAAAAGTTGTGAAAAATGTAATTCCCCACAAGTTTGGTGATTATAGTTTTTACCCTAGGATCGATATTTATAGAGTTACACTGCAAATAGGGGTAAAAAACGTTTTTTTGTTAATTATCTCGTTTATTATCAAGTTTATAGTAAAAATGGTAATAAATAATCACGTAGGTAATTTTATTTCCTTCAACTTTGGTTATTAGCATTTTTACTCTCGGATCAATATTTTCAGACTTATACTTGATTTAGGGGTGAACTTTTTTTTAATGTTTAGTCATTTCGTTTATTATCAAGTTTATCGTAAAAATGGTAATAAATAATCGGGTAGGAAATTTTATTTTCTTCAACTTTGGTTAGTACCATTTTTACCCTAGGATCGATATTTTAGGAGTTATAATTAAAATAGGGGTGCAATTTTGTAATTTTTTTCTTCAATTTATTATTGAATTTGTTATAAAAATAGTGATGGACAACCGTACGTAATTCAAATTTCTTCGACTTTGGCTGTGTTCTCTCGTCGCAAAGAGTCATTCCAGCAAGTAGAAACCTGTGGATTTTAACACCTGATTAGTTCTTTTAACTTGAAAGTTACGTCAAATTCGATCAAGTTAATCAAAAGTTCGGATAATCGAAACGTAGGTTTTTTGGGACGAGATCATCAACAACACCTTTTTACATAAAAACAGTACATACATATATATTAAAATTTGACATACATATTAACGTGGAAATATATATATATGTGTGTATTTTAAAAACCTGAAAAAAGTCTAATGCCTTTTTAAATATTTTTAAAATAAAATCGTACGTTTTTAATTGACGAACGGCTCCAACGCGTTTTTGAGCGGCTAAGTCTCGCAGCCGTTTGAGAAGGAGAAGTTGCGTTGGGTTGCTCATTGTTGCTCACGGTGGCAGCGAGCAACAATGTATCTTTGGCGCCAACGTTCGGATAATTGAGCGTTCGGATAAAGTAAGTCATCGTTCGGATAATTGAGGGTTGGGATGATCGTGGTTCGGATAATCGAGGTTCTACTGTATATTTTTTTCCCGCACCTTCATTACAACTCAAAATATTGATCGTAGGGTAAAAATGGTAACAAACAAAGTTGAAGCAAATAAAATTCCCTACCTGATTATCCATTACCATTTTTACCATAAACTTGATACTAAACGAAATAACTGAACATAAATAAAAAGTTCATCCCTAAATTAAGTATAAGTCCGAAAATATTGATTCTAGGGTAAAAATGCTAATAACCAAAATTGAAGGAAATAAAATTCCTTATCTGACTATTCATAACCATTTTGACGATAAACTTGATAATAAACGAAATAACTGAATATAAATAAAAAGTTCACCCCTAAATTAAGTATAAGTCCAAAAATATTGATCCTAGGGTAAAAATGGTACTGACCAAAGTTGAAGAAAATAAAATTTCCTACCCGATTACTTCTTACCATTTTTACGATAAACTTGATAATAAACGAAATAACTGAACATAAAAAAAAGTTCACCCCTAAATTAAGTATAAGTCCGAAAATATTGATCCGAGGGTAAAAATGCTAATAACCAAAGTTGGAGGAAATAAAATGTCCTATATGATGATTCATTACCATTTTTACAATAAACTTGATACTAAACGAGATAAGTTTTAAAAAACGTTTTTACCCCTTTTAGCAGTCTAACTCTATAAATATCGATTCTAGGGTAAAAACTATAATCACCAAACTTGTGGGGAATTACATTTCCCACAACTTTGAATACAATCATTTTCACTCTAAGGTTGAAAATAGGCGAGTTATTCGAAAAACAAAAAAAATCCCTCTTTAAATCAAGATGGCGGCAAACGCACCAGAGGGATTTTCCCGAAAATCGAGATTTACACGACCAACCATGCCCCCCCCCCCCCTAAGTATAAAAAAAGAAAATCGAAGCCCGGAATTAATTCCAGGTGTATTCCTATTTCGACTGGACTAAATGGAATATCGATGGAGTGAATATCGGATATTTAACTGATAAAAACAGATACTAGACTTTTATCCTAGCCACATGTCAAGAAGCGATACTCCTTAGAGTTTCTCCGGCGTTTAATTATATTTTCGGTTAGCGCTACGCTTACGAGAAACGAGCGCGCGTGCGGCTTCTAGCGGTTACTCCGAGAACTACGGGTTTCCTCACACCCATAATTTCGGTGGCGCTCGGCCACGATTTGATTGAATTTTTTCAACCAAATGCGCAAGAAACAAATTTTATTTTCGCATAATTTTTTAACCATTTCAGACATTTGCTTAATATTTTTCAATCAAAATAAAATATTAATATTTTAACGAATAATGTACTTGAAAATCAATATCGGATATGGTGAAAAAAATAACATATTTACTCAATAGAAATTTTATTTGAATCAAACGAGCGAAATTCAATTTTTCTTGTGTACTCGAATCAACAATATTCATGTTATGAATTGAAACGCTTTTTTTCGTCGTTGCAGAAAATGCATTCAAAACTATATAATTTGTTCGCCATAATTTTTTAGATAGTTTCAGTAATATATTGTTCTCGGCTAACAATATATCTTTCGAATTAAAAAAATTCAATTTCATCATGTTATTAAAGTCAAAAGTGTTTTGTTTGGACTAATAAATCCGATTATTTACACCAACAATTTTACAATTGAATCAACGAAATGTCATTCAATAACACCAATGATATTTGACCAATGATTTTTTTTCTCCGCGTACGAAAAGTTTTCTCCTAAGTCTGCTACATTCGAAAGTATTCCTACTGCTAGGAGTTGTTGCCGGACCCTGTGAAGTATAAAATAGTTTCAATATTTAGGATATATTCAAAACATACTTTACTAGTATCTTTTCCTGACCTTGATAAGTTTATAAATTTCGGTGCGTCAGCCTTGAAAAAAAAACTCTAAATATATATATATATATATATATATATATATATATATATATATATATATATATATATATTTATATATCGAATCAGATTGATAACAGCCCAGCTACCACTCTTTTTGCAGACGGATGAAAACCCCGCAATTAGTTCGGACTACCGTACTCCGACAATCCCCATGACAAAATATTCCGTTATATATAAAACATAACCTAAAAAACATGATTTTTATTTCCGCAATACCATCGACAAACGATAATATTTGTCGCCTACAGCCTTGATTTTTCAATGGCCCCGTTTAGTTTTTCACTATCGTCGTTCTCGTCGCGATCATCGAGGCCGCGGCTGGTTTGTGGGCGATCGTTGATCACGCCAAAGTAGACACTGCGATTGCAAAGATATTGGAGAAAAAATTTGCTTTGTTGCCGCCCGATAAGATCGACGAAGGATCAACGTGGAACGTTACGGAGATAAAGGTACGCAGTGTGCGTTTTGCACGGTCTTAGCAATATATTCAACGGTACATATAAACTCGTGTCTGGTGCGTAAATATAATTATTATAATTATATTTACACACCGGACAATATCGCGTGTCTGGAATTTTATTTTGACGCGGGCGAGGATGAACGGATTATGCGCTTCAGATAAAATGTTGCGGCTTCGAGTATTCGGATAACAGTAACGAAGACGAGGAACAGCACGACGAAGTGAGCGTAGAGAAGAACGACGAAGGGGGCGACATACCGTGGTCCTGTTGCGACACGACGCGAACTTACGACGGGAAAGAATACAACGGCGGCGGGATCGACGACATTTGCGCAGATTTCTACGTTACCGCCTGTCGCGATCTTGCCCTTCATCGTTATCGATCCGTCCTCGTTTATACGTTCGTCGTCGCGATTTGCGCTACAATCGTACAGGTATGTTCTCGCATTCGTGGATTTCACTTTTTGGGTTATATATATATATGTATGTATGTATGTATGTGTGTGTGTGTGTGTGTGTATATATATATATATATATATATATATATATATATATACATACCGGGTGTCCCATTTTACAAGTTTTTATTTAACTTGACTTTCTGTAAGATGCAAAAAGGAAAATCGATATTTCACCCATTTCCCGACTACTTAGAGCTCTGAAATTTTGCAAACATGCATCTAAAAGAAGACGATACATGATTCAACAAAAAAAAAAAATTCATAAAATTTTCAACTTTTCATGTAAAATTAACGATATCTAATTATCCATATAAAATCTCACTAACACATACAAACAAATTCGTAGCCGACTGTGTTTGTATGTGAAAAGGTTATATGCAACAATTATTCGTAAGTTCAATTCCAATTACAGTTTTTGTTTTTTTTTACAAGCATTTCATGTTCCTAACGTACAAACACGTGAGCTAATGAACTACTCGTAACGACTAACTAGTAAAATGAATTAAAGACTAAAAAGTAAAAAAATAATTTATATGTAACGAAAGTATTTGAAAAAAAAACAAACTTTTATTTAATGTACTAAAAAGTGGAAAATAATGTTTTCTACCAAGTTACCTCCACGCGACTATAAATAAAAGCTTGGGGCGCTCAAAATTAGAAATATAATTTTCAATTTACGTAAATCCGTTAATATATCAACTGTATTTAATTTACTGTAAAACAACCTCGGATTTCTCAAATCAAAATCCTGAAACTGAGTATAAACGTGTGATAGAAATTTCTCTAATTACGGTTGTGCCAAATTAAATACGGTTAATGAAACGGAATTGATCAAATTTATTAATCATTTAAAAATTAAGCATCGCAAGCTTTTATTTATAGTCACATATAGGTGACTCGGTGAAAAAAATTATTTTCCACTTTTTAGTACATTATATGAAAGCGTGTTTTTTGAAATATTTTTTTTACACATAATTAATCTTACAGCTGATTTGTCTCGAAAAATACTGCTCCGATTGTGTATTGAGTATAATGAAACTTTTAGGGACCACTTTTGGATAAAAAAAACTTTTGGACCGAGAAAATATTTTTTGGTTCAAAATGGTGACGGTAAGATGGCCGACAAGTTTTTTTGAAACGGGATCATGCATTTTTTTTCACCAAACATTACCAGGCCAAAACTAACTTTTGTAGGAAAAGTTTTTCGATAACGTTCATAATTTTTAGGTTAGAATAGCATTTTCCGCCGAAGTGGCGAGTCGCAGAGACTCAATCCTTGTTTGGGTTTATTTGGGTTATCGACCGAACCCAACAAACCCCCACGCACACTTACACTGGGGATGTTTGAAGACTTTACCTCCTCGTGGTACATTCTAGATGGCGCTTAAATAGTTCCCAAACTCGGCGTCGCGAAACCCAGTCGGGGAACTAGCCTGGAAAATGCTTAGGCATTTTGAGAAAAACATACGTCGCGACGCTGTTTGGGATTTTGGGAAAAAGTTTGGGAACCCCTAGTCTAGACTATGCTGAGTGTTTACGAATTTTTTTCACCGCAAAACACCAGCGATAAAAAATAGTTCAATGTACGTAATTTTACGTGCGGTTAGATGGGCAAATCGTTCACACTACGTGTAAAGTAATTTTTTTTTGGTTATTAAGCACCAAGATAAACCATTTCTAACAACGGACTAACGCAAACTAAACCTGTGTAAACAATTGGGAAAAAGTACAACTTGCCCATCGTAAACCATATATATTCAATATTGAACCATCAAGGTTTGATAACAGACTACAAATTTTGGCTGGCGAATGGAGAGCATTGCTACCCAACCTCAATGTACACGAAGTTGCCGTGTTTCGGCAACACTCAATATTAATTACTGGTCATAATAAATAATCTTCTGACATATAGGGATAATTATAAATGACTCAAAATTGCAGGCTGAGTTGTATAAAACATTCACTGGCCCACTTTTTTCATAATAATCATCGATAATGTTATACTTTTTCAAGTTGGTAGTAACCCAAAAGTGTTTCGTATTCACGTAATAATAATATAAAAATTCATAATTTTGCTTCTCAATTACATATTTCATGAAAAATTAGCATTTAGAAAATAAATCTATACCACGTGTGCATTTTTTGAGGTTAATTGAAAGAAAATATCATAAACCGTCATTTGACTCAAGTCAACCACCTTCCCGACCTCCTTAATGCTCAAGGTCAAACTGAAAGTCTGCAAACGCTCCGTAGAACGGACCAACTCTCGTTCGAAACCATTTTCATTGCACGGGAACACCCTGCATACAGTATGCGCGATCTATCTTGAGATTTCGAAACAACTCAGGACCATAGCGAAGTTGGGCACGGAACTCAACTTCCGTGCGGCCTTTCCGAGCTTTGTATCATTTCCGACGTATGGACTGACGATATTTTGTTTTCATCGGTGTTTTCGCGTCAGATTCTCGAGTCGATCGGGCTTCAGGCTTACAACAAGAGTTTCGCGGAGATAAAAAGGAGGTCGAGCGTACTGGTGAGAAACGCCAGTCAACGATACTCGACGAGGATCGCATGTCCCGTGGTGCCATTGGGACCGCAGCACGTTTGCGAGGGTTGCTCGTCTGGCCATCACTATCACGAGTGATCACTTCGTCGAGGGATCGGCGTGTACTTGCATTTCTGTTCTTTTTTTTCATAACTTATCGTTATCACCATCGTGTACGCCCCGAGTCGTAACCTACAAATTGTACGCGTGTGTGTTTGCGACTTATCGACGGAAGCCATATTGTTTTTTGCTAAGCATGGTTGAATAAATACTGTAAAAACAATGCGTGTGGATATTGAATTTTTTTCTTTATCATCGCGAAGCAATCAATTGGAGGAGGGGTGTCGCAGCGGCCGCTGGAACAGTGCTGGAAAATCGGTGAAATCCTTTTTATGAATGTCATTCATTTTCTTTCTTTTTCTACTGACACGGAATTATGAATCATTTAGGATAAAAGAGAACGTGAGCGAGTACGCTTCCGTGACCGTGTACCTCGTTACGTCATGTTCCTACTATGGTTTTTAATATTGACAATGAGAGAGAGAGAGGGAGCTGCACATATCGTGAAAAGAGGATGGCGCGTTCGAATTAGTCATCGACTATATACAGGGTGGCCTGTCATGAATGGATAATCCTGCAACTGACGATAGGTCAGATCAGGTCCTACACTGAGAGAACAACTAATTGAATGGAAAAAATATATTGGTTGATCCAATCAAATGTGCATCGGTATATGACATTGTTACAATACTATAAACTATTGGAAAATGTGATTGATTAATATAATATATTATTTTATTTGAAAAAGCTCTTCTGTTCTCTGAATATCTACATTATCCTTGAAATGAAATTATATTTTATTGAAATCATTCTATATACAATCCGTAGATGTATGGATGAAATAATTAGGCGGCTGCTACAACATTTTTTATTTCGCACAAAAATATAATCAATAGAATTAATTATTTCTTTACTGCATCGAAACGAATATGCCATGGGACGTAAGTTTTTCAATTTGTTTTAAATCTTAAATAAAAAATGAGCATTAGAATGATCATCCACGATAATAGTGGAAAAAAATATCAGGTATCCAATGGAATATCCATGGCGAGAATATCAGACATTCAACTGATAAGAACAGATACTACACTTTGATCTTAGCCACAGGCCACGAAGCGATACTCTTTAGAGTTTCTCCGGCGTTTAAGGAGGTACGGTGATGACCATGCTAGTAAACTTAGAGTTTATTTCACGCCGCAATACCGCAACGTTTTAGATATATATATATAGCCTATTTTTCGAGAAATATTTTTTAAGTATTGAATTTCGAGCTTCCTATTATTTTTATAATATGGAAACAACCATAATAATCTACTAATCGACTTCAGTAGTACGCCATATCATTGAAGCATGGAGCCTAGATACCAGGAGGTTCAGCGAGGCCTTTCAACTCGTCCCCAAAACGAGAACAAGAAATGATGGCGCTGGGGTGCTCCGGCACCTATATGTATATAGATATACGCTAAACATGGGTGCGATCTAAGACAGATCACAGATGATGTACCGAACCCTCATTAGTGTTAAGGGATAACACCACTCTAGGATTTTGGAAAGACGTTTTCTTTCCTAAAAATATTTTGGTGTCATGAAAACAATATGCAGTTGGTCCTGTAGCAATTTTTTTTATTTAAAGGTTCAATTATCGATTTGGCCGCAGTGCCTTGGAGCGCGCGCTGAGTTGCTCGTACAACTTTAAACGTGTTTTTCTCGAAACCACTTTTTTCGATCTCGGAAGACGGATTACTCGACCTTTGCATGCATCGTTTTGAAATTTTGATAGCAGCTTCACAATCATATTCTTTATGGGATTACGTAGCCGTTTTTTTTTTTATTAAATGTAAACTTCTTTTTATAAACAATTTACTACTTTTTTGGCAAAAAATAGATTTATTTCCTTCAAAGTGCGCTATTTTTGCAAAATTTGAAAGCAAATTTCTAGGTAGTCTCATAGCTAATTATATATAAATTATCATTTTTTTGGTTTTTGTTTCACGTCTTATATTTTACGAGAAAACCGTTCTCCCGTGAAGCTATATGTAAAAAAAACACGTTTTTCTAGATGGGCTGTATCGCCGCCATTTTGAGTTTGAGATATTTTCTCGCTTTTGCGTTTTTTTCCGAACCGCCATGAGGAAATTATGAATCGGCGGATATTTCGACGTTTGATGTCACGATCAGTCTGTCGTGAGGTTAGAAACTCATCCGATCACTATCACCTCGTTGACCAATATATTACTATATATGTAGGTGCCGCTGCACCCCAGCGCCATCACTTCGGGACATTTTCGGGGACGCTTTTTTCAGCGCCTTTGCATTGCCGCTGAACCTCCTGGTATCTAGGCTCCATGGATGTCACGATCGGTCTGTCATGAGGTTAGAAACTCATCCGATCACTTTCACCTCGTTGACCAATATATATGTAGGTACTATATATGTAGGTGCCGGTGCACCCCAGCGCCATCACTTCGGGACATTTTCGGGGACGCTTTTTTCAGCGCCTTTGCATTGCCGCTGAACCTCCTGGTATCTAGGCTCCATGCATTGAAGTTTAGCATCGTCGCATTTTTGGTGGCTGTCATCGGTTCCACGCGCCCGGCTTATTATTTTTTGTAGCCGGTTAACATGGAGAATGAAAATACCGCGGAAGTTTATCAAAAGAGTAACGGGATTGTACCTGAAGTCCAGTTTAGAGACAAATGTAGATTCTGACGGACAAGAATGAGAAAATGAAAAGATAATATTGCGATTGCAAATAAAAAACGTCGCGTTGAAGTTAACCTCAATGTCCAATGTCCAATCTGTCCAAAGTCAAAACATATTTCATCGATTGTTATGTTATTTTTCCCTTTCCCAATTTTCACAATATTTGCAGGTATAAAAAGGAACGTTTATTTCATATCACGGTTCTCCTATGCTGAATTTATATATAGATGCGTTGTATAGGTACATGTCGCCAGACAAATTAAGATGCCTTTGCTGTACGTAAAAGAACTTCAAGTAAATATCGACGAAAGGCCCTTTATAATCCATTAAAAAATGTACGGCTTCGCACAATCATATTTTTAATTGGCGTTGAAAATATCCGATAGACGAATCAAATTTGCGCGGGTATCCGGCGTTGCCACACGTCGAGCAAGATGGCTGCTGTTACGTCACGAGAAGTCTCGCTCTCCGAAAACTTCGCTTTTTGCGACTTTATTTCTAAATTTATTGCTTATTTCTGCGGTGAGCTTTCCAATTCAAGGTGCCCTATCGATCACAAAGATTCAACGAACGCAACCATCAGTTTTTCTTACGTGTTTCTTGGCTCCAAGTAGCACAAAAAATCGATATATGAGAGGACAGGCACATTTTGTCGTCTACGTGTGACTAATTCACCAACTTTAACAATTAATAACTCGGAAAGTGTACGGTAAATCTCGTGGAAACTCCGCATACGCATAGACGAAGGTCTCGAAAATGCTATTAAAAAAAAATCGGGTTTTTATCTTGAACTCGCTCCAATCACCGTACCTCCTTAAGTAGATTTTCGGTTCGCGCTACGCTTACGAGAAACGAGCGCGCGTGCGGCTTCTAGCGGTCACTCCGAGAACTACGGGTTTCCTCACACCTATAATTTCGGTGACGCTCGGCCATGATTTGGTTGAATTTTTTCAACCAAATGCGCAAGAAACTAATTTTATTTTCGCATAATTTTTTAACCCATTCAGACATCTGCTCAATATTTTTCAATCAAAATAAAAGATTAATATTTTAACGAATAATGTACTTGGAAATCAATATCGGATATGGTGAAAAAAATAACATATTTACTCAATAGAAATTTTATTTGAATCAAACGAGCGAAATTTAATATTTCTTGTATACTCGAATTAACAATATTCATGTTATGAAATGAAACGCTTTTTTTATTCGTTGCAGCAAATGCATTCAAAACTGTATAATTTGTTCACGATAATTTTTTAGATAGTTTCAATAATATATTGTTCTCGGCTAACAATATATCTTGTGAATGAAAAAAAAAAACGTTTAATTTTATCATGTTATTAAAGTCAATAGCGTTTTGTTTGGACTAATAAATCCGATTATTTACACCAACAATTTTACAATTGAATCAACGAAATTTCATTCAATAACACCAATGATATTGGATCAATGATTTTTTTTCTCAGTGTACTAAGGTAAACGGCCCAGTTACTGACACTGTTCCAGATTGTCACACCGACGGTATAATTTTGACTGCCGCAAATACAATCTTTGTCGAATAACATTCCAATTACCGACTAATTAAAGAGAGTTTTTCACTTTTAATGATTGGAGAAATTCACGTTTTTACATGCAATTCTTAGAATAGAAACTGACTAGCGAATAGTCCGACACGCGTCTGAAGGGCTCCACAGTGGCAGTGCTGGACGCCCAAATCGGGTCGCCTGTCGTAACAAAAATGCCAGCATTCAGCCATTAAACGGTTTGCCGATAATTGGCCAATAATTCGTCGACCAGCATTGGGGTACTGTAGGCGGATAAACGGCTTGCCAGATATATGCCAGCCATTGGTGGGCCAATACCATCGCACCAATAATAGGGCGATCGGTATTGGGGTATCGTAGGCGGATGAACGGCTTGCCAGATCTATTCCAGCCATTGATGGTTCGTTTTTGGGCGTTTTGCAAATGCAGGTCGTTAAACTGTAATAATAATTACGAGCCATTTGTAGAAATGGCATGCGAAAAACCAAAAGCAGATGATTTTTATATCGAAAACCGTGGGACTTTTACTAAACAGAAATTCCAGCATATAGTAGGACATGATCTGACCTATCGACAGTTGCAGGGTTATCCATTCCTAATAGGACACCCTCTATATATATATATATATATATATATATATATATATATGAGGAGCTGGCGAACAGAACCGGACTTGTCCATGAACTACTTTTTTACAGGAGATGTCAAAAACCAAAATGACCAAACAGAGATGAGTTAGAATGTCTGAGCTTAGAAAATATAAGCCTGGACCTGGCTTTAGTTTAATAAAAACACTAATTACCATACGTGTTTATTTTTATTTTGGACAAGTCCGGTTTTGAACGAGAATGGTGGACAATTCCGCTTTTGAATGAAAATCTTATGGACGTATCCGATTATGAAATAAAAACAGATTCTTCGAATTGAATATAAATTTGTTTTTTTTTAAAATTATTAAGGCCTTAGGCCATAGTAACGGGTATAAAATCATGTGCAGACTTGACAATTTTTTGTCATATGAAAAAGTGATTCACTCATCAAATTAATTACACATCTGTTTAGTATGAATACCCGAGTAAAAATGAATATATATAATCATATATAATTGTATATTAATTGATCATATACAATTGTATACAAAAATTGGCCCGATAGAATTTTATATATTTGTATATAAACGTATACAATTGTATACGTCTATATACAAATATACAAAATTCTATACAATTGTATATGTTTATATACAAATATATAAAATTCTATCGGGCCAATTTTTGTATACAATTGTATATGATCAATTAATATACAATTATATATGATTATATATATTCATTTTTACTCGGGTCCTGCTTCCTTTGATTTACCTTCCATACGCGAATGAAACCAAAGAAACCTTTTTCTATATCTAATCATATATGAAGCCATATAATGATATATACAATTATATGTATTATATCAAAAGAAAATGAAAGTACTCATATACAGTCACATACAATTTTATATACCGTGAATAAAATTTTCACGTATATATATAATTATATACAACACTATATTGAATTATATATAACTGTATATAACTGTATATCTAATTATATAAACGCCCTATAAAAATAAGTCTCTCCTTATATCATTATATACAGAACTATGTATATAACTTTATCAAATCAAATTTGATGGAAGTACATTTATATCGGATTATATATACGAATGTATAGAATCATATACAATTATATATAAACCTATATAAGTATATATGATTGCATATCATTTTTATATAATCGTATCTAAGTATATACAATCCTTTTTACTCGGGTCATATACAGTCATATACAATTTTATATACCGTAAATAACGTTTTCACGTATATATACAATTATATACAACACTATATTGAATTATATATAACTGTGTATAATATTATATATAACTGTATATGATATTATATCTAATCATATAAACTCCCTATAAAAATAGTATCTCCATATATCATTATATACAGAACTATATATAATTTTATCAAATCAAATTTGATGGAAGTACGTTTATATCGGATTATATATACGAATGTATAGAGTTATATACAATTATATATAAACCTATATATAAATATATATGCTTGTATATCATTTTTATATAATTGTATCTAAGTATATACAATCATTTTTACTCGGGTATCAAGCTGTTAAAAAAAAATATTTTTTTTTCGATGTACAAAATGGCCGACTACTAATGTTTTATTTTGTTAATATTGTTATATATAATATTAACTATATATATATATATATATATATATATATATATATATATATATATATATATATATATATATATATATATATATATATATAATATAACACAATATTTGACCTAGAATAAAAAAACAAAAATTCTCGGCCATCTACATTAGAATACCTAGAGTACGTACGGAATTTGAAAAATCTTGTTTCATTCAAAAGTTGTAGGTATTTGAACTTAACAAATGAATTTTCAGTGAAAAATTTCGTTATAACTGCTCATAAAATGAAAAGTTTTCGATTAATCGAATCTTCTATGCGAAATGCAATCAGGAACATAACTTTTAACTTGAAGTAAATCGAGTGAAAGTTGTTGAAGTTATTTGTCACGCCAATTGGAAAAAAGCTGTTTCGAGAAGTTTCGAGTAGTCAGCCATTTTGTACAACGAAAAAAAAAATATTTCTAACAGCTTGATATTCATACTAAATAGATGTGTAATTAATTTTATGACTGAATTACTTTTTTATACGAAAAAAATTGTTAAATTCGCACATGATTTCATACCCGTCACTATGGCCTAAGGCCTTAATTAAATAATCCTACACAAACTCTTTCATGTCAGGCTCACAACAATCCCATTCAATGTCATCATCGTCATCACTGTGATCATCTGTTACTAAATTTTCATCCAGCCAGCCATGGGCAAGTCCGTTTCCGCTTGAAACGGCAGTTTTTTAAACTAATCTTGAGGTGTTTGGAGCCGGATTTCATGTAAAATATTTTGGAAGCTTTGGGGATTTTTCTTGAAGGACAGGAAAAAAATGTGACGTAATGTAGGCAAGTCCGGTTTTGTTCGCCAGCTCCTTATATATATGGGTGTGTTAACATGTGTTAGCCTTCTGTTTTCCTCCAGAGACGTCGCAGCTTCAACAGATTATTTGTAATTCCCAAAAGTGTTGGCGCCTCTCGCGGCCTAAGAAGCTCTACTAGTATAGTAAACTTTGTCAAAATGCTTTGATACCAATGGACAAAATTTTAAAAACGAAAAATTACTCGTTCTGTTGTGTTCCAGCGTGCAAGACGGATAATACAAGTGACCTGTCGTTCCATAAGCCACCTACAGATAAAGTCTTAAAAAGAAGTGGTTGTTGGCTCTGCAAACGACTTTCTTTAGGCCATCAACGCGCGCTTGTAGTCCACAAGATTTTTTCTTCCCGCGTTTGTATCTTTGGAAATAATAAATCGAGCAATATTAAAAGTTATTTCTGTTATATACAATGTATAAGTATAAGATGTCTCTTGTAAAAGGTTTGCTCTGAAAAATATAATCACTCCTTCTCGAAACCTGCGAGTGACTCTCATAACCTTAAAAAATCTAAATCCAGAGCTGACAGAGCTAAAAATAAATTATTCAATGCAGTAGCATCTTTCCAATCTACCATGGAGGCTAATTAAATAGCCAACTCGCTGGAAATCAAGAACTAAGAAGTAATTGTTTACGTTTGAGGCTATACAGTAAACTCTCTCTCTCACTCAATGCTCTCGGGACTGAATTTCCGTGGTACTAGAGAGGGTGGCCTGCTAGAGAGCGTCCCCCACCGCAAACTACTGAGCGCCGTAGTGTGGCGGGATATAGTTAGGTTAGGATAAATGTTCAAATGTCACATGTTATTTTTACTAGGTTATTTCAGATTGGAATACTTTATTATTGTACGAGGTTGAATATTTTTTGGACGAAATCATAATGAAATATTGTTTTCCAAAAGTGTATTGAACTTCAAAGCTTGAACACGCAAAACTAGACCGCTATTTCGGAACTTGACTGGATCGCGCATTCTTACACTTTTTTCTCTTATATCGCAAACGTCGTCGACGTTTTTGTCCATTTATTTGGAGCTACTCTCTGTTTTTTTCCAGTGTCGAACCGTTAATTCCGCTACACCCACACTTTTGGCAATATCGGAAACTGATATTCCGTTCTCGATATTTTCGAATGCAACCTTTTTAATTGAAAGCGGTACACTTTTCGCTTTTCTCTGCTGGTTAATGTTCTTTATGACTTTTGGAATTACGAAGTAGAAGGTTAATACTGAAATTGAGGTTATGATTGCACGCGCCTTTCCATAAATAAAGGAAAGTGGGGGTAACGCTTCTCCGCTCGCTGTGTTACCACCAGAGAGAATTGAGGGGAAATGGCCTACTACAGAGTGTTGAGTTAGGGCGAGTTTATTGTACTTTGACTGAAATATCGCTGCTCCACCTCTAGAATGTGAAAATCGCGAATTTCTATCCCACAATCAAGAATACTAGAGATAATGAGTACGAACGCAGTGTCGAAAAAACGTCCGTGAAAATCCAGGTGAGAAGGGTGGCGCTGCTCTCCTACCGAACCGAATTGAAGTCAGCAACAAACCAGTGCCGTACGATAAGCAAAAAGCAGCCTTTGCCATTCATATGGAGCGGTACTTTGATCAAATTAATTGTGAAACCAATTGGTGAAGGAACTTTCTATATAGATTGATAGAATTCTTATATAGATAATACAGATTGTTTCGGAGAACAATAACGAAACACAGAAGTTTCGTCAATGTGTTTTTTTCCTTGCGGAAGCAGTAACAAACAAAATTTATTTATAGACAATAGAAAATTCATACGAATTTTGAATCCAAACAAAACTTTTACAAATTATCACACATTATGATACGCTGTACAGATAAAGAATAATAAGGAAATACAGAAATTAAGTCAATGTTTTTTCTTTTCGTTGCGGAAGCGGTATCAAACAAAATGTATTTATAAACACGATAAAATACATAACACTCGTTTGATCGTTTTCGCTAAAGATCACGATAAATATATTTTACACCGAGACACAATTATTTTTTTATTAAACCTAACACAATTCGCGAAATTCGTTAGACCGCACGGTCTGCACACGCTTTATTCCAACATGGATGACAAGCGGGAATCATCGATGGCAAATGGTGTCGGCTGCGTTCTCGTCGCTCAGTTCACTTCAGTTCGGTGATGTAGCAGCGACCCATGCGGTGAAACCGCAAACTACTAATAACTGAATTTTCGAGGACGCTTTTGGATCGTGATCGCCGCAGGCGTTCGTACTCCTCACTTCTAGTCTTCTTGCCTACAATCTTTTCCCAGTAATCTTTCCAAAACATCCCACTCTCCCGCTACCCCCCCCCCTCTTCGCACACTTTCCGTTATCGTCGGTGGCTCATATGAATCAGAATATGGAATCGCGTCATGTTTCGTGATGGTGATAAAGAACTCTCTATCGTAGCAATTTCCGCGATAGATTATCGGATATTTCCTGAGAAATTTCCGACTCTTGTCTCCCAAACACGCTTGAGCTTGTCAGCGAATTCTTCATAGATTATCCGGTGCGGGTATCTGAAATGAATCATTGTTATACGAAAGTCAGCATTTGTCATTTCGCACTCGCCAAATTGAGCGGTCCCACGAAAACGAAACTGATTTGTGGAATATTTGAAGCGAAGAATTCTAGGTTATCGTACGAGGGTCATCCTGCTGCCCCCTGCCCGCCCATGGGATAACGAGATGTTAACGCTTGTACATAATTCAATCGTTACTACAGAAACTCGTGTTTCGGCGCAACCTGACTTTCGCCCGTCTCGAGTGAAAATTACGCATCTTTATGGGAATATAATGACGTTTATGAAATAGGGTATTCTACTCTATGTAAGAAAAATACTAAGAATGTATAAATAAGGCAGTTTCCGCAATAAGCGATCGAATAATGTTGGTTTTAATTTGTAAAAACACAAAATAGATTTTACAATTCATTTAAAAAAAAATACTTTTTCTATCTGTTCAACGAACATGCGAAACGGTAGCAGCCATGATGGATTCCGACGTGACGTCATTGACATAGTAAACAAAGAAAGCGGTAGACGTATTACTCTCTAACCTGTGAAAGAAAGCGTCAACAACTTCATATTCTCGTTAGTCGTAGTTAATTGCAAATTTTCAAATACTTATCTGTACTTTAAAAAAGAACAAATGAGTTTTTTTTCGGCCTATGACTGGATCTCTTCTCGCAAGTTTTAACCAAGTCTTCCTCATATTTATATCAATTGGCATTTTAATCCACAACTTTCCCGGTGTTCTTACACTTGTATTTTTACATTGAGGAACAACACACCAACGATACGGATTGTAACTCACTTTTAACCAAAAAAATTACGTATTCATAATTGGCTCAGCGTCGATGTTTACTATGCAAGTGACGTCACAAACCGAAGCAGCATCCCAGGTAGCAAAATGTTATCTATATGGCATCCGAAAGATATCACGAAACGGATACGGATAACTTTTTGGTTGTCCAAAAAGACGCCGTTTTGTATTACAAAACGTGTCACTTATGTCCGCTTGGCAGATAACTCATTTGTGTCCGATAGTTAACTATACGGCAACTTTTAATGCTTAACAAGGTGTCGACAAAAGGTTGACTATTTTCGGTTGTCGGTACGTTAGCGCCAAGTCATCAAATCGATATATCTTAAAGATATCTTCTTAAAGGCAAAAAATGCCAAGATACCACTGCCATCTAAAAGTCGTCCAATAGGCATCCGAATGAGGTTAACAAAACGACATCTAAACGGTATCGAAGAGTCCTATCGAAAAGATATCTATTTATTGGCGATATATATGTATAACAATATCCTATCCATTTCTTTATAGAAATTAACCTATCAATAGTCTAGAATTTTTAATATGGCTCAATAATCTAGACTGTCAATAAGTTAATTGTTATCATGAAGAAATTGACAAGATATTGTTATGTCGGTTTCGAAGTGGGCTAGGTAATTGTAAATAAAACATTGATTAATTCATTATACGTGAAATGTAATTTAATATTATAAAAACGGTACAGTCGTTATCAGACTTCTCTCCCGTTGCAGTCACGTCTTTTGGTGGTTGCCATGCTCCAAGCGATCCCGTGGATAACCTCAAAAGCAGACATACACTTTTAGAATAAAAAGATAGTACATTAAACACATATATGTACTCACAGAGGTGAAAAGAATAGTAGGATAAAAGGCACTCACGTATATATCTTTCAACACCTTTATATTTTCAACTACTTGTTGTTACACACAATTATTTGCCGGTGAAATGAAATATGACACGCTACATTCGCACTATGATAAAAGTGATCCGTTGGATCTAATCTTTAGGACAACATTTCGATGACTTTTTACTATTTCCCGCCAATACCAAATATCTTAAAAGACAGCATATTACCGATATCTGAAAGATGTCATGAAAAAGACGTCTTATGTAATTCGTCTTTATGATATCCTTTGGATAACGTTGAACTGGATACAATAGATAACCGTAAATGGATAACTTGTTGATAACATAAAAAAGTCACCATTTGGATAATATTTTGGGATACCTTTTAGACATCCGTTTTCATCGCCGAAAGATATAAAAAATATAACTTTACGGCGGCATTATACGGGATGTCATTTGAAAGATGTCGAATAGTTATCTTACGGTCATATCTTAAAGGTAACCTGACAACGGTAACTTATCGACGTCAATTGGACATTTATGCTGCCTGGGATGCTGGCTAGCGATTTCGCGCGGAAATTTGAAATGCAACATTTAAATGCATTTCTATGACACTTATCGATTTCATAAAATGGAAATAAAAATTCTAGTAGTTTATTACCACCGAAGGATCAAATTGAGACACCTTTCAAAAAAGGGTGTAATACCCTATTAATGGGGTCATCCCGTGTGGCACCTTTTTTCCCACTTTTTAGGATTTTTTTATGAACCATTAAACACACCCGCTTTTTGAATTTTCACCACACATTTATTACCATTTATACCGTCCCTCGGAATTTTTTCAAACAAAAATAATGACTTCAATTGACTTTACACCGTTCCGAACACCCTCATCTGTAAAAAAAAGTTAGTTGAAGGTTGCCATGATTCCGGAGGTTTTGATTATCTGAAATTAAAAAATCAAACGGCATTTTAATTTGTAGACCTGAGGCTATCGCCGGAACTAGAGTGAAGTAAAAACATCGAAAATTGAATTTTTGCCACGGTTCTAAAAGTTAAGTTCCAAGTTTCGTCATTTTTTTCGACTTTTTCAGTTTAAAAAAACCATGGCAGATATCAGAAATATTCTAGTTCGGGTGAGAACTATAGACGCACTGACTATACCATAAAAATTTGAGCGAAATCCGGTCAATAGTTTTTGAGATATCATGAGAGCCAATTTGAAAAATATAGTTTTGAGAAAAACGCGTTTAACAGTTCAAGTACGATTTGCACAAAGAAAATGTTCACTCACCATTAGTCTGCCATTGCCGAGTTCAAATAACACGCAAACATTTTTTCCATTTCGTTAAAAAAGAAATCTCGATTTTTGGATCTGTCACATAGGATAACCGCCTTAAAAAGGCTCCAAGACCATAGGGCAATGCGTTCGGAACGACAGACATCGCCTTGTAGTATTGGAGCCTTTTTTTTATAACTCCCTATAACTACGACCGTACTATCGCAAATTCGCACCAATGCAGAAACGTAATATGTCAGAGTTTCAACTTCTAAATTGTACTCCATGTGACGAAGATCCCCCTGAAAAAACAAACCTGTCGTTTTCGTTTTAATTTGTAAAGAATTCGTCCGATTAATCCCACAATTTGTGAGGTTATGTGGAGTCCTTTCGACACGCATAGATTGGAAGTGCAAGAAGTGGCCGCGAGTGACGCCACCGAAATATGTCGGCTAAAAATGAAATATGTGTGGTAATTCGAATGAGTGAGATGAGGTTAGGACTAGAGTCAGCTGTTGCCTTGCTGTCACGTCTCTTCATCATAGCACGTGGTAATAAATCCAATACCGGAAGTTCAAATTAAACTTGATATTACATAAAAATTAGGTCAATAAGCGTATTTCTTTCTGAGAGCATTGGATTACTCCAAGTGTTAAGTATGTAAATCAGATTATTTTTAAGAATCTGACGGATTCCCACTATTATATACACTTTTGTAGCGACCGGAAATTGGCTCTTTGTATTTCGTCTCGGAATTCCTTCACAAAAATACGCAATTTTAATATTTTTTTCTCTGTAATTAGGTCGATCACCGAGCTTGAAATTTTACAGAGACGCTTATCAATATATTTAGTGAAGCTCAAAGAAAAAAATGAAAATCCTATGGATTGAAGCCTGGCTATAGGATTACCTTAATTGTACAAGACACGGTAGCAATATCGATCGGTTGTCGAGTCGATGCAAAGTGATAAGAAAATGATAACGGTACGATAACACACACTATATTATAACAGTATAGTGACAATAACGTATACATATCCTAGTGTATAAATTTATCTAATATTATTATTATTATCAATATAACCGTGCGTATGGGTACATATAAGTGGCTGTGGAACTCACAAATATTAAGGGGTTAAAATGAGTTTTGATGGACTGAGCAAGATAATTGAAAAATCGTTTCGACGAATATTAAGGGGTGATAATGAGTTATGATGGACTGAGCAAGATAATTGAAAAATCGTTTCGACGAATATTAAGGGGTGATAATGAGTTATGATGGACTGAGCAAGATAATTGAAAAATCGTTTCGACGAATATTAAGGGGTGATAATGAGTTATGATGGACTGAGCAAGATAATTGAAAAATCGTTTCGACATTTATTTGTATGTACATTGACATAGTTGCATACGAAATTTAATCTAAATATATTAATAATTAAAGCAGTTATAAACAAACAATGGTGTACTTGATTTTGGCCGCCCGGTTGATCTGGAACGAAAAAAGGAGGCTGATTCTTTAGATAAGTGACTTTCCCGAAAAAAATTTGTTTCCAGATAAACCCAAACAAACCCAATATAGGCGTCGAAATGTTAAAAAATGCCTTATTTTATCACGTGTTTTCGCGAACTTCAAAAACCCATAACTTTTACCCATACGTTAACCCAAACAAACCAAACATGGGCGTCGAAATATACAAAAATGTCCTATTTTATCACGTGTTTCCGCGAACTTCAAAACCCATTAAATGAGAAAATAGCAAAAAAAAATGTTAGGCTCATTTTTCGGAAAAGTCACTTATCTAAGGAATTACCAAAACGAGTTTTTTTTCTCAAAATAGATAACGGTGGCTAAGCTTTGACCGACCTTTTTTCTTATCGTGTTAATCTCTCATCTAAATTAATCGTTAATCTCTAATCGTGTTAATCTTTAATCCAAATTAACCGTTAATCTTCAAAATAAAATTTGGGAATGTTTTTTTGCGATTTTTTTTTTCGGAAAATGACATTATTGTTGTTAATAACTGATGAAAGAAAGTTAAGGAGAAAAACATCGGTCAAGACTTGACTACTATGACCCTGAATACGTGTACCAAATTTCAAGTCAATCCGTGGATTAGATGTCGAGAAATCGTGTACACCATTTTGAAAAACATTGTTTCGAGAGAAACGCGTTCAAAGTTTTACAAGGTGTCACAAAACGACCTGACATTTTTATTTATTAAGAAAACGTATTATTTATTTGAAAAGTACAAATATTTTTAATTCAATATATTTATTTCAATTAATAAATTATTTCTTTACTGCATCGAAACGAATATGCCATGGGACGTAAGTTTTTCATTTTGTTATAAATCTTCAATAAAAAATGAGCATTAGAATGATCATCCACGATAATAGTGGAGAGAATATCAGATATCCAATGGAATATAGATTGAGAGAATATCAGATATTCAACTGATAAGAACAGATACTACACTTTGATCTTAGCCACAAGCCAAGAAGCGATACTCTTTCAGTGGTGCCAATTCCTACAGAATGTTCCCACTAGGAACAACTTCAAATCCCCCTAGATGTCGATGAAAAACCCCTAAAGTTTTCATTGTACACCCTGTTTGAGTACTTGACTTACTTTGCAATCCAATAAAACTCGCGAGTAGACAACCAACTAACGGACACAACCTCAACGTTACAACTGGCAACGTGAAAACGTTGAACCGTAAAAGTAAAAACGGAATTCTCTTGATCAGCAAGTTGTTGGTCGTGATTCGTAATTCGAAATAAAATACGCAATGAGACAACAAACTAACGGACACAACCTCAACGTGACAGCGTGAAAACGTCGAACAGTAAAAGCAGTAAAAGTGAAAACAGAATTCGTTGGTCTTGACCTGTAAGTTGTTGTTCGTCGTAGTGCGAAATTCAGCCACCAGCGCCACTTGTGTTGCTAGTACAAGACATGAAGTATGGCATTAGTGTAAACCATTTTGAAAAACAATCGATTATAATTGAGCATAAAGAAAAGTGATTCTTAAATTTAACGTTTAGTTTATAAGAAATATTTATTGCGAATGATAGATTCTTCGCAGGAATATGGATTTCGAATATGTAAAATATATTATCGCGCACATAATTTTGACGATCGAACGAATTGACCTATTGCAATTTCCGATCGAATTAATTGAAGATACATTGTTTTCTTTTTTTTCACTTTTTTTTCAAGATGTACACTTTAATTTCACGCCCTCGAAAAAGTTTCTTAAATAATGTACCCAACAATATATCTTTTGAATGAAAAAAAAACTTTTAATTTTATCTTGTTATTAAAGTCAATAGCGTTTTGTTTGGACTAATAAATCCGATTATTTACACCAACAATTTTACAATTGAATCAACGAAATTTCATTCAATAACACCAATGATATTGGAACAATGATTTTTTTTCTCAGTGTGCGATTTCTGCACCACAAGTCGAGCCTTCTTCTACAATTTGAGTCGCCTCAAGCAACGAACGTCCGTTATTTTACAAGTAGCCTAACCCCTTACAAAGGTTCGAGCCGAGAAAACCGAGCGAGTCGAATCCAACGTGCGAAGCGTCTTACTATAAAGTCTGTAAGTCTCCGACAGAAACGTATTTCATATACAACCCAAGCGTTTTTACAGCGCGCCAGTGTTTGCCCTTCTTTTTTTCTCGCATCCCGCCCTTTTCCCCGCGATCTTTCTCCATCCATTCCCCGTTTATATCTCTCTCCATCGTATTCTCATCCTTCCTCGTTCTCCCTTCAATTCCCACAGACGTTGACGCGGTGAAAGGACTCGGCGCAACTCTCCCTCTTCCTTTTTTGCCCCATCCCCACTCTCCTTCCACCACCGCCCGGCGCCCTCTGTTAAGAACATCGCGACTCGCGAGGCGGCTCTCAGGTGCATCCACGCCAAAGGAATATCACAACGCGTTCGGTCAGTCTGGTGTACGGTTCTCACGGTTTTTCGTCGTACAAGTATTACTATTCTTCAATAACAATACAAAGTGCATTTAAATCGTCAACATGAATTGTGGGATTAACTTCGTGAAGTATATGATCTTCATCTTCAATTTTCTCTTCACGGTGAGTACCGCTACTTTTTATAGTGGAAATAACAATAATAATAATAATAATACGTGAACAAAACTGCAATGTAGTAAAAATGTGACAAGTATCGGTTGGTACGCGAACTTGTGCGAATTTCGAAATTAGATGCGAAGACAGTATTGGGCTTACGTTCGAAACTGGAATTTTCCACGGGACGCGCGCTGTTTTATCGTGCCTAATTATTCCGGTTTTCTATCGTACGAACAAACAAATGATAACGGGATGTTTTTTTCTTTCTTTCATTTTTTCGAACGAAAATTGCCACGAGTACATGGCTACGCTGAAGAGTTTCGCGATTGCTGCGCGTCATTACGCACGCTTGGAAACGAAAGTTTAAAAGCAGGCTGGGCTGGTGACTAAGCCGCGATAGCCGTTATCGCTAGTGATTTTATCAGACTCTTCCACGCTACCGCTCTTTATTCTCTGCTTGTTTGTGTCGTTTGTACAAGCGATATCGATCACTTGTATCAACCCTCTCGCGATCGTTTTTTTCCCCGGAAATCTAGAAGCCCAGATTAATACGATATCTCGAAGCCTTGCGACGCATCAATTGGTTGGATTCGCGGTAAAATTGTTGATAACATTGGGCGAAGCCACGCGAGCACGCATACGCGAGTTTTCATTTCGAGAAGGACACGTGCTGGTTTTATCGTCGTACTATTAATAGACAACCCAAATGGCACGTAAACATACGTATACGGCTATAAGACTGGCGAAAGTCGCGGGCTATAGCTCTCCTGATTAACAGTATATCTGTATGTGTATATGTATACGATGAGATACGCGCATTGTACAGCCGGCCCAACTCATTTCAAACAAACCGAAACAAACGACTGTGAAGATCTTCCCGTCGGGCGCCATTTTAATTTTTTCGAATCAGATTTCAACGGCGCTGTGAGGCTACGGCGGTTTGGTAAAGTCGATTGAACGGGAAAACGCGTCAGTATGCGCTGTATATGAGTGTTGCGTTCGGCGGGCGAGAGTGGAGAGGGTCGCCTTCCGGTGACCGGGGGTAGGATCGTTCCGAGACGCGCGAGTGAGGCTGCGGTTAGGTATGCGGCATGGTGAGAAACCGGTACGAGACCGCACACAGGCGCGGACGCACATCTCGAAATAACGGTGTGCCCGTATACAGTCGTACTTTTGTCACACCCAAAACGCTCGCGCGTTTTGTCTTCGCGAAGCCCGAAAGTATTGGCGCCTCTCGCGGCCTGAGGCGGAAGCTCTACTGGTATAGTAAACTTGGTTAAGGTAGTACCCCCACAGAAGAGTTGAATTAAGAAATGGTTGAAATTTGACACATACGTTATTCAATACATTATCCAAACATCTGTGCAATTTGAATAAGTTTGACCACCCCAAACCTGAGATATTTACACTTAAAGTTGGCTTGGTTTACACGTAACAAATGCGTTATGATGGGCAAACGGAGCATCATTAATTCTACCGTCAAAACTAAAATTAAGAAATTGATAAAAAACGAGGATAAGCTACAGTAAGATATCACGAATAATGTGAAAAAAAATGAGAATGATTCACCATCTAGTTTCCAAGATATAACCATGAGAAGCCTTCACAATTTTGGTGCAAAGCCTGGCAAAGCCTGGAAAAAAAACAATTGGGGCAAAGCCTGGACAGTCCCGGCAAAAAGTTTACTGGCAATGGTCGATCAAAAACACAATACAAAATATATTTTACGGCAATAAATGATATCCATCGTATTATCTACTAGTACCGAGTCAATATTGCGTAGTTTTTAATTTTATTCATTACTAATTAAACCAATTATCAATCTTTCAAACATGAACATGGTATGTAAACTTTTGGTTGAGATTTTCGCAGAGGAACTACCTTAAGTCATTTTTTTAACCTCTTTGGATAGATAGCTTGGTCATAATACTGGTTTGAAAATTGACTGGGTAGAATCAACCCAGTGTGACCACCGTGATCGAAATGGGAAGTGTGACCACGAAGGGTTAATGAAATGTGCTACTGAAATGTTTCATTAAGGAACACGTAGAATTGTGTTGAAGAGCATTAATACTAAGTTTCAAGTAAATCTGAACAGATATTTCTTTTACGATACAAACTTTGCTACCCCCTTTTCCCCTTAAGGATTGAATTTCAAAAAACGGTGAAATTTATTAATCGTGTCTAGGAGCAGTAATACAAAGTTTCAAGTAAATTTGAACCGATTTTTTTAATTTTCCGTACAAACTTTGCCGCCCCCTTTCGTTTAGGGGTTGAATTTCGAAAAACGCTACAATACGTGTTTTATCAATTGTGTTGAAGAGCTTTAATGCTAAGTTTCAAGTAAATCTTCTGACCAGCTTTTTTTATTTTACATAGGGGCCGTCCATATATTACGTCATCGATTTTCGCTGATTTTTACCCCCCCCCCCCCCCCCCCCCCCGAAATCATCCTATCCTTCCTATCGTCATAATCCAATTATCGTTACCGTCATCCAACGACCAGACCCCCCCCCCCCTATTTTAAAAGGACGCAATTTATGGACGGCCCCATACAAACTTTGCCACCCTCTTTCTCTCCTTAGGGGTTGATTTTCTAAAAACGCTGAAATACGTGTTCCGTTAATTGTGTCGAAAAGCACGAATACCAAATCTCAATTCAATCCGACCAGATTTTTTTAATGTTCCATACAAACTTTGCCACCCCTTTTTTTCCCTTGAGGGTTGAATTTCGAAAAATCCCTTCTCAGTGGGTGCTTACGTCACAAAAGCAACCTACTTTCCAAATTTCATGTCATGTTCTTTTGTATGTATCAATAAATCGAGCAATATAAAGAGTTATTTCTGTTATGTACAATGTATAAATATAATTTCAGGGGTCCCTTGTAAGAAGTACGCTCTGAAAAATAGAATCCCTCCTCGAAACCTGCGAGTGAGTCTCATAACCTTAAAAAATCTAAATCCAGAACTGACAGAGCTAAAAAAAGAGCAGAAAATACATTATTCACTGCAGTAACATCTTCACAATCTACCATGGAGGTATATACAATAGCGAACTCGCAGGAAATCAAGAACAAAGTAATAGTTTACGTTTGAGGCTATACTTCGACCGGCCATATTAAAAATCTCTGCGCCATCTCTAGGAAACTTAACAGTCAACCAAACCAGTAAACCGAAAGGCGAACTATCAAGATCGAGTGGAACCCAAAAATAAAAACATTCGAGGTTATTATCCGTGCACTAGAGACCCTAGGGGAAATGCCATCAACACATATACCCATGTAAAAACGATATATGAATAAACACACTTTGAAACTGAACTGAAGCCACCTCTAGGATGTGAAAATCGCCAATTGGTGAGTTTTTGCCATGTGCATTCCCGAATGGATTTCAACTCGATTGTAGTCTCGAAACCCCATAACGATAATGTAGACCACGGTCTTACATGCAGACCTGGAAACTCCAGTGGAAGGGGTAGGTAGCTTATTGAAGAGAGTTGGTAGTTCACTAGTCGCCACTAGGTTCGTTGCGATCAGAATACCCGCTGCGGCGAGGCCGGGGGTCAGGCAGAGACAGCACTAGTCGGCCATGCTTCTATCCCTCTATCTTAGTCCTGTCAGTTTCGATTGATACAATAAAAAATATACAATCCTAATCGTAATCAAACAAACGTTTTAAAGCCAAGCGAGCGTGATAAGCATGTACATACGATTTTGAAGCTGTCACATTGCATGTGAACTTTGACGGAGTGGTTCCGTACTCGCCTCATACTCGCGTTGTTGTAGGTTCCAAGCCACTTGTCTCAATTTTTTTTCTTTCATCCCTCATTCCCGTGTTTTTTATGCAATTTAATAAAAATACAAATGCAGAAAATTCTCTGATATTTTTTATTTTAGTACGTGCATTTGTTTTCATATCGAGGTAAGCACAATGAAACCTTTCAAATTTTTTTATGTTGCTCCTTCATGCGCCGTACGGCGCACCACATCACCATTTTGAAAGAATATGCTTTCAATTGATCGAAAACCTACTGTGTCCAAAACGCGGAAAAAAACAACAATTATCAGCGACTCAGCGACAGTTTTCAATCGCTCACTCCGTTGCTCGCCGCATTGAGGTTATGTATGTCCGGGTTTCGGAACCGCGGCGACAACTAGTGGCGGCGCTGGGACCGAAATTTGCCACGCTAACTGATCCATCAGATCGCGGCTGCCATTAGAGTTTCCAGACCTGTATGTAAGACCGTGGACGCGACACGCGAATCAGCGCTGTGGCGCCATCTGTTGGTTCTACGACGCAACGGCTTCCACTTAGTCGGACTTTCCCTCCTATGTTTACCTCTCGTTCACGCGGCTCTGCCAACTTCGTACCAACGAGATTCTTCATTCGTTTTAAACTATCAGGGTTACTGCAATAATAATTATTACGCGTTTCATTCAGCGAAAAATCATCGGGTGCGTTCGATGACTGTAAAAACACAAGGTCTAGGACGAATATAAAAAAAAAAAGTAGAAAACAGAATGTAGTAAAACAAAGGCACGTAGCGAGTTGCGGAGGGGAAATCCTTCGCGAACCAAAATATCCCAGTGCGTTACGCGGAGTATCGCTGGGTATCGTCGTCGCTGAAATAAAGATCCCGGCGCGTACGAATCGCGTGGAACTTTCAAGGGCAATTGCTCAATATAGGACCGCGCGAGGAAAGAGACGCGATGACGTAAGAGGCATCGCCGCGAGCGAAAGAGGAACAGCGGGCGAGCACGAGCGAAAAAGAGAGAGGAGAGGACGAGAGGAGAGCACGTTAGCGTTTCAAAAGGCGTGACTATACGTCATCAGCGCGATGAATGTGACACAGAAAATACGAAGAAACAGACGGCGCGATATGTCTCGTTATACAAATGCACGTAGCCACATTACGTCGACACGCGAGAAATTTCAATTATTCCAATACACAAGATTTGCATTAAACATATATATACAGGGTGTCCTACTATATGCTGGAATTCCGATTCAGTAAAAGTCCCACGGTTTTCGAGATTAAAATCATCTGCTTCTGGTTTTTCGCATGCCATTTTTACAAATGAAAACTTTTTTGACCTGATTTTTTCAAAAATACTCTTGGTTAGTTGTTTTATCTAGAAACGTCTTCTATTTAACCTTAAATGTTAACGAAACTTTATGAAAGAAGATCTTATGCAGAATTTTCATACAAACCAATTCGAACATCTGACTTCGACAGCCTGCGGTGTAATAAAAATGTACTACGCATATCGTGCCAATTACTTTAAAAAGTTGCTTAGTTATCCCTTCAAAGCATACATTTTTCTTCACGTGCATCATTGGCTTGAAATTTTGTACTCGGGGGTTTTCGGGGTCGCTGATTACGAATCTACACTCAAAATTCGCGAATTCAAGATGCCGGATCCAATATGGCGGACCATATGTGCAAAACGTCGTTTGATGATGGCGAAAGTTGGTACTCGGGGCTTTTCGGGGTCGCTGATTACAAATCTGCACTAAAAATTCGAGAATTCAAGATGGCGGACCATAAACGCAAAACGTCGTTTGATGATAGCGAAAGTTGGTACTCGGGAGTTTTCAGGGTCGCTGATTACGAATCTACACTTAAAATTCGCGAATTCAAGATGGCGGATCCAATATGGCGGACCATAAATGCAGAACGTTGTTTGATGATAGCGAAAGTTGGTACTTAAGGGTTTTTAGGGTCGCTGTTACCTGAAACAATTAAATTACTCAAAAAAATAGATCATCAAATTTGGAAAAAATCCCATAGTTTTTTGCCATTTACTGCCGCCATATTGGATCCGCCATTTTCAATTTGACGGATTAGACTTCGGGTTCGCATTCAGTGGATCAAAAACCGAGTTTTTACCTACTTTTTGGTTATGGTTTACCTGCTAGATTAGTCGTCATCAGGTTTATTATGTAAAAAGTTCGTTTTTTTGCACTTTCGTTATTGATGACACCCGCTACGCGAAAAATAAAAATTTAATAGGTATGTTTTAGTAGTGATTAAAGTTCTAGGAACCTTAAAACGCATTTACAACCGCCATATTCAATTGAAAAACACTTTTGAGACGTCAAAATCTAAATTGAATCAAGTGTAACACGAGTGTTACACTATGCCGCAAAGGGTTATTGTCGATTCATATCATTTGTAGGAATGGCATGCGAAAAACCAAAAGCAGATAATATTGAAAAATAACACACAGCTCAAAATGTCGAAAACCGTGGGATTTTTACTAAACTGAAATTCCAGCATATAGCAGGACATGATTTGGCCTATCGTCAGTTGCCGGATTATCCATTCATAACAGGACACCCTGTGTGTGTATATGTATGTACAGGGTGTTAGGTCGACGTAAAGCCTTAAGGGGGTGATAGGTCACCTCGCTAGGAACATATCTAACCTAGGTTACCGCAGTCCAAACTCTTAGGATTTCAAGTTATCATGGTAGGTATGATTTATGGAAAATTTCCCAAAATTAGGTACTAACTCGTTCGTAATGTTCAAAAAGACAATAATTGGTAACTAAAAACTTATTTGCGTCTTAGCTCAATGTGTATTCAATCGACAAGCTCCGATACAATCATCTGTATCCACGCAACTAACTACATTGGACCTGTTGAATCATTTGAAACTTGTCAAAAATAAAAATACCCCTTATGTTAATGCTAAACATTAATGTACACGAGTTAGTACCTAATTTTGGGAAATTTTCAAAAAATCATACAAACCATGGTAACTCGAAATCCTCAGATTTTGGACTAAGGTCACCTAGGTTAGATATGTTCCTAACGAGGGGACCTATCACCCCTTTAAGGCTTTGCATCGACCTTCCTAACACCCTATATATACAGGGTGTCCCTCTTATCTCTGCCACCCGAAATAACTCCGCAATTATCGACGTCACAAAAAAATGTTCCAGACAACAGTTGTACGGTGTGAAGAGAACCATCACATGCGACCAATTTTTTTTTATTTCGGTGGAGGCGCTGACGCACAGTGAAGGTCACCTCCACTTTTAAATGGAATGGTACATGTTTTTTTCAACCATCGTGTGGAGCACCTCAAGCCGCATAAAAAACATTAGGGAGTCAAGGTCGTTCAAGGTCATTCAAGGTCATCTATTAAAATGAAATACAAATCTAAATATCTCGGATCGCTACCAAATATTTGGTAGTGATCCGAGATATTTAGATTTGGTAGCGATCCGAGATATTTATATTTTTATTTCATTTTAATAGGTGACCTTGAACGACCTTGACACCCTAATGTTTTTTATGCGGCTCGAGGAGCTCCACAAGATGGTTGAAAAAAATGTACCAAATATTTGTGCATTTATCTCGTACTAAATATCTCGGATCACTACCAAATATTCGGTAGTGATCCGAAATATTTAAATTTGTATGTCATTCTCATAAGTGACCTTGAATGACCTTGAATGACCTCGAATGACCTTGAACAACCTTGACCTAATGTTTTTATGCGGCTTGAGGTGCTCCATGAGATGGTCGAAAAAAATGTACCATTCCATTGAAAAAAGTGAAGGTGACCTTCACTGTGCGTCGGCGCCTCCACCGAAAAAAAAAATTGGTCGTATTTGATGGCCCCCTTCGCACCGTACAACTTTTGGCTGGAACATTTTTTTGTGACGTCGATCATTACCGAGTTATTTCGGGTGGCAGAGATAAGAGGGACACCCTGTGTATGTATATATATATATATTCTCCTGGAAACTCTGGAAACGTTTATTTCGACGAACATTTGTTTTTTGTCCCACGTCAGCTTGGTAATTTCGATCGGAACTCGCTGATTAATTGCTCATTCCGTTGAACGATTATCTATCGTTTTACCGTTGCAAATCTTCTTACACGGAGCTTATTCGAAAATAGCAGCCGTTTGTTTCGCATCGACCCGGTACGAGCGCGTACTCGATTATGCGATCGGGGCTTAATGGGTTTTTTACACATTCCACAGACGATAAACACAGACGCGTGTGTTTGAAAATTCACGCGAGGTTACCGGCCATCTTGACTGAATCATCAAGGGGGAGTCCCCTGAGGCAGCCGAAATTATGGCGGGATATACATTTACAACGATCAAAAATCCGATTTCTTTTTTTTTCTCTTTAAACGATAGAACTATATATGTAGAATATTTTTCCAAATTTTCAAAGCGACATTCGAAAAACTTCAAACGTTAGACCTAAAGTTTGATAATTGTAGAATAATTATTTCTTAAAGAATATGTTGTAAAAATGTCAAACCGATCTGAACCTTCGTTCAAGAGTTAGAACTTTCACAAGGTTCAAAAATTGAATCGTGGAAAAACGGCTTTGAAGTTGGCGGTCAGGCCACTCGGTGTCTATTATAAATGCAATCTTACCTTATTTTTGGAATTTTTGGAATTTTTCAATTATGTAAAGCTTCAAGTTTCAAATGGAATCAAAAATAAATTTTTTTGAAACTTCTCGCGTATATAAGGTCTTAAGCGAATCTTCAAGGTTTTTTTAATTGGTCAATTTTTTTATTTAAAAAAAATGGCGACCGTACGACTCTTGCTTCAAAGATCGTTGCCGCCTGAGTTGTTCCACGGCGTACAACCTAGCGTCTGGTGCATTGATCTGAAACAGTAGAGCTGAAAAGTTTTAGAATTCTAAGATCCACATGCTCCATGTGAACCTACAAAATCCAGAAAGAAGTGAAAATGCGAACAGCGATTCGTGTTCGAAAAAATGTTCTATTTTTTACGAATTTTTTGCGGTAGTTTTTATTAATTAAAAAAAAACAGTATTTTTTAAAAATAATTTTCAGAGGAGTTGAGGTTCACATAGACGATGGTTATGTTATCTAGAAGTGTGCAAAATTTCGAAATGATCGGTTGGATAGTTTTGGAATGGTCTTGTACGAGATAGAGGAAAAAGTAGCTTTGAGCAGAGCTTGGACTATCGAAGCTTTTTCTATTACCGGTATTATTTCGGCACCAACAAGTTGTAATATTGCAACACCGGTATTTCGATATTTTCCCATATTTATGAGGAACCTTCATTTAAAACGTTAGAAGCTTGGAAGTGAAGATGGAAGTTGTAGAAACGATAGTTAGAGTTAGGTGAAACCACAGTATTTATGAAAAGTCACCATGAGGTTGAAGTTTCAGCGTTTTTTCGGGAATTTTTTTAGAAGGGAAAAAAATAAGTGAGCCCAGTAAACATTGAGGTATCTTTTCATGTATATTTGAAATGTATAAAAAAAAAGTTTCGACATGAAACAATAAATGACTGCAGATTTATCAGCCTATGTGCGTCTTGACACTGCAGTCCCCAATCGGCGGGAAATATGCAGCTCGTAATTCTTGACTGAACCAAATAAACCAATAAAACTTTCAATTTTCATATATTTTTCTTCTGGGTGAATTAAGAAAAAGCTGAAAAAATCGTGAAATTATAACTTTTCTCAGGTTTGAAAAAAAAATTGTAAAAAAAAAACACTTTAACGTGCTATAAAAATGATTTAGAAATACTTCTTCAACGACTTTTTAAGTTCACTTAGAAGGGATTTTTATACTGAAAAAAATAAACTTTGGTTTGATTCGATAGGTCGTTTAGATTTTTTGCTATCCCGCACGCCAATTTGCATTAAATGTATTCTTGGATAGTTTATCTATCGATTTAAGCAATAAAAAAAAAAACGATTTTTCGAACCTTCTAATTCAGGCTCTCGCCTTCATTTTTTTTCACAGACTTTGCCTACAGAAATCCTTCAACCATTCTCTTGGAATATTTATTCAGCGATCTAAAATATAAATCCTTAAAAAAAGATCTATAATAATGAAAATATGGAAAATAAACTGTAAAAAAGAACCTTCGTTGCGTTCCAACGATGCAAACTTCGCCATTTTAAATCATCGTCTTTAATTGAGATCTTCATTTATAATACATTTCCAAACATACTCTGCTGTGTTCTTAAATATATCCAACCCAACGTGAAATGAACCCAAACAAACAAAAAGGAAAAAATAGGAACTTTTATGCAAATAAAAACAAAGCAGTAAATATTAAAAATAAAAATTAGGAACTTTTATGCAAATAAAAGCAAGTAGTAAACGTTGAAAATAAAAATTAGGAACTTTTATGCAAATAAAAACAAGTAGTAAACATTGAAAATAAAAATTAGGAAGTTTTGTGCAAATAAAAACGAGTAGTACACGTTGAAAATAAAAATAAGGATCTTTTATGTAAATAAAAACAATTGGTCAATATTAAAAATAAAAATTAGGAACTTTTATGCAAATACAAAGAAGCAGTAAATATTAAAAATAAAAATTAGGAACTTTGATGCAAATAAAAGCAAGTAGTAAATATTAAAAATAAAAATTAGGAACTTTTATGCAAATAAAAACAAACAGTAAATATTAAAAATAAAAATTAGGTACTTTTATGCAAATAAAAGCAAGTAGTAAACATTGAAAATAAAAATTAGGAACTTTTATGCAAATAAAAACAAGCAGTAAATATTAAAAATAAAAATTAGGAACTTTGATGCAAATAAAAGCAAGTAGTAAATATTAAAAATAAAAATTAGGAACTTTTATGCAAATAAAAACAAACAGTAAATATTAAAAATAAAAATTAGGAACTTTTATGCAAATAAAAGCAAGTAGTAAACATTGAAAATAAAAATTAGGAACTTTTATGCAAATAAAAACGAGTAGTAAACATTGAAAATAAAAATTAGGAACTTTTATGTAAATAAAAACAAGTAGTAAACATTGAAAATAAAAGTTGGAACGTTTTATGCAAGTCGGCGCAGTAGTAGCTACCAGAATGCGAACAAATGGCATAGCTTGTGGCAGGCAGGCAACAGCATGGTCACTTTAATTAACGAGGTTGAGATTGCTGACACAATGACTGCAAAAAAAAACAGAGGGCATCTGAAGTTTCGTCTTTCAGAGACGGCCTTACCTCATTGCAGGTGTAAGCCGTGGAAGAAAAGATCCTTTTTGATTCCACACTCGTGGATATGAGTTGACAATGAGTTGACACATAACCAATGAATTAACCAATGAGTTGACACTTCGGAAATATTTAATGAGGTGATAAGATGTTGAGGCTATTAAACGTAGTAAAGAAAACAAGTTAAACTAACATAAATGGAAATAATAACAATTATAATTATATTTTTGTTTTCAACTCTGATATCGAAATATCGGTATTATTCGAGTTCAATATCGGTTTTTCAATATCGGAACATAAATCCATGTTTCCATGCTCTAATTTTGAGGCAAACGCGTTTAAAGTATTCTTTTCACGGACCCGAATATTTAACAATTGAGGGGTTTAATTAAGGGGATTCCACGTCACTTCAGCCAGTAAAAAAAAATCCACAAATAATTTTGAAAAATCGAGTTACTTCATTGAAAAACATTGACCGAGTGTCGAAATTTTTTAAAAATTTTTGACTTTTTTTCTCCTTGATTACCATTAAAAAAAAAAATTCCATTTAAATGGCTGTATCTTTGGCAGGATTTGACGTATTCACATTCGTAAAAAACGAAAATGTGCGCCTTTTTCTAGCCTTCCAGAAAAAAAAATTAGATTTTATTGAGCAAGTCGAACGTCCCTTTCAGGGCAAAATATGCAAAAATATTGTTTTTCTCAAGAAAAGACACTCGTTATTTTATTTTTTTTAATTTCCCCGAATTGTGAATACGAAAAACCGATTTTTGGCATTTTTTATATTATGGGATTCCTAAACATCGTGGAGTAACAGCTATTTTAATTAAAAATTTTTTTTTTATTAATATTCGATTGAAGAGTGTGGAGCGCTCCAAGGCTCCAATACATATTACATATATGTCATATGTATTTCAAAAACCTGGTAAACATACAGCGAGTACTCCACACTCTTCAATCGAATATTAATAAGAAAATAAAAACATAAAAATACCTGTTACTTCACGGTGTTAAGGAATCCCATAATATAAAAAATACCAAAAATCTGTTTTTCGTATTCACAATTCGGAGAAGTTCTTAAAAATAAAATAACGAGTGTCTTTCCTTGAGAAAAAAATGTTTTTCCATATTTTGCTCTGAAACGGACGTATGACGTGATCAATAAAATCGAAATTAATTTTTTTCTGGAAGGCTAGAAAAAGACGCACTTTTTCGTTTTTTACGAATGTAAATACGTCAAATCCTGCCAAAGATACAGCCATTTGAATGGAAAATATTACAAAATGGTAATCAACGAGAAAAAACGTCAGAAATTTTTTAAACATATCGACACTCGGTGAATATTTTTCAATAAAGTAACTCGATTTTTCAAAATTATTTGTGGATTTTTTTTACTGGCTGAAGTGACGTGGAATGCCTCATATATAGTTCTATCGTTCAAAGAAGAAAAAAAAAGAAATCGATTTTTTTATCGTTGTAAATGCAAATCCCGCCTTAAGGAGGTTGGAGCGATTCAGTTGAGTCAAATGACGGTTTATTCTTTTTTTTTCAACGAACCTCAAAAAATGCATACGAGGTACGGATTTATTCTGTATATGCTATTTTTTTTAAATATATAATTAAAGGGCAACATTATGCATTTTAACATTATTATTACGTAAATTAGAAAAACTTTTGTGTTACTACCAACTTAAAAAAGTATGACATTAACGATGATTATTATAAAAAAAAACTACGATAACGAATGTTTTATACAATTCGCAATGAAATTTTTAATAATTCATAATTATGTCTATTTATATTTACGTCACGAGATTATTGGCCCATGGTTTACGATGGGCAAGCTAGGGATTTTTTTCTCTAAATGTTTACAAAGGTTTAGTTTGCGTTAATCCGTTGTTAGAAATGGTTTATCTTGGTGCTAAATAACAAAAAAATTCCACAACCTTTAGTCTCAAAGTCTTGCCCATCTAACCGCACGTTAAATTACACAAATTGAACTTATTTTTATTTCTGGTGTTTGGTGGTGAAACATTTTTTTTAATTCGTAAAGACTCAGTATAGTCTAAACAATAATGTTTTTTTTTCTTAAATTAAATTTACCCTTGGATTGTGGCTAACGCTCCAACCTCCTTAAATTAAAAGTTGGGAGATTCTGGGTAGAGTTTCTTGTGGAAAAGGCCCCATACGACTCTTCGTTTATTCGTTTTTGTTCTCATTCCACAGTTGGATAAACATTGGGCAAAAAGGTGTTGCAGAGATTTTGAGAATTAAGGTAGTTCCTCTGCGAAAATCTCAACCAAAAGTCTACATACCATGTTCATGTTTAAAAGATTGATGATTGGTTTAATTAGTAATGAATAAAATTAAAAACTACGCAATATTGACTCGGTACTAGTAGATAATACGATGGATATCATTTATTGCCGTAAAATATATTTTGTATTGTGTTTTTGATCGACCATTGCCAGTAAACGTTTTGCCGGGACTGTCCAGGCTTTGCCCCAATTGTTTTTTTTTCCAGGCTTTGCCAGGCTTTGCACCAAAATTGTGAAGGCTTCTCACGGTTATATCTTGGAAACTAGATGGTGAATCATTCTCATTTTTTTTCACATTATTCGTGATATCTTACTGTAGCTTATCCTCGTTTTTGATCAATTTCTTAATTTTAGTTTTGACGGTAGAATTAATGATGCTCCGTTTGCCCATCATAACGCATTTGTTACGTGTAAACCAAGCCAACTTTAAGTGTAAATATCTCAGGTTTGGGGTGGTCAAACTTGTTCAAATTGCACAGATGTTTGGATAATGTATTGAATAACGTATATGTCAAATTTCAACCATTTCTTAATTCAACTCTTCTGTGGAGATACTACCTCGAAATGCCATCGTCATGAATTAGCGATTACCGAATCTTTCGATGAGAATTCTCCAGTGCACCGATTTTACAATTAGTCTGCGAGCCCGGCATTTTGAACAAAAGATGGCGACTCTGTGAATTCCCAACCACTGGCTCCTTAGTTATGCTAGGTTGTTACATCAGAAGCGCAGCTCGGAAACAGTGAAATTCCTGAAACTCGTGCAAGAGTACGTAATTTGCACATTTATAGTCGATCGCGAAAAGATAGCAACTAATTCGCTTTGTTCCATATACATTTTGCAGATTACATTCACGCGTCAAACTTTTCTCACATGCAGTCGATGCGAGTAGAGACTGGTCTTATTTCAATACGTTAGAAACTGCAGGCTCAACAACAGGTCGAGTTTAAATATTATTTTCTCATGACGAGGTGGCGACTTCACACACAATCAATACACATTGTTGCCAAGCGAGAGTTTTTCAAGGCCTTACACCCAGTTAAAATTTTCGAAAATATTGATTTTAGGTTTTGAACATATTCGGTCTCAACTTCGTCAATTTTTGGTGTTTTCCCAAAATCTTTATCGCAACGGAAAAAATATAAAATGATGCAATGAAAATATCGTGTTTTTGATATTTCGAATTTGTTGACGAATAAAATGAGCGGTCACTCGTAAAAATTCGATCGTTTTTTAATCGTACACTAAATTCGGGCAATTATCGTGACGTCACCTTGTACAGCGTTCCGTCTATCGTCTTTTATTTCTTCAAGGGGGGAGGTACTTTAGGGCGAGGAGAAAATTGCTGATTTTCGTGACTTTTTTTCAAAAGGCAAGATTTCTTCACCATTTTTTAGACTTAGGGTATGTTTCATTACTACTTTTGGCTGTTACACGTAATTTTTAAAATTGAATTAATCTTTAAAGATGGCGGAGGTTTTTGGAACGGGTTGCCGTGGATGTTGCCAGATGGCGTGACACATGGCATCGGTGGCATTGAACTGACAAAAAACCAACAAAGATTTTTCTTTCGTTAAGGTAGTCCTATCGAGGCTTCAATCTATAGGATTTCCATCATTTTTTTTTGAGCTTCACTAAATATATCAATAATCGTCTCTGTAAAATTTCAGGGTCGTTTATCGACCTAATTACAGAGAAAAGAAATATCAAAGTTGCGTATTTTTGTGAAGGAATTTCGAGACGACATACAAAAACCCCAATTTCCGGTCGCTACAAAAGTGTATATAAAAGTGGGAATCCGTCAGATTCTTAAAAATAATCAGATTTACATACTTAACACTTGTAGTAATCCAGTGCTCTCAGAAAAAATTACGCTTATTGACCTAATTTTTATGTAATATCAAGTTTAATTTGAACTTCCGGTATTGGATTTATTACCACTTGCTACGATAAAGAGACGTGACAGCAAGGCAACAGCTGACTGTAGTCGTAACCTGTAGTGAACTTAGAGTCTATTTCACGCCGCAATACCGCCACGTTTTAGATATATGTATATAGCCTATTTTTTGAGAAATGTTTTTTAAGTATTGAATTTCGAGTTTCCTATTATTTTTATAATATGGAAACAACCTTAATATTATACGACTCGACTTCAGTAGTACGCCATATCGTTGACGTTTAGCATCGTCGCATTTTCGGTGGCTGTCATCGGTTCCACGCGCCCGGCTTATTATTTTTTGTAGCCGGTTAACATGGAGAATGAAAATACTGTGGAAGTTTATCAAAAGAGTAACGGAATTGTACCTGAAGTCCAGTTTAGAGACAAATGTAGATTCTGACGGACAAGAATTAGAAAATGAAAAGATAATATTGCGATTGCAAATAAAAAACGTCGCGTTGTAGTTAACCTCAATGTCCAATGTCCAATCTGTCCAAAGTCAAAACATATTTCATCGATTGTTATGTTATTTTTCCCTTTCCCAATTTTCACAATATTTGCAGGTATAAAAAGGAACGTTTATTTTATATGACGGTTCTCCCATGCTGAAGTTATATATAGATGCGTTGTATAGGTACATGTCGCCAGAAAAATTGAGATGCCTCTGCTTTACGTAAAAGAACTTCAAGTAAATATCGACGAAAGGCCCTTTATAATCCATTAAAAAATGTACGGCTTCGCACAATCATATTTTTAATTCGCGTTGAAAATATCCGATAGACGAATCAAATTTGCGCGGGTATCCGGCGTTGCCACACGTCGAGCAAGATGGCTGCTGTTACGTCACGAGAAGTCTCGCTCTCCGAAAACTTCGGTTTTTGCGACTTTATTTCAAAATTTATTGCTTATTTCTGCGGTGAGCTTTCCAATTCAAGGTGCCTTATCGATCACAAAGATTCAACGAACGCAACCATCAGTTTTTTTCACGTGTTTCTTGACTCCAAGTAGCACAAAAAAATCGATATATGAGAGGACAGGCACATTTTGTCGTCTACGTGTGACTAATTCACCAACTTTAACAATTAATAACTCGGAAAGTGTACGGTAAATCTCGTGGAAACTCCGCATACGCATGGACCAAGGTCTCGACAATGCTATAAAAAAAAATCGGGCTTTTATCTTGAACTCGCTCCAATCACCGTACCTCCTTAAAAAGAGACGGAGATGGAACCAATATTGTCAAATATCAAACTTAGAAATACTGCGCGAATCGTTGGAATAACTATTTTTTCATTTTTCTAGTTGAATGTGAACATTCATTCAACGGTTTACACATGGGAAATTTTAGTTATTACAAATTATTTTTTTTGCGTATGATAGAAATATGAATTGTACACGTCTCAAGGATGATCAGTGGTATGACTAGTGTGAAGCGATAGGTCTACCTTGAGGGTAAAGTTAATTCGGTGAAAAACGGCATGTTTTTAAGACATTTTTTTTGGCGATACAGATAGTGTTAATTAATTCAATCAATTTCCATATAATAATGCAACATTTCAACAATACTTTCTTAAATTTTCATCGCGAAATATTGAAAATTGAGCGAGTGACAGTGAATCTCCGGAGGCGCCTCGAAAAAAAGTTGTTTTGCGGTGTACATCATAACTCGCAACGGAAACATCTCAGAGGATTTTTTTTCTTCGATTTTTCAATTTTTCGTAGCACTTGGGAGCCAAAAAGTCGATTTACGCTAAAAAAAAATCGGCTAATTTGTTGTTGTAATATTAATAATTATTTTTAAAAAACGAAAAAGCTCCCGACAATACCTGGTGAATTATGTGAAGAAGTACTGTGCAAAATTTCAAAACCATTGGTCCAGTAGATTTTGCGCAATGGTGTACACGGACCTCAAACATGACAAGTTTCAGAAAAACGCTTTAAGGCGTTACCCCCACTTGTAGCGCAAAAAAAGCCTTTTTCATGAATTTTTTTAAAGAAAACTACAACACTTTTTTAATCGATCATTATACCATCTTAACGAACACATCTTGAAGAACTTTCAGTAATTTTTTTATTGAAAAATATTACATTGTTTAGTGGCAAATGGCCGTCAATGAAATAATGTTTTTATATACACGGTTTGCGGTGACCGACATTGCGGCGAAGTGGATCATCTGAAAAAAAAATGCGGATGGATGTAGTCAAATATAAGTATAAACTAGTCTCTAATCGAAGGATTTAAAAAAATATTCATTTTTCACAAAATGGCGGACAGTCAAAGTTAATGGTTCGATTTTAACGAAAAAAAACGGCCGTTTTTTGGCTATAAAACGGCCATTTTTTTTCGAAAAAAAAAATCGAACTATTAAAGACTATATTTTTATGTATTAAATAAGCCTGCAAAATTTCAAGAAGATCGGTTCATTAGTGTTCGAGTAATCTTGGTCACCGACTTCAGAAATGCCATTTTGAGAAAAACGCGTTTAAAGTTTCTCTTTCAACGCTCTTGCAACGCGGATTCTTCTCTTTCAACGCTCATATCTCAGTCAATTTTGTTCGGATCGACTCGAAATTTTCAGGACATATTCTCAGATACTTATACTTCAAAAAAATGTAATTAAAAAAAAATCGATTTTTTCAAAATCGCAAGTGGGGGTAACCCCTTAAAGTTTTGCACACTGAAAAATTCGAAATAAAACTCGATAATTTTCTTATGCTCACACAGAGTCGTGGATGCCAGGTCCGTAGAGCAAAAAGCTTCCATCAACATGATCTAGAGCATCTTTTTGCATTTGTCTACGCAAAACTCTTCCTTCTTTACTGTCGTGCGCCGCTTGCTCCTCCGCTCTATAAATCCTATAAAAAGCTAAAAAATCCCGGCCTGGAGCAACGGACGCTCAAATACTCATAACTTTGTCAATTTTGCTCCGATCGACTTGAAATTTTGAAACAATATTCTTGATATATTATGCATTCATTTAAAAAATGCAAAAAAATGTAATACCTTACCCCCCCCCCCCTTAACACTCATACGCAGAATATGAACCAAGAAAAAAGAAATTTGAAACGAAAAAATTGAATTTTCCGAAAAATAACTACAATTTGCAACAAAAAAAATTTTCAAAAATATTTTGGGTTATGTTTTAGGCAATGAGGTTAGAATGATTCATACCAAATTTCATCAGAATCGGTCGATTAGTTTTTCAGCTACACGTCACGCCAGTTTTGAAAATGCACTTTAGAAAAGCGTGCCATTGATGATCAATAAAAAAATAATGATCAATAAAAAAATACGCCTTGAAAATAAAGAGATTGAATTTTCCCAAAAAATGGTCACATTTGGCAATAAAAATACTTTTTTTAAATTTATTTTACGAACATTTAACATCACGTTTTAAACCTAAACACGTTTAAGAACCGTTTTAGACACGTTTTAACCTAAGTTCAAAAAATAGTAAAGAAATCATTCTGTAAAGAAAAAAATACGCTTTGAACCAAAGGAGATTGAATTTTCCCAAAGAAGGTCACATTTTACAATAAAAAATACTTTTTTTTAATTTTAAGAACATTTAACGTCACGTTTTAGACCTAGACACGTTTTAACCTAAGTCTAAAAAATAGTAAAGCAATTTTTTTTTTAATCACGATAATCAGCAAATTTTTTCCTCGCCCAAAGATATATCTCCCCCCTTAAGCATATTGCAGTGTACACGTTGGGATTTATTATTAATCTCTGACGAACGCGCTTGGACAATGGAACAGAAACTCGTACAATTGCGTTGTAGAGAGAATTTCCGCCTCTGAGATTCTCCCCCTCCGAGTATTCTTCGCGCGTTATCCCACGAAAATGTCTGTCTCGCTTCATCGAATTAAAATTTCGAATACCCTCTCTCTCTCTCTTCGCTTCTGCTTCTTCTCTACGGCGAACCGTCCCCATCAGCCGGAAAAATATTCCGGGAGAAAGAGTTCGACGTTAGTCGCGTAGTTGCGGAGTGTGAGGTCTGTGCGAGCACAGTTGGTCTGTTTTGAAGTCGCGCCCGTGAACACGAGACGGAAAGATACGCAGTGTCGTTCAGGCGACGCAGTCTCGTGCCTCTAGTCGAACTTGTTGGTGCACGAATATCGAGTCCGCTCGACAAACACACGCTTATACGTACACACGTATTTCCGTATCTAGGAAAGGGTCTTTTTTTGCGTACTTGTTTGTGTGTAAGTGCGACGAATCATGAGTTGCGCTTACGGATGTGCCCGGTGGCTCCTCTTTCTCTTCAACTTCATCTTCACAGTAAGTCGCGTAGACTCTTTGTATCTTCGGCCTTTGTCCCTTCACGCGCGTATGCTTCTCTTTTTTCATCTCGCCCGACAATCGTCGAAAAAGAACGAATGGCAAAGCAAGGCCAATTATTTTTATTCTCTGACGATAAAAAGTATAAAAATTAGTCATCGGGCTTGTACGTTGCGAAAGATGTTTCGTACATGGCCGTTGCTTTGGTGCTCGGCGGACGTGAATATTTGTTTCGGCGAGATTATCGGACGAGGCGGAATGATGAAGCTTGCAGCGTTGAAATGCAGCGAAGACTCATTTTTCTTCTATCGTCACGATTTTTTTTGGAGATTCATCGTACGAAAATCGTTGAAACGATTTTTTCTTATCCTCTGAAGAGATTCGCGAGTTTGATGGGTTAGGCCACAGTAACGGGTATAAAATCATGTGCGAATTTGAGGGCAGGGTAGGGGTTTCAGCGTAAATAAGATACTTTTTTGCGGTGTTCATTGTATCTCAGATAGAAATTATCTGAAATCAAGTACCATTAACCCTCAAAGTGTGAAGGGGTTTTTGGCACTTTCAAAGTGTGAAGGGGGGTCGTTTTCGGCGGCGCGCTACCAAGCACACAATTGTTGATGAAAAAATCTGTAAAAATTCATGGTTCATCCTTAGGATGTCCTTTCGAAGTACGAACAAGAATTTTTCGGATATTGTTATTTTTAATATGTTTTTTTTAAACAAATATAAAGCAGCGCGGAAAAAACACTTTTTTCCCGCAATGGGCCCGGACACATTCGACCCCCCTTCACACTTTGAGGGTTAAAATTTAGTCGAAGTATCATCAAATCCTCCCCCCAACGGTCTTTGATGATTTTTTTTTTCATTTCTAAATTTTTGGCGGTCATGTAAAGTGAAAAGTGCTATTTTTCACGAAAAATTCCGCCATTTTGGGCGGAAATTTTGTTTGTGGATATTTTACTTACCACCGGCTTGTTTGTGGATATTTTCGCGTACAAATTTCACGGAATGTTCTTGAAATGACACTTAACAATGTACAAACGGTTTCAATAAATTTACTCTATCCATATAGGTGAAAAAAAATCGCAAAGAAGTGTTTTTTTTCACGCTGAAACCCCTACCCTCCCCTCAACAATTTTTTTTCATATGAAAAAGTGATTCACTCACAAAATTAATTACACATCTATTTAGTATGAATATCAAGCTGTCAGAAAATTTTTTTTCTTCGATGTACAAAATGGCCGACTACTAATATTTTATTATACGCTCAAAGTCGGGGGAAAAAACATTCTTGCTATAAATCGAATAGTAACGTATTCTGATGATGATAAAGCACCGTTTTAGCGAAAAAAAATCGATTTTCTGAAAATTCCACTGTGGCCTTACCCCTTAATCTTACCTTACCACATTATAGATCGTAGTGAAAATGAGGGCACTAAAACAAAAACTTTCGTTGCGACGATGCAAGCTTCAATGCTGTGACGCAATATATATCCGGAGAAATCGTGAGCTCTAAAGCGATATAATTTTATGATACACACCCACACATATATACAGGGTGTCCTGCTATGAATGGATAATAATGCAACTGTCGATAGGTCAGATCATGCCCTACTACATGCTGCAATTTCAGTTTAGTAAAAGTCCTACGGGTTTCGAGATAAAAATCACCTGCTTTTGGTTTTTCGCATGCCATTTCTACAAATGATAACTTTTTTTAACCCGGTTTTTAAAAAAATACTCTTGGTTATTTGTTTTACCTAGGAAAGTCTTCTTTTCAATCTTAAATGTTGAGGAAACTTTATGAAAAAAGATCTTATGCAGAATTTTCATACAAACCAATTCGAACATCTGACTTTGATAGCCTGCTGTGTAAAAAAATGTACTACACATATTGTGCCAATTACTTTAAAAAGTTGCTTAGTTATCGATTCATATCATTTGTAGAAATGGCATGCGAAAAACCAAAAGCAGATGATTTTTTTTTAATAACATAAAGCTCAAAATCTCGAAAACCGTGGGACTTTTACTAAACTGAAATTCCAGCATATAGTAGGACGTGATCTGACCTATCGACAGTTGCAGGATTATCCATTCATAACAGGACACCCTGTATATATGTATATTTAGCAGAGCTCGAATTGCGTCTCATATACAGGGTATCCCAGAACTGAATGCGTTCCCTGAAATGGGGGGGTTGGGGGTGAAATTCTGAGTCGATTAATATAAGCATGTGTGGGTCTCAGATCAACCCCTGAATTATTATGAATTTTCAAAGGCGGGCCAATCAGGTGCGCCCGATGAGCCGGCGGACGTCGGTGAGCGATACGCGCGTGTAGCGGTGCCTATAGGTGCGGTGCTCCCGCCAGGCACCACGCCGGCTCATCGGGCGCACCTGATTGGCTCGCCTTTAAAAATTAATAATAATTCAGGGGTTGGTCTGAGACCCGCACATGCTTATATCAATCGACTCAGAATTTCATCCCCAACCTCCTATCTTGGGGAACGCATTCAGTTCTGGGACACCCTGTGTATGTATATATATATATATATATTTCTTAAAATATATATATCTATCCATCTATCTATCTATATATATATATAGAGAAGAGCTAAAATATCTTCAGTTATATTTTTGCTCGTCTCATATTCCTTCCATTCCTGTCATAACAAACCAATAGTAGTTTTATGCCGTTCAAGGACGCGCCAAATTGAATAATACCGGCTCTTTTCCTCTTGCTCGTGGAGCAACAGAGCGAATTATCTTTTTTTTTGGCGATTAGTTAGGTAAAAATAATCCTTTTGAGATGACTTTTTTCCAATTATCTGTAACGTATCGGCATGCTATTCCGGAAACTGTTTAGGGATTTCCAAAATTCATTCAAAAAAAGGAACAATGAGTTTCATTGAAATTTGACAGTCAATTTCTTCAAGTGTACACAAAAATGGTATAAAAGCAAAATGCTTAGATATGACTTCCAATACAAAATGGCCACGCACTAGGAATCTCCCCGAAGTCATGCGTTGCCGCCCACCGCGCTGGAATTTTTTCAATTTCCAGGATTGAACCTCGAGCAGGATACCAAAGCGTTTCACAATACGACGTTGAAGTTTGCATCGTTGAAATGCAACAGAAGTCAATTCTTCTTAGTTGCTCATAAAAAGTATTTTTTGTCCAATTTAGACTACGAAGATCCAACAAATGTTTTTACGTATTCTCATGAGGGATCTACGATCGTAAATTGTAAAAAAAAGCTTTTGGATAATGAGAAAAATAAGGGTAAAACATGGAGCAAAGAAATCGTTGCGTTCCAACAATGCAAACATCAACGTTATTTCTCAGTGCAGACATAAAACGCTAGAGAAATCGCAGGTTTTTTTTAAATATCTATTTTTGAATATGAAGGTTACAGTTATACTGGCCCTTAAACATTTGGTTGCCGTCGCTTTCGTCTATATGATCCGTCATATGTTGTGACATTAGTTGTTTGCAGGGAATTTTAATACTTTGTGCTGTCATATTAGTCGTTTATGGAAAATTTCAGCACGATGTGATATCGGTTGTTTACGCAAAATTTCAACACATTATGTTGAGATATTAGTTGTTTATAGGAAATTTTAACACATTATGCTGTGATATTGATTGTTTACGCAACATTTTAACGGATTATGTTGTGATATTAGTTGTTTATAGGAAATTTTATCACATTATGGTGTGAAATTGATTATTTACGCAATATTTTAACACATTATGTTGTGATATTAGTTGTTTATAGGGAATTTTAACACATTATGCTGTGATATTGATTGTTTACGCAACATTTTAACACATTATGTTGTGATATTAGTTGTTTATGGGAACTTTTAACACATTATGGTGTGATATTGATTGTTTACGCAACATTTTAACACATTATGTTGTGATATTAGTCGTTTATAGGAAATTTTAATAAATTATGCTGTGATATTAGTTGTTTAACCCTTTGAAGCATACATTATATGTGATATTAGTTGTTTATAGGAAATTTTAACACATTATGCTGTGATATTGATTGTTTACAGAACATTTTAACACATTATGTTATGATATTAGTTGTTTATAGGAAATTTTAACACATTATGCTGTGATATTGATTGTTTACGCAACATTTTAACACATTATGTTGTGATATTAGTTGTTTATAGGAAATTTTAATACATTATGCTGTGATATTAGTTGTTTAACCCTTATAAGCATACATTTTTCTTAACGTTTTTTTGCACTTTCGTTATTGATGACACCCGCTACGTGAAAAACAATTTAATAGGTCTCTTTTAGTAGTTATTGAAGTTCTAGGAACCTTGAAACGCATTAACAACATCCATATTTAATTAAAAAACACTTTTAAATCGTCAAAATCTGAATTGAATTAAATGTACCAGTGTTACACTATGTCGCAAAGGGTTAAAGGAAATTTTGACATATGTTGAAATTTAACGTAAAAGTAGGTTTATAGAAAATTTCACACATTATGTTGTGATACAGTTGTTTACAGGAAATTTTAACAATACTAGGAAGTGGTTTTATTTGCATTGCCTTTTCGGCTTTTTACAAAGCTGTTTCACCGTCAAACATCGCTCTCTTGCAATCTAACTTATATCTTTCCTCTTTTAGGATTTTAAATTTTCGTCACACTGCATTCTCGCTCTCCATTACCACCGTTTCCCTTTTCTTACACTCTTTTTTTACTCTTTTATCGTATCTACTATTTCCTAATGGCTTAACAAATGGAGAATCAAGGCAAGTGAAAACAATTCCATTCATGTTACATTTGCTATGCGAAGAGGAAACTGCCCACCAGTTCTCCCACGACATGACAGCGTGAAATACCTGGGAATGCATCTCCAGCGAAGACTAACATGGAAAAAACACATAACAAGAAAAAAAGAAATGAACATCAAACTCCGTACTATGTACTGGCTACTCGGAAGAAAATCACAGCTATCACTCAAGGCGGGATATACATTTAGACAGGAAGAAAATAAGCAATATTGAGGGATTTTCAAAACTAAGAAATAATTATTCTACAATTATCAAACTTTAGGTATACTTTAATAGTATATTTCAGTATACAAAGCTATTTTTTCCTCAACGTCATCCAACGCGCCCAATCTAAGGCACTCCGAATAATTTTAAATGCCCTATGGTTTGTCTCAAATGAAACCATCCACAACGACCTTCAAATAAGCACAGTCCGCCAAAAAATCCACCAATTCACCACAAAATACCTAGGAAGAATCCACGCTCATTCTAACAACCTCGCGACTTAATTACTCGAACGGCGTACAGAAACGAGGCGCTTGAAGCGCCACAAGCGCCTGGATCCCCCAAGTAGCTTCCAACAAGAATTAAACTTAAAAATAAAATTAAAAATAACATAACAAGATAAAATAAAATTAACAAAATGCATCGACACGCTCGAAGTAGGTACACGCACGCGTGCAACTTAAAAAAAAAGAAAAAAACAAAACCACCTACTAAGGCCACCACCACACACTAAGTACCAAACAAATCGAGATTACAAAAAGGGTGTTTATCATACATATCAGTGACTGTATACGATAATTTTTTTGAAGCGATTACAGGGCGTCTACCGACCTGAAAAGTCATAAAAAATCTTAAATGTCATGAAATTACACTCGACCCTGAAAAGGTCATGAAATGTCATGAAAAATTACCCGTCTACCTGAATTACTATACCCTACTAAATTATCGTTGAGTCTATATTCAATATGAACTAACTTTGTGGTACTTGTCGATAGAGACGCGAATATCGAATCGATAGAAAATAAAATAGAAGAAAGTAAAAGAAAATGATGCGTTATCTCAATATATTAGTTTTTCTTTGTTATTCGTGTAAAGCGACTAGATGATATTATTAAAGTTCTTAAATGTATGTAATATTTTTCTAGATGTTCTCGAAATATATTTCTTTACAGCAATCTTGAAATTGTGTTTGTCTCACATTGTTTACTACATATGGAATTGTACAGTTTGGTGACTTTTCGTTTATTCCGTATACTTTTTATTTGCATACAAGACACATCTGTTTGAAAGAGCAAAATAAAAATATAAAAATTTAGAAAATCGGTCGCTCTGTAGAATCATTAAGTATACTTCTATGCCAGAAAGTCATACTAAGAGTCATGAAAAAATCCCCATTCCTTGCTTTAAAAATCCTTAAATGTCATGCAATTTCAGTTCTGGTCAATATTAGACACCCTGGATCAATTTCAAAATGGCGGCTGTGCAGCGTTTATATCAAAACTGCATTTTTTAAGTCGGCCGGAAACATAACTCCGACAATTTTCAACCGATTCACTTGAAATGTTGAATATATATTGAAAAATACATTGTATATGGCAGTACGTAGGATTTTTTTGAATTGGTTAGTTCATTTGTTATTAACAATATTTTAATAACGAATGAACTCATTTGTTATGAATGAGTTCATTTGTTTCATGTTGTTTCATGTTGCTTCATGTTGTTTCATTCATTTGTTATTAACAAAATGTTAATAACAAATGAACTATGCAACATAACAAAAAAATCCTACGTACTTCCATAGACAATGTACTTTTCAAGGTATATTCAACATTTCAAGTGAACCGGTTGAAAATTGTCTGAGTTATGTTTCCGGCCAACTTAAGGGGTTACCCCCACTTGCGATTTTGAAAAAATCGATTTTTTTTTATTGCATTTTTTTGAAGTATACGTACCTGAGAATATGTCCTGGAAATTTCAAGTCGATCCGAACAAAATTGACTGAGATATGAGCGTTGAAAGAGAAGAATCCGCGTTGAAAGAGCGTTGAAAGAGAAACTTTAAACGCGTTTTTCTCAAAATGGCATTTCTGAAGTCGGTGACCAAGATTACTCGAACACTAATGAACCGATCTTCTTGAAATTTTGCAGGCTTATTTAATACATAAAAATGTAGTCCTTAATCGTTCGATTTTTTTTTTCGAAAAAAAATGGCCGTTTTATAGCCAAAAAACGGCCGTTTTTTTTCGTTAAAATCGAACCATTAACTTTGACTGTCCGCCATTTTGTGAAAAATGAATATTTTTTAAAATCCTTCGATCAAAGACTAGTTTATACTTATATTTGACTAAATCCATCCGCATTTTTTTCTTCAGATGATCCACTTCGCCGCAATGTTGGTCACCGCAAACCGTGTATATAAAAACATTATTTCATTGACGGCCACTTGCCACTAAACAATGTAATATTTTTCAATAAAAAAATTACTGAAAGTTCTTCAAGATGTGTTCTTTAAGATAGTATATTGATCGATTAAAAAAGTTTCGTAGTTTTCTTTAAAAAAAATCATGAAAAAGGCCTTTTTTTGCGCTTCAAGTGGGGGTAACGCCTTAAAAAATGCAGTTTTGAGATAAACGCTGCACAGCCGCCATTTTGAAATTAATCGCTTCAAAAAAAATTATCGTATACAGTCACTGATATATATGATAGACACCCTTTTTTGTAATCTCGATTTATTTTGCAGTTTTTCTGAAAAAAAAATCCCAAAAAGCCTATTTTTTCGGCCTCCAGAGTGGCCTTACCCTTTAAATGAACAGTAATCGCGATGATGATGCGCGCGACTCGTTGCTCAGGCAATTTCCCGCGATGATTCACGCGCGCGATTGACGGGAAAAAGTGAGACACGCTGTGTGTGTGTGTGTGTGTGTGTATTTGATGCGCACTCGGGCCTCGTGCCACATTTCAACTACTATCGCGAAAATAACGATAAGAAATTATTCGCGGGGTCCCCGCGACATGTACACTCGATCGTTTGCTTGTTCGGCTCGATGGCGTTGACGTTTGCAACGTTGGAACGCAACGATAATTCTTATTCTTTTTTACGTTTCTCCATTTTTATTCCGATCTTTTATTATTCTTGATAGATCAAGGTCGTGGATCTCCCATGAGGATGAGAAAAATCGCGAGAGTCATTTTCGTATCCTAAATCGGCGAAATAAATCTAGCGATAGAAGAAAAATGAACTTTTGCGGCATTCCGACGATGCAAACTCCAACTCAACGGTATCATCGCTGAGCTCACATGAGGATAATTTTGCCAATACCTTTGTATATTTCCGGATGTGGCGGTCTACGTCATGGTCCAGATTTATGTATTTTTAGACCCGTATATCGGCCATGTCCCAAAACCCGAGGCGGCACACATCCTCGTAACGTTATAAAGGGTGTATCAAAATTATCTGACATTTAAATTTATCAATGAATTTGTTTGAAAAGTCCGAATATATTTTTTTATTTTAATTGCGGACTAATTTAATTAACGGTGCGTCCAATCGCTTCCTTGAGCTCTGAAATGGTCTGTGGATCATCGGCATACACTTTTCTTTCCAGAAAAGCCCAAAGAAAGAAGTCGAATGACGTCAAATCGCACGATCTTGGTGGCCAATTGACATCGCTGCGGCGCGAGATAACACGACCATGAAACTTCGTCTGGAATAACTATGCAATAACAATGCAGCAAATAACAATTTCTATGCGTTGCTCGATCGTGTAATTCTCCATGACTGAACCTCGATACTTCCTGATGCCAGTTGTCAAAGATTGGTACTCCATGTTCGCAAGGAAAAAAAAATGGCGCGCAATTTAAAATGTCAGGTCATTTTGAGACACCCTTTATAAATTTGCGAGGGGAAAATAGGGTATTATGAGTACGGGCCTGCAAGGCGGATCTTTCGAAACCGTACATTAGGGGGGGTGAACATTTTTTTTTTTTTTTTCGTGGTACTCAACGGAAAATGTCACTACGTTATGAAAAAGTAATTCATACAAAATTTGAGAGGTCTAAACATTTTTTTAGGTAGTCCTCGAACGACTTTTAATTTTTTTTTTTTTTCGAAGTTTTGTCCATTTTTTTCCACGCCAATAGACATCATAATAATATAATTCAAATACTTTACCCAACTTATGTCGAAAGAGATTTTCGTTGAACGATTGAGTCTGATTTTTCTGTAAGTAATTTGTTTTCAATGCTGCCCACTCCAATCGTAATTTTTGTAACCTTTTGAAATTGATGCAAGCTTGAGAAATTCCTATTCCGGTTTGGCTCCAAATATTAGTTATTTTGTCGATAACGTGTTGTGTACTCTCTCGAACAGAAAATTGAAGACTATTATGATGGTGAAAGAATAGACTTAATGCTTCTCTATTCGTGGGTAATTTTCGCTCCACAAATTCTTCGATTTCCGATCCAATTAGATACATTTCGGCACTTTCACTGTCGTCCAAACCCGCGATCATTTTTTACATTTTTATTTCTACGCGTACTGTGAAGTACCTCAATACAGCAACTACTGGAAACAGTCAAACGAATCGCGAAAAGAACTCACGAACAGTCAAAGTATGTATCACATATATATCATATATGACATATGACATATATGTCATATCGAATATTAATAAAAAAAATTTAAAAAAAATAAAAATAGCTGTTACATCACGGTGTTTAGGAATCCCATAATATAAAAAATACCAAAAATCCGTTTTTTGTGTTCACAATTCGAGGAAATTTAAAAAAATAAAATAACGAGTGTCTTTCCTTGAGAAAAAAAATATTTTTGCATATTTTGCCCTGAAACGGACGTTCGACTCGCTCGATGAAATCTAAATTAATTTTTTTCCTGGAAGACTATAAGAAGACGCACATTTTCGTTTTTTACGAATGTAAATACGTCAAATCCTGCCAAAGATACGGCCATTTGAGTGGAAAAATGGTAAAAAATGGTAATCAACGAGAAAAAACGTCAGAATTTTTAAAAAATTTCGACACTCAGTGAATATTTTTCAACAAAGTAACTCGATTTTTCAAAATTATTTGTGGATTTTTCTTTACTGGCTGAAGTGACATGGAATGCCTCATATATTGATTCTTAATCTGCAAATACAAATTGTTTATGGTAAAAAAGAATATTTAAATAAAAATTGTGTATTGTTACAGAAAAAATTAAATCAAGCCTTACATTGGATCACGGACTAAAATTTTTTGCATCAAAATAAAAAAAAATTAATACTCCGATACTCATGAGAAAAAACATGAGACAGGCGTTTGAGCATTAACGAAAAAATTGTTTAGAACCCTCAAATTGTGCGAAACTTGATTTTTCTTAACATACTTCCATTTTCCGTTGAGAAAAAAAGAATTGATTTTTTATAACCACCCCAATGTACACGCGAGGGTGACTATCGCGTGCGCCTCACAGATCCGTCGATCGTTATTCGGACGAAGATTCAATCGATCGATTAATTGCCCTCCTCCTGTTCCTACACGCCCACGCTAGCATGGAAATAAATGATCGATCCGCGTGACCTTGGCAAATGGACACGACAAGGAAAAAAAGGTCGCGTATAAAAATGAACAATTGACACAAACAGCGGGTAGTATCGACTTCATTTATTTTACGTTTATTGGTACCGTGAAAATGGATTTCAGGAGAGGAGGGTTATTCCCGTTTTTTACCGTCAAGGGAAATAGAATTCGTCTGGAGCGTGTAACGATGCTCGTCAATTGAGCGTGGGCCTCGAACGCGCAAGGACGGCGCCGGTTTTTTTTTTCGATCCTGCGAGGTCATTGCATATACGTATATACGTACGTGTGCATGTGTATATTTGGGTTGTGCGTTCATAATTCTGCTGTCGCAATATTTCATGGCTTTTGGAGAGCTCAATGAAAAATGGACACGAAAAAATCGTCGTATATTAGCGACGAAGTAGGAAAGACGACTTTGACTGGTTTTTTGAGGAAAAAAACTAGGCATTTTTGTGCCTCTAAGGGGCTATACCAGTGTGAACGCTGAAAATTTGGGCGATTTTCGGGAATTTTTTGGAAGAAAGGTTCTCAATTGAATGTTTCGGAAAATTAAGAATATATTTGGATATATTTGACCTATATTACATTATTTTTTTATAGAAGAATATTGAGATCCAAGCGACTTGATGTCGTTAAACTGGAAGGTATTTCCTGTATAATGACGTAGAATTTTCGAAAAATATCAAAATCTAACAAAATGGCGTAGTTATGAAAAAAGTCTGTTTTCTTGCCTATAAAATGGTCGTTTTCAATGAAAAAATAAAATGGTCGCTTCAATGCCAAATCGTCAATTTTCATCCAATCAAAAATATCCTATGTCATTGTAGAGTAAATATATTCAAGAGTACTCAGTTCAAATTTCAAGTCCATCGGATAATTGCTCGTCGAGTTACAATGTCAGCAAATTTGAAAAATCTCATTTCGAGAAAAACACGTTTAAGGGGAGGGTAGGGGTTTCTGCGTGAAAAAAAACACTTTTTTTGCGATTTTTTTCATCTATATGGATAGAGTAAATTTATTGAAACTTTTTGTACATTGTTAAGTGTCATTTCAAGAACATTCCGTGAAATTTGGACGCGAAAATATCCACAAACAAGCCGGTGACAAAGCTTTTCCAAGAACGCTTTTGAAAAAACACGATTTGCGGTGTTCACTGTATCTCAGCTAGAAATTATCGGAAATCAAGTACCATTAAAATGTAGTCAAAGTATCTTCAAATCCTCCCCCCAATGGTCTTTGATGATTTTTTTTTCATTCCTAAATTTTTGGTGGTCATGTAAAGTGAAAAGTGCTATTTTTCACGAAAAATTCCGCCATTTTGGGGGTGGAAAACCCCCTCAATGTAAAAAAAATCTCAAACTAACCGTTGGGGGGAGGTATTTTATATGTAGAAAGTGTGCACCAAGTTTGAAATAAATCGGTCATGTAGTTTTCAAATGGCAGTGAACACGGACTTTGAAAAAGTGGTTTCGAGAAAAACGCGGCACCGGCTTGTTTGTGGATATTTTCGCGTACAAATTTCACGGAATGTTCTTGAAATGACACTTAACAATGTACAAACGGTTTCAATAAATTTACTCTATCCATAGAGATGAAAAAAATTCGCAAAAAAGGGTCTTTTTCCCGCTGAAACCCCTGCTCTCCCCATAAAGATTTAACTATCGATTTTTGCAAGATGAAATGATTAGAGATACGGCCTTGAAATTTTTACAGGATATTCTTGAAAGTATAAACGGTCCAAAAGGGCAAAAAAAATCGATTTTTTGAAAATGTCACACTGGTATAGCCCCTTGAAATATAGTTTCGAGAAAAACGCAAAAGGGTAGTATGGGCAGGGAGGCGGTTCACTGTAGCGCAGTGGACGATCTGGCCTTTGACAAAAGACGCCGCAAGTCAGTAAATTTTTCAAAACTTCTACGATATCTTTGTTGTCAATTAAAGTTACGACCCTAGGCTAAAAAACGATGTAATAAAAAAACGTCCGCATTATCGAATCTTCTAGCTTATGCAGACCCCTTTATTGAAATTCGAATTACAGTTTCAAATTTCGTAAACTCTAGTTACCCGTACGTAATTCCACTTGATATGCAAAGCAAACAAAAACCAATTCACCGAAATTTCAACTGTGAAGAGGACGAAGGAAAGTTGTTTGTTTTTTGCATTCGATAGCGCCTCTCGTTATCGCGTGTTGCCCGAGTGGGTTGGAGCTCTTATCTCGATATACAAATATGAGTCACAAACTCCAGTTTCAATGGCACGCTTGAACCGGATGCTAGGAAGAATGGATACAATGACATACCTACGTGAAACGACTTTGTTTATTAGTTAATTTTTTTCGTAGTTACATTACGCCGATACTAATAATTGCGACAAAAAAAGACAAAGGACACAAAGATAGTGTTGAAAAAAGCGTTAAGTTAAACGTCGGATTCACAGTACAAGGTTACGGGCGTGGTGCACAAGGTCTTGTCGGACTTATTCACGACCTAGATTTACTGTTGTAAAACGTGACAATGCCGGCCGGTTAATGTCCCTACATGTATATACAAACATATGCATATGTGTGGAGGTGCGTATAGTAGTGAGAAGTTTGTTTTGCATAGCCTTTTCGGCTTTCGACAAAGCTGTTACACCGTTAAGGCGTTACCCCCACTTGTAGCGCAAAAAAAGGCCTTTTTCATGAATTTTTTAAAAGAACACTACAAAACTTTTTTAATCGATCAATATACCATCTTAAAGAACACATCTTGAAGAACTTTCAGTAATTTTTTTATTGAAAAATATTACATTGTTTAGTGGCAAATGGCCGTCAATGAAATAATGTTTTTATATACACGGTTTGCGGTGACCAACATTGCGGCGAAGTGGATCATCTGAAAAAAAAATGCGGATGGATTTAGTCAAATATAAGTATAAACTAGTCGTTAATCGAAGGATTTTTAAAAATATTCATTTTTCACAAAATGGCGGACAGTCAAAGTTAATGGTTCGATTTTAACGAAACAAAACGGCCGTTTTTTGGCTATAAAACGGCCATTCTTTTTCGAAAAAAAATCGAACGATTAAAGACTACATTTTTATGTATTAAATAAGCCTGCAAAATTTCAAGAAGATCGGTTCATTAGTGTTCGAGTAATCTTGGTCACCGACTTCAGAAATGCCATTTTGAGAAAAACGCGTTTAAAGTTTCAATTTCAGTTTACACGAAGAAAATATTTTTTTTCGTAAACTTACATAGAGTCATCTATTCCGGGCCCGTTTTTATAAATTCTAGTCTATTATATGAACGTTGTGAATGCCAGGTATACGACCCTTTTCATCGAACAATGCAGCGAAGGTCGGAGGGAGGGTCGAGCGCGCCAGACGGCAGACTAGCCGGTCGTTTACACAACGGATTCTTCTCTTTCAACGCTCATATCTCAGTCAATTTTGTTCGCATCGACTTGAAATTTTCAGGACATATTCTCGGATACTTATACTTCAAAAAAATGCAATAAAAAATAATCGATTTTTTCAAAATCGCGAGTGAGGGTAACCCCTTAAGACCTTAGGCCACTCTAGAGGCCGAAAAAATGGCTTTTTGGGGATTTTTTTTTCAGAAAATCTACAAAATAAATCGAGATTACAAAAAAGGGTGTTTATCATACACATCAGTGGCTGTATACAATCATTTTTTTGAAGCGATTCATTTCAAAATGGCGGCTGGGCAGCGTTTTTTCGATGACGTCTCCGTTTTTCCGGGGTCCACGGCCGGACAAACAACTCCTGTAATATTTGAATTATAATGAGCCAATGATTTTTTTCTCGATTATACATAATAACTGCTATAGAAGTACGTAGGATTTTTTCGATATATTGATTTTTGGCCAAATGACGCACTTCTAAAGTGGAAAGTGAAAAATTTGCCTAAAAAATCGTCAGATAATTGTTGATTAACAAATGTGCTATGCAATATTAAAAAAATCCTACATACTTCCATAGGCAATGTATTTTTCAGGATATATTCAACATTTCAAGTGAATCGGTTGAAAATTGTGCGAGTTATGTTTCCGGCCAACTTAAAAAATGCAGTTTTGAGATAAACGCGTTTGAAGTTTTGAGTAGCTCGCTGCGGACCAGGCGGCCTTGTACTAAAATTCGAAAACCGAGTACTTAGACATTTTTCCCGGCCATAATTTTTTGGGACATCATTTTTGAGGTCCTAGGGACCATTAAAAAAAAACTCGTTTTTTTTCGAAAATTCTAGAGTGGCCCTTAATATCTTCTGTCGCCCAATACTTCCATGGGCGCCCAATACTAGAGATTTTTGAATCTCTTCTTTTTCTATCTCTTTATCGTCTTTCTTATTGAGTTTTTCAATCCCTTGTCTTGGGTGGATTAACAAATGTAAATAACATTATCGGATCAATGGCTCAATTGCGTTCGCATTGAGAGCGACAATCGCAAAGAATTACATAACCTTAAAATTGTATTTGTCCGATGATTTATTGGGGCTAATGCGGCCGCAGTTGGGAAGTGTTGGCTAGGTCATCGCGAGATAACGACATGAGGATTTTATTCATTCGCAACGTCATCTGTAACTCAAGATGCTCAACCAACCATGAGCCAGTCGCTCGATGGAACGAAACGTATTCACATAACCTCACTTCGTCATTTGTGACCAAGATCAGCTGGGCAGTGACTAGGCGAGGGCTGTATCAGGGGGCTGGCATCTTTTGGAATTTTTGCTACGCGAATTGTCCGCTGTTTGTGGTGTCCTACTCTGCCACTCGCAGCGCTAGTTGTTCTCGAACAATCTTGATGCCCGCACAGGGACTATGTATGTGTACGCACGCACACATACTTGTATAATCGGGCAATACCCATATACCACCAACAATACACACTGATGGTCTCATATGGTGTATATCTATACACACGCAATTTATTATACTACCATTGTTGTGTTATTAATTTATCCTTTATTTATTGAGTGCCTATTGCTATAATTCTGTTGTCTAACGATCGTGCCAACAAACAATCACGAAGATAAATAGGATAACGGAACTATTTGATGCCAAATTATAACTCTTTCAAAAGGTCATTACTAAATCTAAAAGAAGAGCTCCATCTGTCATTATATGCTTATATAACGAGAACTGAAGCATTTTTAAAAACAAACGCTAACAACATTTTCAAAAATCGATTATTCAGCGATACATAATTATATTGTACCCTGAGGTACATCCGCGCACAATACACGGCATTAGTACACGAGTATAAGCAATTTCAGTAATTTATTCAATTCCGCACCTCGATTTAAACTGCAAACGTCAAAATCACGGGTCAGAATAATCGTATTCGTCGTTGTGTATGTTATGTACGCAGTGCGGACGGCGCGCCTGCGCAATAATAAATTGTCAGAAACCTACTAGCGCCACGGGGAGAGGTAGTAGAACTAAATAAAGCGATCGAAAAGCGTAGCATTTTTATATACGGTAAGGGATAGGAGGTGCCCCCTGGGCTGCATAACAAAACATTCACAATATTACTAGCTCATAGCGAGCCAACCATTGGTCAATTCGTATGAGCTCAATTGGGCGAGCCAGTTACTAGCTCGCAACTCAGACAGGCTAGAACAATTTCTACTTGGGTATCTACCTATCGCTGAAAAACCATATTTATTTGGCATAATTAAGGGTAATATTCATTTGGAAACAGAAAGTATAATAATTAATTATAACATAATAAACTTTTATAATTGTCCAACGACATCCTTTATTAACAAACATTATTTTATTACCTATTTTTTTAATGAAATTTAATAAGGAATGGGAAATATTTCCTTCGATGTATTTAAATTTTTTATGAACATCTCTTCTTTCTTCTTCAATGAAAAATACACCTGATATATCAGATGTTGTAGAGCTAACATGAATATTGCCCAGTTGAACGTTGAGTTGATACATTATAGAATTAATGCAATATTGCACATCTGTATTGCGTAGTTGATGCAAATCCGAATAAATACGTTGTAGGGATAATCATGAGATCGTTGTAGAGGTTCAATATTGCAAACCTGAGACTCTTGCACAGTTGGTGGATTTCCGAGTTCATACAGACGAGAGATGAAGTCATTGTGAAGTTGAAAAACGGACTTGCAGCGTTGTAGCGATAAACATTGTGAAAACGAGACCCTTCCATTAATGCGATTGGTTAAATTCGCCGATTTGTGTATTTCTTGCGTTTCTCTCAACGAACATCGCGACCTAAACGCCGCACAACTCTTATCGCGTTCTTTCTTTTTTACAGCTATGTGGCCTGGCGATTCTTATCGTGGGCGTGATAATTCACTTGAAAGTGAAAAATGTCGCTGAAATTCTCACGGAAAATGTCTCGTTTCCGGCGATCGCCCTCATCGTCGTCGGGGCCATTATTTTCACGGTTGCCTTTTTCGGTTGTTGCGGCGCTATTCGCGAGAGTCACTGCATGATCGTCACGGTACGTGGAAAATAAAAAAAACATTTCTGCACAAGCAAACACAGTATACTTATCTATGTATATTTTATTTTTTGGCTATATCTAGTTTGCGATGCTCCTTTTGACAATCCTCGTGATCCAAGTCGCCATCGCGATTTTCGCATTCATCAAGCTGAAGGGCGTGGGACAGGACGCAATCAGCGAATCTTACAAGAAAGCCTTCGATAACTACGCCAACAACACGGAGGACAAAGAAATCATCGATTGGACCCAATCCACGGTCAGTTGACGAAAAAAAAATATACGGGTACTTGAGGCGGGATATGCACTGAGAAAGAAATCATTGATCAATGTCATTGGTGTTATTGAATGAAATTTCGTTGATTCAATTGTAAAATTGCTGGTGTAAATAATCGGATTTATTAGTCCAAACAAAACGCTATTGACTTCAATGACATGATAAAATGAAAAGATTTTTGTCATTCAAAAGATATATTGTTAGCCGAGAACAATATATTATTGAAACTATCTAAAAAATTATCGCGAACAAATTATATCGTTTTGAATGCATTTTCTGCAACGAACAAAAAAAGCGTTTCAATTCATAACATGAATATTGTTGATTCGAGCACTCAAGGAAAATGGAATTTCGCTCGTTTGATTCAGATAAAATTTCTATTGAGTAAATATGTTGTTTTTTTCACCATATCCGATATTGTTTTCCAATTACATTATTCGTTAAAATATTAATATTTTATTTTGATTGAAAAATATTAAGCAAATGTGTGAATTGGTTAAAAAATTGTGCGAAAATAAAATTTGTTTCTTGCGCATTTGGTTGAAAAAATTCAACCAAATCATGGCCGAGCGCCACCGAAATTATAGGTGTGAGGAAACCCGTAGTTCTCGGCGTAACCGCTAGAAGCCGCACGCGCGCTCGTTTCTCGTGAGCGTAGCGCGAACCGAAAATCTACTTGAGGGCGGGGTAAAGTTAATTCGGCGAAAAAAAGGCATGTTTTTAAGATTTTTTTTTTTTGGCGTAACGAATAGTGTTCGTTTATTGAAAAATTTACATATAATAAAGTAACATTTGAACGACATTCTCCTAAATTTGCATTGCAAAATATTCAAAATTGAGCGAGTGAAAATTAAACCCCGGAAGCGCCTCGAAAAAAAGTTGGTTTGCGGTGTGCGCCACAACTCGCAACAGAATCATCTGAAACAAAAAAATCAAAATGCATTTGTTAAAGGAGATGTTTCTCGAGGTAATGACGGGAGGATTTTGTTTTCTTCGATTTTTCGATTTTTCGTAGCACTTGGGAGCCAAAAACCCGATTTTCGCTAAAAAAAAATCGGCTAATTTGTTGTTGAAAAATTAGTAATTATTAAAAAAAAAAACAAAAAAGCTCTCGACAATACCTGGTGAATTATGTGAAGAAGTACTGTGCAAAATTTCAAAGCGATTGGTCCAGTGGATTTTGAGTTATCGTGCATACGGACTTCAAATATGACAAGTCTCAGAAAAACGGTTTGAAAAACGCAGAAGAGTTTGGTCGCTTAGCGCTCATTGCACATAAAATACTCATAACTTCGTCAATTTTACTCCGATCGACTTGAAATTTTAACACAATATTCTTGATATATTATGCATTCATTTAAAAATGAAAAAAAAAATGAAAAAAAATTTTTAATACTTTACCCCGCCCTTAAACGCCGGAGAAACTCTAAAGAGTATCGCTTCTTGGCCTGTGGCTAACATCAAAGTGTAGTACCTGTTCTTATCAGTTGAATATCTGATATTCTCTCCATGGATATTGCATTGGATATCTGATATTCTCTTCACTATTATCGTGGATGATCATTCCAATGCTCACTTTTTATTTAAGATTTAAAACAAATTGAAAAACTTACGTCCCACGGCATATTCGTCTCGATCCAGTAAAGAAATAATTGATTCTATTGATTATATTTTCTTACGAAAAAAAAATGTTGTAGCAACCGCTTAATTATTTCATCCATACATCTACGGATTGTACATATAATGATTTCAATAGAATATAATTTTATTTGAAAGATAATGTAGATATTCAGAGAACAGAAGAGCTTTTTCAAATAAAATAATATGTTATTTAAATCAATCACATTTTCCAATACTTTTTAGTATTGTAACAATCTCAAATATTGGTGGCACTCCGCAGCAGCACATTTATTTGGATCAACCAATATATTCTTTTGATTCAATTGGTTTTTTTTTCTCAGTGTCCGAATCCGAGCGGTGAGGCACAGTGTTGACGGGCTGTAACGTTTGAAGTTTTTCGAATTTCTCTTTGAAACTTTGGGAAAATCTTTTACACATATAGTTCTATCGTTTAAAGAAAAAAAAAAGAAATCGATTTTTTGATCGTTGTAAATGTATATCCCGCCTTAAGATAAGACGTGCAAGGGTTGCTTTGAACAGGTTTTGGAAGTTTTTCGTAGGTCATTTTTTTTTAACATCCTAAATTCCAACTTTATTTTCTCCAATAGAACAATGGGTCCTTTGGCTATCAAATGTACAAAAAAAAGTCAAGCCCCCCCCCCCACAATTTTATATATATATATATATATATAATTTTTAAGTGTCAAAGTAACCTCGAGGGTGGGGTTTCTTTGACAAGGCATTGAAAAGCAACTCATGTCAAAGATTAAGGGTTACTTTGATATCATTTTGATAAAAGAGAATTAATATTTCATGCATCATACATGGATCTAAATGAAAAACGACGATTTTTTTGCAATCAAATTTAAAATGTCAGGTCATTTTGAGACAGCCCTACCTATGATGGGAATTGAAACTTCTAATTTTCGGATTTCTAGAATTATGGCAATGGAGAATCTGAAAGAATTCAGAAGTGACTAAGGCCCTAACACATAGCCCCTGCGCCCCTCCCCCCTAAATGCCGCCTTTGCATTTATTGGTACGACGAATAATGGCCAATGTCTTCGTACACAGCTCGAGTGTTGCGGCGTGACGAGTGTCCAGGACTGGTCTCCGAAGTCAATACCGTGGAGCTGTTGCCACCACGAGAACGAGGCCGACAAGTCGGATTGCCTCAGGTCGAATTCATACGGTGACGGTTGTTTAAAGAAGACGGTCGAATTCTTAGATGATGCCGGAAAGTTGTTGGGAGGCGTTGCCATCGGAATTGCCGTGATTGAGGTAACTGTTCTTTCTTTTTTTTTTTTTTTTTTTTCTTAAACAGCTGTGAAAGGTATATTTATGGACACACGTCAGCTCTGAAGGTACTCCTATCGCCCCGCTTCAAACCAGAGGATTTTCATCATTTTTTTTCGAGCTCTACTAAATATATTAATAATCGTCTCTGTAAAATTTCAGGGTTGTTTTTCGACCTAATTACAGAGAAAAGAAATATTGCAATTGCGCATTTTTGTGAAGGAATTCCGAGACGACATACAAAAACCCAATTTCCGGTCGCTACATGAGTGTATATAATAGTGGGAATCCGTCAGATTCTTAAAAATAATCAGATTTACATACTTAACACTTGTAGTGATCCAGTGCTCTCAGAAAAAATTACGCTTATTGACCTAATTTTTCTGTAATATCAAGTTTAATTTGAACTTCCGGTATTGGATTTATTACCACTTGCTACGATAAAGAGACGTGACAGCAAGGCAACAGCTGACTGTAGTCCTAACCTCATCTCACTCATTCGAATTTCCACACGTATTTCATTTTTAACCGACATATTTCGCCGACAGAAATTTTCCACGCTTTTTATCAGTCGTGGCCCGAATACAATGCTTTATATTTCCCGCACCTGACATTGTTTTGACAGATCGACGTTGAAAAGCATGGAGGCTAAACTCGTCTGGCTGAGTAAAAAGAGACGGAGATAGAACGAATATTGACAAATATCAAACCTAGAAATACTGCGCGAATCGTTGGAATAACTATTTTTTCATTTTTCTAATTAAATGAGAACATTGATTGAACAGTTTACACATGGAAAATTTAGTTATAATTTTTTTTTGCATTTGTGAAAAATATAAATTGTACAAGTCTCAAGTATGATCAGTGGTATGACTAGTGTGAAGCGAAAGGACTGCCTTCAGGGTATTAAGGTATTTTATTAAGATCAAGAGAAACGTTATTCTTAAGGTAGTACCTCCACGGAAGAGTTGAATTAAGAAATGGTCGAAATTTGACATATACGTTGTTTAATACATTATCCAAACATCTGTGCAATTTGAATAAGTTTGACCACCCCAAACCTGAGATATTTACACTTAAAGTTGGCTTGGTTTACACGTAACAAATGCGTTATGATGGGCAAACGGAGCATCATTTATTCTACCGTCAAAACTAAAATTAAGAAATTGATAAAAAACGAGGATAAGCTACAGTATGATATCACGAATAATGTGAAAAAAAAATGAGAATGATTCACCATCTAGTTTCCAAGATATAACCATGAGAAGCCTTCACAATTTTGGTGCAAAGCCTGGCAAAGCCTGGAAAAAAAAACAATTGGGCCAAAGCCTGGACAGTCCCGGCAAAAAGTTTACTGGCAATGGTCGATCAAAAACACAATACAAAATATATTTTACGGCAATAAATGATATCCATCGTATTATCTACTAGTGCCGAGACAATATTGCGTAGTTTTTAATTTTATTCATTACTAATTAAACCAATTATCAATCTTTTAAACATGAACATGGTATGGAAACTTTTGGTTGAGATTTCCGCAGAGGGACTACCTTGATTAAAAATAAGTTACTAGCAACTATTATACCTAACGATAAACTGGAATGAAAAAATTCGCGTCAAATTCAGTAGATTTAGGCATTTTTATATTTCTTCTGAAGAGTCGCGGCTACGAAAATTCTTCTGCTAGTTGCATTTTTTCAAGTTTTATTAATATTTTTTAAAAACACTCGGTGACCGTCTGTTTTTTAAATTGACGTTGCGGATTCTTTAGATCTTTTTACACGCGCTGTGCCGTTTAAATCAGACATCTAGAGTTATTTAGTGTATACATTATTATTATCATTATTATTATTATTATTATTATTAGGTGAAAGGTGGCCTGCCTGTCATGTCCGTAACGTGCCGTATAGATGAGACGATGTTTAAAGTCGCATGTTTAGTGTTTATTTCATGTTACATTGAATTTGAATTTATTTTAACTAGAATTTTTCGTTAAAAGTTCGGTAACTTGGCTTGAAATTGCACCAGTATACTGGGATTCATTTTGATTAAATTATAGACGAAAATTAGCGAATTGTTAAATATTCGAGTTCGTGAAAGAAATACCTCAAGGGAATACCTTATATACCAAGGTTATCATGAAAAACACGTTTTCTATGTAGTTTAGTACACACTCAATAACCGCGGCATCGGGAAAAGAGACATGAAAACTTGAGTCTGATAGTGGTCAAAGCTACTAAAACAGTCGAGTTTAGCTGATGAACGGAGTAATAGGGTATTTGACTATATCCAAAATATGGTTCATTCTCTTGTCATTCTAAAATAATATAATGTTCAAAAAGGATTCTCTATCATTTCATCGAAAAAAAATAAGCATTATTTTCGTTTATTTCAATTTTTAGATTAGATAAATTCGAACGTTTGCGAAGCGATTCAAACGCGATTATCTCGAAACAAAATTTTCAAAGTCGGTGCCAGATGTATCTCGAAAACGGCTTGTCCGATTTTGTCCAAATTTGGATACAATATTGTTCGATAGTTTTTCTCGTTCGCCACGTAGGGCTTTTTCGTTTGATTGAACCATTGCTTTTTCATGCAATGTGTATGCAATCCAAAATCGTCGGAAATTGCGAACGAAAAACGAATGTTAAATTAAAACGGTCGCAATTCCGTCAAAAATGAAAATTTCAAAAAAATCCTACGTGGCGAACGTGATAAACTGTCGAAGAATATTGTATCAAAATTTGGACAAAATCGGAATTTGGACAGTCGGAAAATTTATTTTACAAAATTCCTAAACATACCTCAATGTACATATTTTCCAATGAAAAAAACCCGGATCCAATCGAAACATTAGTTTTTGAGATAAAAATTCCCGAAGTTTACCTGTTTTTCTGTGCAGGGAAATTTCGTGGTAGCTTCGCTCAAACAAATTATCGTTATCGTCTCAGTATGGTATTTCCACGCTACCAGCTTAAGGGGTCTTCTCACTTTAAACGCTAAAAAAGGCCATTTTTATGATTTTTTTTTATAGGCTTATATTATAGATATTGATATAAAAGTTGTTACACTTAATAAATACACTTCCGAAATACATTAAAAATTTTTTTAAATGTATTTATGTAACCCAAACAAACTTTAAACGCGTTTTCCTCGAAACAACGTTTTTCGACGGCTTGTTGATAAAATCATCGAAACTACTGAACCGATCCTTATGAAATTTCAACGACATATTCGACGTAACGACGATTTTTTTTCAAATTTTCATATTTACTATTTTTTTTGTTGCTAAAAACGGTCAAAAACGTTTTTTTTTTTTTTTCGAGAAAATGTCCGCCATTTTGGTATTATTGCATATATAAAAAGTCGTATGATATGCGCTATACATACTGAATTTTCGTCTATAAATAGTGACTTAAATGAATATTTAAAAAAAAATGTATTTCGGAAGTTTATTAACTGTAACAACTTTGATATATATCTATAATATAACGCTATCAAAAAAAATTCATGAAAATAGCCTTTTTTAGCGTCCAAAGTGAGAACATCCCTTAAGACTAGCCCGACAAAAACCGAATGTACAAGCCGATACCACAATTCCACAATACTACGAAAATCGTCTCACATTCTGTTTTCTCTTCTTCCACAGTTCGTCGGTATAATCTTCGCACTTTGTCTCGCCAACTCGATACGAAACGCGGAGCGCCGAGGCTACCGGGTCTGAGATCCTCGTCCCTTAGGTTAAGTCGAAATACAAAAATACGGAATACGTATTATTTTTTCTATGATCTAATGCGTCGCGGTGTTCGATAATCCATTCGATTATCCACATTTTATTTTCCTATTTTCGTATTATGCCGAATGAAAAAAAAAACGAAAGAAAACTACGTACAGCTTGGCAGAAAAAAAAAAAAAACAATAAAATGCGAAGTTGTTGCAAGAATTGGAGTTATTTCGAATATCGACAAGTTATGATACAAAGTGTATGACTGGAGTCGTGGAAAATAATCACTCCACTTTTCTTCAACGTTTTTCTCCGTTTATTATAACTATTATATTATCAATCATACGTTGTTACGATATATATATATATATACATATATTTACACATACACATATATATGTTTGATTTAAGACTTTTCACGTTTTAATAAAACCGTTAATCGGTCTAGCGAAAAAAAACTTCTTTTTTTTATGCCTGTCGCGTCTGAAAAAAAAACAAGAGGGAAAAAAGGGTAGAAAAATTATCAGCTTGCATATATATATATATATATATATATATATATATATATATATATATATATATATATATATATATATATATATATATATATATATATATATATATATATATATATATATATATATATATATATAGTCGTTATTTATTAAGTTCGAAGAGAAGATATATAACTTACATTTGTGTCGTGTGTCTACTATGATACAATACTATTTACAATTTGTTCGCTTGTTTCATTCATATTCTTTTTTTGTTGTTGCAATTTTCCATTCGACCAACTATCGACAGAACGATTAATGATTAATCTCCTTACTGCGGGTGCGGTCTCAACGATGAAAGGACGTATCCAGCAGAGAAAACTCCTTCGTGATCCGAGTTAAAGAAAAAAATTAACTCAACCGAGTCAAAGAAAAAAATTAATTCATCTTCATTAATTCAAATTTTTAATTAATCGACATCGATTTTGTCCTTGAACGGAATATCACGGGCAAAATGGTTTTCCAATAAAAACATTTTTTATAGGAAAATAAAAAATGGTGCTTGAAGTCCGGAAAATCTTTTCGCCACGTCGAGGATCGTGGAGAATTTATTTTTATCCACGATTTCGCGATGACTGACGAAATGACGTTTTTTTTTTTGTCATTTTTTGCAACATTCGACCGCAGTAAGAGCAATTTCTACACACACAAGCCCGAAGTACATACGGAGCTTTCGCGTTACATCGTCGGCTTAGAAATTAATGCATTTTCGCTGAATCGCGGAACGAGCACTCGAGAATTCGCGATAACAGTTGAGATGATTCGCGCGATATTCTATCGATGTTGGATATCGTTTATCGATGACTCGTAGAGATTCTTATCTTCGTGATGAACATTCAGATCTTTATCGCTCGTTATCGGGCGCGGCTCGTTCTTCGACTTTGTCTACGGAGAATGGAAACGTATATTCGAAAATATATACACACACCGGGCGAGTCGGGAGCGATTAAATTGTCGGAAATTCCGATAATTATCGGTTTCGGAGAAAAAGAGGAGATAAAATGACAACGTTTCGTCATGATGTGCATTCTGGACGTCTCGGTTCGTTTTTTGAGTGGAGACGGCGATTTTATTTTAAGTGCAACTCGATTCGTTTCAATGGAATCTCAAGCGTTTGCGAAAAATTCTTCGAAAATAATTGCCCGAATGATAATTTTTGTAGGACAATTTCTCGAATGGACAAATTTTTTGTTGGGGGTGAATAAAAATATAAAAAATTAAGTAGTTGAAAAGAAATAAAATAAAAAAATGTTAAAAAGAAAAACAAAGGGAAAAAAAGGAGTCAGAACCCACCACGTCCAGGTCGTTGATTCTGGGTTATGCTAAGTGTGGGAACGTATATTTCTGGCGCCTGCAAATGCCGAAATCAAGGGGCCGGGTTGAAATTTCGAACTTTGAGTGCTCCGACGGTTTAAAAATTCCGAATTTCAATGTTCCGAAATTCAAGATGGGGCCGGGTTGAAATTCCGAACTTTGAATGGTCAGAACGCTTGAAACTTCGAAAGAATGGTACCCCGAAAGATCAAAACTCCGAAAGAATTTTACACGAAAGACCAAAACTCCGAAAATCTTAACACCATCAAAATAATTCAGCTATGGAAGTTTTTAATGTTTCAAAATTTTCAATAAAACTAAAAAAAATATTCAATAAAAAATTCAATAAAAAAAATAAAATTTAATGCTCCGACGCATTATAATTCCTAACTTCAATGTTCCGAAATTACAAGTTTCGTAAAGATCATACCAGCGAAAGTCTACACACTTGATTGTAAATGACGTAGAACGTAAAACAAATTATTTCGAGAGTTTTTTTCATTAAGAAGTGATTTTGCGTCAATTTTGAATTTTGAATTTTGAACAATTTTCGGAACATTGAAATTCGGAATTTTAATTCGTCGGAGCATTCACCGGAATTTCCACCCAGCCCTGAATTGTCTTTTTCGGGAAATTATACTTGAGAAATTTTTCATTCGGGCAATTGTTATCGAGAAATTGTATTTGGGAAATTGTCATTTGGGCAATTATTTTTCGAAAAACATTCCGCAAAGCAATCTCGACTGTTCCATTTCTAATGACTCACCCGGCATTTGTATGTACATACATGTGTGTGTGTGCGTGCGTGTAGGATTTCGAGATTCTGGAAAAAGATGACCCTGAAGTTTGCATCGTTGGAATGCAAAGATTATCTTTACTTCATTTTTAGCATCGTAAATATTATTTTTTCTTTCAAATTGAGGTCGTGGATCTCCAACGAGGGCACATAAAAATGTACGAGTGAGTTTCATAGCGCGAATCGGCCGCAAAGAAATGTTATCAATCGAAAAAGAATGAGACACGGTTGCGTCACAACGATACAAACTTCAACATCGTGGCAAAAGCCTAACACGTAACCGCGAAAAAAGAACCGAAAAAATAATCACCTCTGGCGCTCAGATTTTCATGCGTTGAGTATTTCGTGTGCCTGGGCGTGGTAAGAAAATCATTTTCACGTGAAAATGGCGAACACGACAAACGAAGCTGTTCAATGCAAACGCTCTCATCCATGGCTCGAGTGTCCGAGCCTCGATCACTTTCACCTCATCGACTATCACTATATCGATGGATTTCTTTCGACCGACGATCGGGCGTGGTAAGAATACATACAATAATAATAAATAATTTGCAAATAATTTATCAGTCGCGTCATCGTCACAGTGATGAGAAAAACGAGAATTCCGATA